>VRLP01000686.1:0-193443 GCA_009660295.1 Lophius piscatorius | reverse complement strand
ATGTATGTGTGTATGTATCATTTATGTATGTATGTATGTATGCATTTGTATATGTATGTATGTATCATTTATGTATGTATGTATGTGTGTATGTATCATTTATATATGTATGTATGTGTGTATGTATCATTTATATATGTATGTATGTATGTATCATTTATGTATGTATGTATGTGTGTATGTATCATTTATGTATGTATGTATGTATGCATTTGTATATGTATGTATGTATCATTTATGTATGTATGTATGTGTGTATGTATCATTTATGTATGTATGTATGTGTGTATGTATCATTTATATATGTATGTATGTATGTATCATTTATGTATGTATGTATGTATGTATGTATGTATGTATGTATTTGTATATGTATTATGTATCATTTATGTATGTATGTATGTGTGTATGTATCATTTATATATGTATGTATGTATGTATGTATTTGTATATGTATTATGTATCATTTATGTATGTATGTATGTGTGTATGTATCATTTATGTATGTATGTATGTATCATTTATGTATGTATGTATGCATTTGTATATGTATGTATGTATCATTTATGTATGTATGTATGTGTGTATGTATAATTTATGTGTGTATGTATGTATGCATTTGTATATGTATGTATGTATCATTTATGTATGTATGTATGTGTGTATGTATCATTTATGTATGTATGTATGTGTGTATGTATCATTTATGTATGTATGTATGTGTGTATGTATAATTTATGTATGTATGTGTGTATGTATCATTTATGTATGTATGTATGTATGTATGTATCATTTATGTATGTATGTATGTATGTATGTATTTATGTGTTCATGTAATTATTATTGTATGTATGTATTTATGATTGTATGTAGGTATGTAGGTATGTATTTATTTATGATTGTATGTATGTATTTATTTATGACTGTATGTATGTATGCATTTGTGTATGTATGTTTGTTTGTATGTATGTGTTTATGTATATATATATATGTATGTATATATGTATGTATGTATGTATGTATGTATGTATGTATGTATGTATATATGTATGTATGTATGTATATATATATGTATGTATGTATGTATGTATGTATGTATGTATGTATGTATCATAGTCATACAATGTGATTATGTAATTAACAATTATCAATATATCTTGATTTATGTTATGTTAAGTTCTCTCTGTTCTTCTTAGACAGAGAGAAGAAAAACCATTAAAATGGGTGATTAAGTCTTCTTTTTCAGCTTTTTAATCTACATGTTTTACCACATGCACTATGCAATTATACATTTTTCCCGTGCCGAGATAGCAGGCAGGTTGGAGAATGTATGTGTTAGTAATTTGGAAACTGAGTTGCAGGGGTTACTGGTGTCATATCCCACAATGCACCACTGAATTCCTTTAACATGTGGTGAGTCAGGAAAGGGGTGATTGACCTATGCCTTCCCATGAGCCCCTCGGGAACAGCTTCGCTCAGTTGCTCAAGAAATCTGGGATCACTGCACAAACTGCTGTGCTGGTTGTGACTGGAATTGTAATCACATTATCCTCTTTCCCCTCCAAACTGAACTCTTACTGTTCCTTTGTGTTTTTGTAAAGCATTTTCAACATTTCATTTTTGCGTCTTTTTTCCCCTTCTTGTTCCTGTTTTATTCTCTTTAGCATTCTGCACAACAGAAAGTCCACACATGCTGTCAATTATGCTAGGTAGAAGAGGGAGAAATCACAGGAAGCTGAAGGTGAAACGCGCTGCTCTACTTTCCTCTGCTTCCTGTATGAACACATACTACTGTCTGTGCTTTCACGAGGTAAAATGTCATATATAATATTATATACGTATGTAGAATTGCATCGCTGTATAGTTCACAATTTCAACATAACTTCAGGGACATAAAGATTTGCTTTGACTAAAATGTATTATTCTGCAATTTCACCTGCAGTGTGAACTTTTGTCTCCACCTCTATCAGTGGGACAAACATTATTAACACGTTTTATGAGGCCAAACATTCTGTCATACTCTTATTTGCTGTAGCCAGTTCCATTGCTGCTCCACATAAAATGCATCATGAGGGAAAATCTCCGAAAATACCAGATTTGAAAACTCTGGTGGTTGCTGTGATACGCATAATGTGGCAGTGGCTTGATTAAAACCAATGTTCATGTATATAGAAATGTCCAACACTGCTGGTTTGAATCACGCACTCGCCATTCGTGGAGCATCCAAGAGTCTCAAGTTATGTACTTAAGGATAATTATGTGGTATTACACATTTCTATGTCCATAAAACCCCTGCTTTCAGACATTAACCATTCTGGACCAAAACTTAAATTAAAGTTTGAGTGATGATCGCCACCTTGTCCTGTTCTCCTGTATGAAGTCATTTCATCACGGCGCTATGAAGTTATATCAAACTAAGTAGTCTACACAGAAACTAGGTCTATGCTATTGGCCCGACGGCAATGGTCTATCCCCGAAAATCTCCCAGTTCCCTACTTGTACAAGCAATCCCCCTGATTTAACTCTTCAAATTAAATATGAAGTTGTGTCTACAGTATTTTCTAAAAAAAGAAAAAAAAGAAAAAAGAGAGAGTTAAATATGACACAGTGTAGATCCCTCATGAGTTGAGTCATATGCACCAAATTTGGACTAAAACGGGTCGATGATTAAGAATTTATGTCTCGAAAAATATTTGGGGGGATACAATTCCACCATGTGTCAGAAATATACAACCAAACTTTTGACAAAATCAATTCAGTTCTTCCTCAAACTAAGGGTTATGTTGGTATAAAGTTTGAAAATTATCCAGGAAATAGTTTTTGAGTTATGTCTGGAAAACTGTGTTTTTCATAAAAGAATGCTCGCACTAGTGAGTATAATGTGAACTTTTAGAGTAAAATATAATATTTACAGGATAAACCTCCTAGAGTCGATTCATGTACATCAAATATGGACTAAAGCGGACCGAGGGTTTGGAAATTATGACCCAAAAACATTTTGAGATATAACTCCCTCTAGTGTTGCAAATATGTCATCAAAATTCACCAAAATCAACCCAGTCCTTCCTCGTACTAAAATTTATGTGTCTATAATATTTGAAAATGATCCAAGAAATCGTTTTGAAGTTATCATGCACACAAAGGAACTGCGGCAGACGCAGAAACAATGATTCAATAATATCCACTTTTTGTGGATATAATGATATAAAAATGACTGACGGTCTACGGCATAATGACTGCTTTTATTTTGTTACTTTGCATTTGGGGCTTTTAATACCTGCTGATGACGTGTATTGTCATTTGAGGTTTGTACATTTTGTTTAAGGGAGAGATTAGTTAAGTAGTTATTAGTGTCACCTCACAGCAAAAAGGATCCGTGTTTCTCGTCCCTGCGATGCACAGCATTAGCAATTTCAGACAACGGAGGTTATGTTGTACAAACAAACATTTCTTTTATTTTAACTTTTGCTTTTATTATTTCTTTAGATCAGAAATGCGTCAGGTTGTTCTCTTTCTATTCTTCCGCCGAGCAGAACTAGAACATTCCAATCAGAGTAGAAGACAGGGATTGAAGAAAAAATGTGTAGTTTAATACAATAGATGATGTATAATAATTCATCTTTTAGAGAGTCTTTGGCACTCGTACTCTTATGAGATTGTGACTGAAGGGTCTCATCCCTGAGCAGCAGCATAGAATATGCTTTCTTTGGAGTCTGGCTAACAGTGGTGGTGGTGGCCGATGACTCTGAGGCTGGTGAATGATGAAGCTGATGGATCTGTGAGGACTAGAGGTGGGTGGAGAAGTGGAGGGCTCGTGTGACTTTGCATTCAGCTGTTATGCTCCAAACCACGAACGGAGTTAAAGATGGTCCAAGAGAACACTGGTATTAGACTGAAAACTAAAAACTTTTCATTCTGGCTTAAATAGAGTCTTCTAATTGTTTGGGGTTGGATTTAAACTAATTCATCAAAACGTTTTTACTCATTACCATTACTTTTATTTTATCATAACAATGACTTATTTTTGTATAATCACATATCTTTAAACTTATATTTTATTTCTCACATTTTCTTTGCTTAACCTCCCATCTTTTATTGTTGCTGTCCGGGTCCCTTAACGGCATACATTGGTCTCCGCATCCTTTTTCCTCCTTGTAAATCACCAAAACCATAACACAAGTTTGATTAAATGTTTGATTGAGATGTATTATATTGACTCGGGTATAAAAAACGAGTCAACTAAAAAATGTTTACTTACTCCATCTGTGATTATGACTTAAATGATTCAAAATGGTGAATGAATTAGTCTCTAACATGATTATTAATGGCGGACAAGAACAATGAAATAAAAAAACACCACCATGTTTGCTAAGGTAGATTAAAGTAAACGTCCATATCCCATAATCTCATATTATTGTTGGCTCTACATGAACTTGTCATGGAAAGTGCTTAGTTTTGAAAACAAACACGTTTGCGCTACAAGTTCATTAATCAACGCTAGTGGATCCCTAATTGGTGGAACAACTTCTATCAAAGAGAGCTGGTTACAGACTCAGAGGTCTCCCAGATGTCACCCAGGCCTCGAGGCGCACCGAGGCTAGAGAGGGGCCTCTGGGTCAGGGTCAGGAGAGGCATGAGCTCTGATGGCTTTATTGTGGTGGGGAAAAGGACCGAGTTTTGGAGATGAGGAGTGGCCCGGCTCTGGTGCGATGGTGGTGGCAGTGACAGTGGGGGAAAGGATGGAGAGAACACAGCTCGTGGGGAGCAGATATGGGGGAATGGGAAGTACAGACAGCTGCGCAGGGGTGAATAGGAGGTCCCTTTGTGTCCTGCCAACAAAAATCTGTGACCAATTATCTGTGTCTGTCTCACAAGGGGGAATTCTTGAACACTTTGGGTGGGTGTATGGAGAGGATGCATGAGAGAGAAAGACAGAGAGAGAGAGAGAGAGAGAGAGAGAGAGAGAGAGAGAGAGAGAGAGAGAGAAAAGAGAGAGAGAGAGAGAAGGAGAGAGAGGAGAGAACAGGAGGTGGTGGTGGGTGATTGGCCAGCGGGGTGCTACATTCTTATCCTTCTGATTTGAATTTTTCTTTGGCTTGCGTGGATCTTAAAGTTTTCTTTTCAATTGTGCCTAAAGTTTCTAATAAACAACACATTAAGTCAGAAAAAAAGTTACTTTTTAAGTCTAGACTTATGTTTTAAGTCTAGTCAAATATTATTTAGCATGTGTGTCTATTTTAAGCACAGGAAAATAACAATTTGTCCCACAATTGCTGAATTACGCCTGGCTGTGCCTCACCCCCACCCTACCGAGAGCGCTTCCTATTTGTGCGGTTAGATTTCCAGCTATGTAAAAAGTGTGTCCTACAGAGAAAAGGGGAAAGTGGTTGAGAGAAGGGAAGTTAGGCCCATGGATGGCTTGTAAGACATGTGTTAGACATTAAAGGGCTAATTACAGTTTTAAAAGCCCAGTCTTTACCGCTGAGAAAAGCCTAGTTTGGTATATTTTACTGTCTCCCCTGAAATTATTCATCCTTGACAAGCTCAATTGACATTATCATGATTACGAATGTGATTGCTGCTTAATGGCTCCATCTGCCATTTTGTAGTTTTGAGAGTGTGCAGCGGATGTCAGTAAGCTAACGTCTCTATAACCAATCATCAGGAAACAGGATGCAGGATATGGTATAGTAATGGCACGGCTTAAAGGAATAGTAACACAGTAATTAAACAGGTATTACACTTTTTTTTATTGACGGCTTGCATAATTTCTTGACAAGGGGACGGAATTTCTTCAGGCCGCTTCTACTTAAATCTGAAATAATGCTGCACTGTGTTTACAAGAAGTTGTGAACTCTGCCTCGGCCTGAACCGTGATTGCATAGGTATAGAATAACTCTACTGCCACTGACCCCGCGGCCAATCCCACATGGTTGCCAATGGCGATGACTCCGGCTGATCTTCACCTGTCAAAGCAAAGCTCTGACTAAAGACTTGCAGCTTGAGAAGAGGAAATCAAAACAAGAGGAGAAGATCAAACAAGCCTGCAACGGCTTTGTGTGCGACACAGATGGGATGTTCTTTCTTGGGTTTAAAATCTGTATTGGGATTTGCTCCGCATGGTGAAGCCATTCTTCAGAAATGGGGTTTGTCATAAAAGGTGGGCGGCGGTATATCTGCATGTCAGTGTAATCAAACAAACTCACATGATGCACGCACTCTGAAGGGATTCCCACACAGCAGTAGGACACCAAGTAGTTGGTCATATGTTGTTTTTGAGATATACATATCTAACATCTAAGGGCTCTGACTTGTAGCTTAACCGCCTTACAAAAACAAAATAGACCTATTCTGTCATTCCCTACAGCAGGGATATATTCAAGAAAAGCCCCTGAACCTCTTTGTTGTACAAACAATCCCCCTGATTGAACTCCTCAAATTAAATGTGAAGTTATTTCAGAGAAAATGTGTTTGTCTCCCACTAGGGAGTAAAATATGATGATATAAGTTGACTGATATTCACTAAATTTGGTAAAAAATCGTACCAACGCTGAGGAACATATTACCAAAAACAGCATTTTTTATTTAAAGAAGCTCCCCCTAGTGAGTGGGATCTGAAGTATTAGAGAAAAGTATTATATTCCCAAGATAGCTCTCCTCGGGTCGATTCATATCCACCAAATTTGGTCTAAATTAAACGATTGCGAAATTATGACCTGAAACTTTTTGAGACAAAGATCCCAAAAAGTTTAAGTGATCCATGAAATAGTGTTTGAGTTATGTTATCTGTGGCACAATGAGAATTCCATATGTATCCCTGACTTTTTGGGGATATAAAAATGATGAACTGATTTATCACGCAAATGTTTTTTATTCCCCTTTTATTGTTAAACTAAATACATTTCCTGTCATTGACTCACGATAACTGTTTATTATTCGCTGATTTAATGCTTTAAATGTGAAGTGGCGACAAATGCGGATGTCTGGTTTGCATTAGCAGTGGCTTTATATAGTTCTGATGTAGCCTCAGGCCTTGGCAGGGTTATGAATAAAGTTTATATCAATAAGCAAAAATTGAAAATAGCATCGAGGAATTAGATTAGACATGCATTGTTTCTGTAAAAGCCTCAGGCGTATGCAGACAGTGTGAATCCAGCCTAGGAATGCGGGACAGCTATATGGAGAAATGAGAATGTAAATGAATATATAGAATGACTGTTACTACAATTTATTCATGAAAATCTGAATAACTCTAAAATGTCATGCCTTTATGTGAATCAACCAGAGGTCTAAACGTCCTCCTTCTATCCCTTCAGCAACTTGAAAAGAAAAGAAATGGGACAAGTCCTAATCAATCAATCGACAGGCAGCAGGAGGATGTGATTGTTTTGCATTTCTTCAGTTTGTTTCTTCCTGGGATTTTTCTTCTCTTGACAGGAGGTGCCGCGAGCATACCAAACGTTGAAAGAGGAGCCCCATTCTTTCAGCAGAGATTCCTCCATTGCGCCTTTGTTCAGAGTTTGTGTTTGTTTGAGGGGCTTTCCTCACCGTGAACTCTTTTTTTGTTGAAAGTCGACTTAACCAACCAAAGACAGTCAGAGACTCCGGAGCGGCCATCTTGCCTTTCTCTCTGGCACAAAACACAAATCTTCTGATTTGATTTATACTTCCAGCGATAATCCTACAGCTGCTGCGTCACAGATGAGCGGCTGGAGTCACTTGTTTGGCTTTTTCTCTACAGTATGTGGTCACATTCTGTACTCACATGTAAGGCCACTATTAGAATATGGACTATTTTATTGGCTTTTCGTAATTACCCTTGTCATGTGGTTTCCGTCAGAGTGAAAGTACAATCAAGTTTTTACGTGTTTAAAGGAGGAACAATTCTCAGGAAACTAGACTGAGGTTGTCTAACTTAAAAAGAGAAGCCTCCTTGTAAAAAGTCCTTAGTTCTGCTTGACTGACTTCCAACCCCCCCACCCCCACCTCAACTCTTGGAAAGATGGGAGTCAAACATTCCAGACTGTATATCCCCTCCTTGGCAATCTCTTTTGAATTAAAAGACAAATTTGGTCATGGATCCCTTGTCTGGGAGTTCTATTTGTCTTGTATTGAGGTTAAGAAAATAACCTCATGGATTTGCCTCCGCGTTGGTTGGGGGTCAGGGGAGGTTGGGGGTGGGGGCTGGGTGGGAGGCCATGAATTCATCCTTAGTTCATTGTTACAGTAGAAGGTAGCATGGGGACAGTCACAACAGAGCTGTAGGGTAGACAAAGTCTCTTCTCCTTCTCCTCCTCCTCCTCCTCCTCCTTGGGAAGAGATTTGCGCTACCTGTTGCCTGAAACAGCTCAGACATTATGCATGCTGCCGGCCTGCCACCCTCCGGGGAACCGGAGTGCAGGCTGCTGAAGGAGACTTGGCTGGTGAGCCCAAAGCACATCTGGTACATGTTGTGTGGACTTTATTTTTTCTTAAAAGTACAGATGTTCTTAAATTGCTTTCGAAAAAATCTCCCCAATGTAGAAAAGTACGTTTGAAAAATAGAGCTAAGAGGAATTTTGACTTTACCCTTCCCGTTTAGCCTCAGCGGTTCCGTTGCTAAGCTGTTCTTGAACACAGAGACACTGCATGACAGTGAGCAGAGATTCAACTACAGACCTACCAATGCTTTTAGAAAAAAAATACAGAAGGAATTGATAGTAGGAACAGAACCACATTCAAACCCTTGTTCTATAAAGTGGTTATGTAATGAGAGCAAAATAGGTGATGTATGTGTGGGCAGGACCAACAAGCTGTGGCCTGCCTCCTGTTGACTTTGGCCATGTTCTTCTGGATCAGTCCACAGGAACGGATCTGAACTGAGCGGTATACTGTGTTCTCCCAGCACACGTGTGATAGGACAAGCTTGAAACACGCAGCTGGGAAAAATATGTTATAATGTGGTAAAGTATCTGCCTGTTTCAACTAATGTCACCATTTTTCACCTCGGTCATTCGGTCCTTAAGTCCAGCTGTCAGACATTCACCTGCAGCAAGAAGTAATTTATATTTAGTAGTTCAAGGCTAGAGTTCTAGCTTTGCATGGCGACATCCCCCACACAAAACAACATTCCTGCGATCCTGCATGAACCCATTAGTCTAAATGATAATAAATATTTATTTTGTGTATCACTCCAGATGGATTAAAGTATCCCTGGAGCTACGTGTGGAAACAAGGATCCAAACCACTCTGTTTCTACTCATCTACCTGAATTGTTCCTAAGCCGACCCAGAGCCACTTGCACCCTCTGAAATCAACGAGAGTATCCATTGAGAAATGGTGCAATGTCAGCCCACGATCCCAGGAAGCGATCAGGTCCGGGCGGGGACGGAGCGCTCCGGAGCTCACGGCCAATGTCAGCCTCCTTCCTTGTGCCGCTGCTGGGAAGGAGGCCAGTGGCACCGAACCGAGTTGAAACCTCTGTTGCTTTTTCTTGTTCTAAATCATAAGTACGATCCTTCAGTTGTCAAAACTAAAAACACAGTAGCAACTTCAAACGCCCTCTCCGGACTGTATGAACATGGCGCCCTTCATGAACGTTAAGATAAAACAAAATAGCTTTTGTATGTGACGTTCTGACTGTTGTGTTCGCGTTGACATGATAAAGAGTATTATAAACATGTATGAAACATCTTGTTTGCTTCAGCTCTGGATGCTGTGCCTGTTAGGGTCATCTTTAAGCTGATGCGTTGTTTTCACGATGTTGATTAACGTTTCATTCGGAGTCACATGATGATAAACAAGATATCCTGAAATGTTTTTGTATTATATCTGTGTTACTGATTAAATAAAAGTTCAAGTTAAAAAAGCTCATCCGGGAGATGCACCACTTTTTAGTGTCCTTCCTAAAAGGCTCCCGTTGTCCTGTGGCGTTTGCAGGGTTCCTGTGTTATCCAATTGATGAAGACGTTTTTTTATTTGCTTGTTGCGTTTCATTAAGTTGCAGTGCGTTTGCCCCTGTAGGCCACCATATTATATTACCTCAAATTGTCACACACAATAATTATCAAGCAACAACGTATTCCTTCATCTTCTTCCTTATTGGTTTTTAGTGAAGAAACTTTTCTTCACCATCTTTCTGCCACTTCAACCTGTGAAAGAATGTTACTCCTAGTGTACACACAGCACGACAACATGGAGGCCTTGATGAAGAGACCACGCCCCCTCCAGAGATAAAAAGGGGCTTTTTATTTTCAGCTGATTATACCCTAACAAAAGATAATAGATTTTACAAACTGCGTCTTTAAAACGACTGTTTTAAAAATAGAATACAAGTTAGTATCCAGAACAACAGAAATAATCATTCACTGGAGAGATAAAAAAAAAAAAAGTAGGAAAACTTTCCAAAACTGATGAATGTTAACAAGTGAAAATCTCCCATGATCCTTTGCTGTCTCATAAATATTATAAATTGTATTCCTCCAAAGCAAACTTACCCATCACAGTGAAGATGAAACTAAATTCCTTTAAAACTAAAACTAAAACAGTGTGTGTATTATGGTAAATAATTCAGTCACATGGATATTTCCACATACACAAAAACAAACATCAAGCATTAGGCAACTTCTGCACATAGATCATGGAAAAAGGAGTGCTGTGCTGTTCCAGAGTGGACCGGCCAGTCTGTTCTGGTGGTGAAGGCTATGATGATGATGATGGCCATGCAGACTCCATTGCTCTGGAGAACAATTTAGGAGCAAAGATGTTTTCTCCCCCACTGTCACGGCCCAAGACTGAAGACGCTGTCTGGAATGCAATCTGCCTGCCATCTGCAGGCCTCCACAGCTCTGTTTGATATTCAAACAAACACCTGTCAAACGTCCGTGTCTCATCTCACACAGATCTTGGAAATTGGCAAAAATCTCAACTTCTTCCTTCTACCAAAAAACAGGGGGGAAGACGGGCAAACATGGGTTTTATTCCAACCATCTGTGCATGTGTTAAATATAGATTTTTATGGCAGTCTCACAGGGCTAGCTCTACTTTCCACTGAAATGTCAAAGAATAATAGGCAAGTTAAGGTCCTACATTCACTGAGGTATTTGCACAATACATTATTTCAAATTCAATTTGTATTTTTTCCTCCTCAACATGAGCTGGAGCTGCCCACTGAATTGTGACTGTGCAGTCATGGTGTAATGATGCCAGAAGCTTGAGGATGTTCTCAGACGGAGGAATAGTCATGGAGTCTTTGTATAAAATCTATCCTGGTTCCCCCTTCCCCCCTCAGACTCCCTGCTGTTTTCCACATCTCTCCCTCTCCCTGCCTCCCTCTTATATAGAGATGAAGGTTCTGCTGTAGGATGACGGGTGCTGCTTGGCAGCAGTCCAGTCTCCACATCTGTCCGACTGCTGTTCCTCTCTTCCCCTTTTTCCCCAACAGCCCCCAACAGCATTGGTTCAGTTGTCAGCCCATTTCAAAGTCTGTCTCAAGGTCTGCAGATGTGTTTCCCAGAGTAGCAATGATGGACTCTTGCAGAGATCTCTAGCATGAGTGACTAATGGTGCGGAGACATCTCTGAAGGCATAGAGAAATTGATTTATCCAGTGTGATTTATCACACCGCCCGTCAGTGCCAATATAAGCGCCTGACGGAAAGCACACACTCACCTTTGAAACAGGGTTGGTCCGCAAAGCTGGGGGCGAAAATCTGTTCTAGATCACCATGTAAAGTATGTACACAACATAGGGAGAGCATGATTTGTATTCATTGTAACACGGATCATAAATTCAGTTTACAGCATGAGAAACAAATTCTATGAAGAAAAAACCAGCTCACGGTGTGAAGAAAAAGTTTTCTTTACACCTTGAGCTGGTTTCTTCTTCTTCTCTTCCCGAAAGGCAACGTAGCTTTTCTGCTTAACGGTTCTTTGAATCATTCTTTTATAATAATCTTAAAAGAAAAGAATTGTGCCTAATAAGTGAAAATAAGGTCTTTCTTCATGTATTCGCATCACAGCGTTCACAGCGCTTCTCCCTCACAGACACAAGTAAATTCAAAGAGTCGAATGAAATGAAGATGAATATCCTTCATCTCTAAACGGAGTATGGATAAATACTGCCTAATGCTTTAAATGGCAGCTGACCTCCTCCTCTGTTTTACGGACGGGGAGCTCTCAAACTTTGTGCTATTTTCCGCAATTTGAATATATTATTATTTAATTTCCGTCTTGTATGATTTAGCTGTTAACTGCTACAAGCTGCTTTTTAAATCATGAAAGCATCAGGCCTTATCTTTCCGCCCCCATTTTCACAGAGGTCAGATTTGCACCTTTTACTACCCCCGTCGCTGTCACACAGGCGAAAGAAGTGAGAAACGTCATACAAAGGCTTTTGCCAAGTGCAGAAAAACTGTTGACATTTCAAATACAGTCCTCTTAAGGCAAAACAGCTCAAAGTTCAGCAAGAAAAGGAGACATACAGTATGAACTCCTGGAACCCACCTCGGGTTCAGAATATTGAAGGCAACACTCGTACAGCAGAAGCAAATCCTAGTCTGGGGAACCTCGGCGACATATAACAGATTGGCAAAGTCAGAAACCTGGAGGGATGATGTCCCTGTTCTCCGACAAATACAATCATTATAACAGTCACTTTGTGACAAGCTTCCCCTCAAACTTTCACCGAGCCAACTCCAACTTTTCATTTATAAAGGATCAAAACCAGACAGGGATGTTATACACTATCCTCACTGGGTACGTTCACACTGTGGGAGAAATGTGGCCCAGGTCGGACATTTTTGCTCATATGTGACTTTTGTCATAGCAATGTGGACAACAAAAACAAGATGGAAATTCAATCTTTTCCAATTCCGATCTGTGCCACTTCAAATATGTGGTCCTAAATCAGACACAGGTCAGATGTTTTGCAAATCGACCTCAGTCTGAACGGCCAGATGCGACGTTGAAGTCATCTTCTGTCAGAATTTGTCACAAAGCTGCGCTGGCAGGAGGCGCTTTCCACTTGATAACATCACAGTAAACACTTTTACGATAAACAAAAGCATTCAAACCTCTGTAGATGCCTCCATCTTGGTTCCGGGTTAACAGTGGCCTGTGTGTGTCGTCTTTGTCATTGCTTTTTTGCACATGCAGATTATTTCAGGGCCGTGAACTGTTCATACTGGAGTCCAACATATAGGACACAATTTCAGAGCAATACGAATAGTCACAAAATCTGATTTTTGCATTTTGACTATCAGTGTGAACGTAGCCGCTGTGCCTTTTCATTTTCAAATATCAGTACAGAAAATAATAAAACACAGTCTCAGTTGATTTTACTCCTATGCAAATGTTACTGGCCTCTGCGAGGGTAATTTTGGAATTCAAATAAAAATGATATAGTGGTGCGTCATTTTAACGTATAATTCAGACTGGCACACAAACTGAATTGAAAGAAAAGCATATCTGCTTTGTTGTACGTTCACTAGTCTGACACTGTATGGATTACTCCATCACGTTGTTTGATAATCTAGTGAATTCATCAAAGTCAATCCGCATCGTGATGCTCGCCCACAACGGCCGTAATCTGGATGAAGTCTGAGGAAGAGCTGCCAGCAGTCCACTGGTAATCTTCTGAAGTGACCAGTATCTCGCTTCAGCAGATTCAGCTGCCTGTCCCACTTCATCAGAGTAGCGGCAAGGTCTAGCTTTTAGATCCACTGCTCCTTCTTCCTGGAATAATCAAGGGAAGGAACTGAAACTGTCAGAACTCATTTAGTTAAGAATATAAATGTGACCATAGAGTACGAGTGTGCTTTGGCTAAAGCTCTGATTCAGAATGGCTTCAGCTGCATGATTTTGTCCCCAATTTCAATTTACATGATTTCAATTGTGTGTTTCCTTTAATGTTTTTGAGCTTTTTGAGTTCATATTTAAGTTCAGTTTGAAGCTGGAGTAGAAAGAACACAACAAGATGAGTTAGTTTATTTATAATATAAAAAAAAAAGTCGATGTCAGAGAAGGTTAATAAACACTGTATTACAATATAATAGTACATGACAGTCTATGACTTTTTGTAATATTTATTTTTTATTATTTACATCTTAGAAAAAATACAAATATCCAGTATCTTTTTCCTGCCTCACTATCTGAAATCAACACAGCCGCGCGGCCTTATGGCGCCGTTGTTTTGCTCGGTGCACGAAAACGTCACAGAAACGGGTCATCAGCTCAGGATTTGTGTGTAAACAGGTTTATGTGTCAGTGACTGAGGAGAATGTATAACATGGGTTCTCCATATATTACCTAATGGCGTGCTTCAGCATCCGCCCCAAGTGAAGTCTGGAAAGTTGTCCGGTGTGTCAAAGCTATCCAGCGACACGAGTAACGGCATTAGTCGCACACACATTTCAGTTTATCAGAAAGCAGGGGAATGCAAACTAGAATCCTCTTTTTATCCACACAGGTGACTAATAAAGGCCGTTAAACCCTCGGGTCGAATTGATGTGTGCCTATCAGTGAGGAGGTCTCCAAACACCGGGGTCAGAGTTAGTGAAGGTGAGAAAAACCTCAATTTCAAATGATTTTTTTGTTCTTTTTATGAGAGGATTTATAAAATACTAATCCTGAAGGATCATGAAGGACAAAGTCTGAGTACATTTTTGGGGGGTCAATAAAGTAAGCGTTGTTTTCTGCAGGGATGTTCTGACTGGTGAGGGGGACAGCAGCAGAGAGAGGGAGAGAAAGGTAAAACGAAACAAGGAACTGACAATTAGGGACAACTAATCACCGAGTGGGTAACCAAGCGCATCCCCCCACGCTGGTGCCAGCGCTTGCACTATGCTTGAACCTGAGCTGAATGCCAACGGCAGATAATTATAAACCCGCAGGGCAGGCCTCCTCTGTGCAGAGAAAGGGATGGAGCCTCAGCCAAGGCTGAACTCCTGACCTTCTTCACACACCAAGCGTCTGTTGTGGGCTTCGGGAGGTGCAAGATGGGTCACAGCAAGCCGTGAGGCAACTGTAGGAGAGTGAGGGAGAGAGGGGAGGTAGCTAGCCAAGGGGGAGTGGGGAGAAGAAGAGGGGGATGGGTGAGGAACAAAAATCAGGGAGGGTGAGGTGGGGGATGGAGAAATTTGGGGGAGGAGGTGCTCACTGGAGGGTTACTCTTTAGTTGGCATTCTTCGGTGAGTGCTCCCGGCCAATCAGGAGGGAGATGGGAAGACTTGACAAATCAGTATGAAACCCAGAGTGAGAGAAATCCCTTTTGTTATGCCTGTTTGGTTATCTCCTCTCCCTTTATCGGCATTCATTAGGTGGGGAAATGTGCTCTTCGAATACAAAGAAAAGCCTTTGTTTGAGCCAGATCATCTTTTAAAGTTTAGTTAACTTGTCATTAGAATGTCACACTTTATCACCAGTTAGTTATTGAAATCCTTCATTCTTCACCGATTTAAAAGAAGTGAAGTTGCTTATTGTTGCCCCACTAAACCAGCAGGTTAAGATATTATTAATGGAAAGTTTCTTGAAGCCTCGTATTCATTAAATAAAGCTCTCAGGGGGAAAGAAATTACAGTCAATTTGTCTGCAAACAGGCATTACATTCAGTACAGCCTCATCAAATGTGCCTCCAAATAATTGCAACACCATAATTGTAGTTTAACTGGCAGTGGGCCGACAGTTTGGAGATATTTACTGACCTTGACAGCTAGTCTAATCAAATTACATTTATTTTTTTACCAACTACAGCTGACATATTCGCTCTTTAAATCACTGTGTTCTCCTTATGTTTCATATATTTTTGGGAGGTTTGATGATAGCCAACATATTTTGATTGCCCGCTACACTTTAGGAATTATTATATATCATAAAAGCAAATTTATCACAGCCAATTAAATATTGCACAAAGCAATAAAGTTTGCCCACCAAGGCAAGTAGAGCAGATGATCAAACTTACCCAGACAACAGCGTTACTGTATACAAGCCTTAATATCTCACATATAAACATTCCTGTCATATTCTCATTTAATTTAATACACATCTTCTCTTGGACATTGAGTAAAAAGGAACTGCTAACATCAAACGCTACATATAAAGTAAAATGGATATTTCTGTATGGGACTAAACTCACATTAACCTTCGGATGAAATGACCAGCAGGATTTAAATCACGAGTGGAGGTTCATGATGGTGTTTTTTTATTACAACCGGTAATCCTTTTATTCTTTTGACTATGACCCCGAGAAGTCGTCATGCTGCTTCAGCCTCAGAAACACCATGTTAACACGATACTTAAAGAACTGCTTCATGGATCGTTTTCAAATTTTATACCACCCTAGACCTTAGATTGAGGAAGAACTGGGTTGATTTTGGGAAAGGCGGCTTTATATTTCCATGACTGGATCACTGGTGACCGCCTTATCTCCAGAAGTTTTCAGGTAATAATTGTCCAATGCATGGCATTGGGGGCTTTGGGGGGATATACGCTTGCTGTTGGAGACGGCAGCGTAGGCCTCAAAGATGTTTTCCCATCAGGGTTTCCCTATGTGTGTAACTATTTTGTACATTTGTTGCGTGATTATTCATCAAACCAGCATATCCAAGATACACACTTCTGACATATCAGCTCTAATCCACCTTTTTGTATTAATTACCTCCTCCTACCTTTTTTTTAACTTTCCTATGGAATTTGTCATGGCTGATGTTGGCAAGGCTAATGCTTTCATTGTGGTTTAGTCATTCAACGTGAAAGAAAACTCTGCAAAATGAAAATAGAATAGTGAAGTCAATTTCACTGTGATCGGAGAGAGAGAGAGAGAGAGAGAGAGAGAGACCGCTCCAAATAAAAGAGTGAGAAAAATGCCTCCTAGAGACCCCAATTTTCATTTTCTTGTCTTCTCTGTGAAGTCAGAAAAGTTGACGGACCACCTTGTCTCATCTGGCCTCCTGCTCTCATCATGAAGATCTCTCGCTTTGCACTTCGCCAATTTCCCTTGATTGAATGTAATTGGGACCAGATAACTCTCTCTCTCTCTCTCTCTCTCTCTCTCTCTCTCTCTCTCTCTCTCTGTTTGATCGTTTCTGACCTGGCTTCATTTTAGCTCTGGCATACTAGAGACCAAGAAGTCTTGGGTGGTTTATGATTGCTCGCAGACAGGCGGTAAGATATATTGAGTATTGATGTGAGAGCCTCAAAATCCAACATGCCTCGCTGTATATTACAGTTCGAGTCTCTGGGATTATTGGCGTTTGTGCTGCTAGCCTCCTTACAGGCGTAGCTGATGTGCAGCAGGAGTGTGTGCGTTGTTTATGCATGTATGCATGCGTTTCATGACTGATTTCCTTGAGGGAATAGAACAAGATGTGTACAAAGATTTCCAAATTTGATTCAGGGGATTTGGAAATCCTGTGCAAATTACTGCTGCCTCTCTCTTTTCTCCCCACCGTACTCCTCTTTGAAACTCGTCTTCTGAAGCGATCACTCCCAGATGGAGAATATTAGATGTAATCACTTCCATTTGCCGGCTCCTTTACTCTCACTGCGAGGTGACATGCCGTCTCTGTCAGACAGCTCCAGTGGACAATTACAGAGCACTCATCAATCACTTTCATCAAAGAACTTTGACACCAAAAATGTGGTAGAAATAAGTTTGTTAAAGAACCTAGATATCTCTTTGAATCTTCTTACGTGCGACACAGGTTTATATTCTCTTCAGAGTGAGTGCATCCATCAGTGCTTCTCTGTGTCCGCATTTTAAAAGTGTCAGGTGTCTGCATGAGCATTTAATCCCTTTACTGAACGTGGAGAACACACATGTGGTTGAAGAGTTGCTTTTGATACAAATTGGTATTGGGTCAGCTTTAACCCTTTAGTGCCCAGCTCAACTGTTTGGTTCAGAACATTCTGAGTCTCTATTTCTTTATGAAAATTGTGTGTCACTTGACTGAACCTGTTAATAATATGACCCAGAGCCAGCATGTATCTGCCAAAGAGTAAGGGACCAATTATGAAGCCCTGGGGGATACCACAAGTCAAAAGGGCCACCAAGGAGGAGGCATTAACCTTGAAGCTATTGATAAAGCCCGATTTGAAGAGTAGTGATTTTAAAGCATGTCAGGACTTACTAAATAGAATTATGTAACTTGATAAAACCAACAAAAAGTCTAATAAAGGGAAAAATATTTTTCTAAAAACACGCTTCACCAAAAAGTTTTCATTTGGTAAAGCCAAGTTTTCATATTCTTATGGTCAAAATATCCATTAATGAGTCCGATTTTTTTTAATGTTCACAAACATGTTTGAGTGAATGTTTGTCATTTAGAATGTGTAAGATAATATATTAATAAATGCCCAAAGAAATAAAACATAGAAGATATGATTTGTATGTTGTTGGGTTTTTTTATTGAGTGATTTTGAAGTAATTTTCCTTCAGATATAAAGAAAAGCTGATAACCCACACATGATGGTGACTGACATGTGCCTAGGACTGGGTAATTAACCAATAATAATAATAATAATCAGAATCAGAATCAGAATCAGAATCAGAATAATCAGAATCAGAATCAGAATCAGAATCATGATAACTATAATAATTATAATAATTATAATCGTCTTCATCATCATTATCAAAATCAAAATTATAATAATAATAATACAAATAATGATAACAATCATCATCATCATCATCATCTTAATCATAATAGTCGATGACCTTTAGGTGCTGCTGTACTCATTTCTGTGTTTTGCATTCATTTCTGATCTCCGGTCAGGTCGGACACTGCAGTCGTACACGAGATGGACTTTGCATTATTTTAGTGATGAGTGGAACTCTTGCAGCACGTGTCTTGAGACGGCTACTTTTTCTGATCGTACATCAAAAATGATCGCATAGGCTTTTAGAAAGACGACCTCACAGAACAGTGAAATCTCACAGGCATGAGCTCTTACAGTAGAAAGAATATCCCAACTTTTTAAAAGTTAAGCGATTCACAGTACAGACCTGTCAGCAATTGTGTCAGACAGAGTTAAATAATGAGAAAATGAACATAAAAAATGGAGGTGCCCACCTCTCTCATTTCAGCCGGTGTGCATTTTTCCTCCATCTACCTTAATGTCAGCTAATTTTATATTGGATTCTTTGCTTGACCTCTTTTTTCTTCAGTGTTGTTGCCCAACCGTCAACCTCTCTCCTCTCCCATCGACCCTCACTTCCATCTCCCTCCCCTTTTGCTCTATCCTTCATTCTCTGAGACAGACAATAAAGCAAGCTTTTCCATGGCTGACCTGCAATTCACCCCTACCTCCACACCATCCTAAACCACAGACGGAGGGTGAGTTACAGCCCCAGATCCAGTGTGGTGCAGAACAGTCCTGAGCCCTGGGCCAGATTCGGGTCCCGCAGGGCCTTCAACCCTCATGGCTGGTCTCCTCTGCAGAGCACAGTGCTGACGGGGTCACACAGACTCCAGACACGTACACACACCACTCACATCACCGTCCCATCCAAGGAAATTCCCAAGGATTCAGGCGGAATAAAGGATGTAAGTTTGAGAAATTGCAATGAAGGAGAGAGGAAACCCTGGGAGAGACCTGCTGTTGGTGTGAGTCCTCTCACATGTCTCTACTCTTAAAAAAGAAGCAAAGGGAACTTTGACTTTCATCTAGTTGTAGGCACATGCTCTTTCCTGAGTTTTCTCATGACCCTCATTTGACACAGCTTCATCATTGACCTTTGGATCTGTCATATGGCAAGCAGAAATTATAGTGCCCCTCCGCTGCCGGGCAGCTCAGTCGCAGGAGGAGCACCTGTTTCCAAATAAATCTTCAGATGAAAATGATGTACTGCAGCTTGATCGTATGTCTGGAAGTGTGGAAATCTGATTCCTTTAGCAAGGATGCTCTTTTTTTTTTGGCTCTTCTATGTGAATTCCTTTTCTAGAAACAAGGTTTCCATATAGCTCTCCTCTTATTGAGTAAATCTCAGTCTTCAGGATTTAGACCATGGGGCAAAATCACATGACTCTCCAGCTGCCTTCAGCCCAGAGAGGCTGCAGCGCTTTTAACCTCGGTGTCCCAGGGTTGAGTGGGAGGCCCAGTCAATCCTCTCAGGTGGAACCTTGGACCGTGTCAGGTCATTTCGCTGCCCTCACTTCAATGTAAATAAAATCAGTCTGTCTTGGTTCCCTATCACCAATACCACTCGTAATCTTTTTTAGGTCCAACATATGCTCTTCCTAAAAATAAAAACATCAGTTAATCCATGGGATTGTTAGGCAGCCGCCACTCACAGACCATAATGTGATCATGGGGGGTGCTAAAACCTCTACGGCTGAAATGATTTGTGGAAGTAAAAGTGGAAATACTTTTGAATTTAAGTAAAGTTTCCAGGTATCTGACTTTCCTCACATATTTTTCTGACAACTTTACTACTACTCCCTACATCTGAACACAAATATCGGAACATTCCACTCCTTACATTTTCGAAACGGACTGTAGCAGATTATTTTTTTATTTTTGCATCATTGAGCAATTTGTTGACAGAAAAGTCGGATTTCAACTCAAGTAAAGGCACTAAAACAGAAAAGAGATGGTCTTATAGATGTGTATCACAGATGACAGATGTTAAACGTGTAAGAAGACACAGACAAGAAACACATGCTGGAAACTCACCCATGAAGAAAGACCCAGTATTTTTACTGGAGTAAAGAATGGGTACATTTTTACATTCTTACCACACAAAGACAAATGGGGTTTTGTTTTTGTGCCAAAAGGTACATTTTTGGCAGAGCACCCTGTAAGGGATAAAGAAGGGCCCTGAGGTTGATAAAGATGGACCTTTGTTTAATTTTAAAGGTACAAAATTATTTATCTGATGGTAAAGGTTACATAAATGTACTTTCAACTATGTAAAGTTATACATTCTTGATTCAAATGAAAAATATTTTTTTAATAAAACATACTGAAATAGTTTAAAGAGAGAATTTTGTCAGAGCTTTTTGCGATGGAACTTGTAGTATATTAGTATAAAGATTGAAATGCTCTAAAAAAGGAATTTTATTTTTGTAAGTAAAAACATAGATTTTGTGAAAATAAATGGTCTTTAATAAAATTTTAGACAACAACCATAAATGCGTTGGTTAAAAAAACGGTAAAAATGGACGGTTGCCGCACTCTGAACCTCATTAATTACCAATGAATTATGGTAGTATTACGTATAAATAAATATATAAAGGTACAAACACTTTATATACGCATTATCAACATAATCTTTCTATATATTTTTGTACCACCTCTTCTTTATAGTGTTTGTATTCTATATTATATTATAAAGGTATATCTTATCTTATTTAACTTAGACTTTAGACTTTCTTTCAAGGTCCAGACAAAAAATAATTACTAAAATGTGCTGATTTTTGGAGATACTTTTGGAGATGTATCTGCTGGGGTGACAAAATATTTGTGCCATGATAACCTACTACTTTCTGTACCATGATTTTTTTTAGTCTGTAGACATGGTATAATCTGATAGCATACTTATAGAGGCTCATAATGTGATCTATAGTAAGAACTTGTAAATATATAGAATGAAATCACTGTTTTTTCTATTGGTTCTTATTTAAACTTTTTATATGCAAGAAGAAAAATGTCGTTTTTTTTATATGCCTTATTTATTGGATTTTTTAATGTAAAACTACTAGAAGTGCCCTAATTCCACATCGTTCATTGCTTTACACATTAGGCATTCAGCAATCGGACAACAGCACCGTAAAGAAGACGCGCTTGTGTCTTACAGTGCCGCTAGCGGTGTAAGAAGAAACACACAGGAATGATTTTCTCCTTCCTCCTTCTTCTTGGAGTTTTTAGCTGGATTTAAAGTCTTCTTTCTAGTTGTGATTCGTACACATGATAGGCCATGACAGCATTACACAACCATTCTGCCTCCGATTCATACAGATGTTCAAGTCACCTCTGTTTCTACCTCCGCTGTCGCCTCAGAGGTGGAACATCTCATCCCCTCATTACACCTCTCTTTGTACAGAATCATTACTTTGTATGTGCACTCATCAAATTGAGCTGAGCTTGTTTCTAAGAAAGGATCCAAATTGTTGCAGCATAAAAGAGATTTCCTATTTTTCCTCCCATGTCCTAATTTTCCTGGCCATGGCCTGATCCCTACGCCACGCCCAAAACAACTTACGGGCCAATACTTGAGTTATTCCAGGCGTATCTGAAATCATTTCCTGATTTTTGTATAGTCTAAGTCCTCATCTTCAGGCCTGATCAACACAAGTGACGTCAGCCGAAGCAATTTATCCGACTTAAAGCAGCTCCCTGAGGAGCAGCAAAGCTTTAGATAACTCTTTCCGCGTGCTCCCCAGCACTGACCGGTAAACACGCCTACTGTACATGTGTGGAATGGAAATGTCCTCCTGTATATTAATCATAAATAATATTTTCAAACTATATCCTAATCTTGCAGGTCCTAAAAAGCATTTTCTTCAAATAAAAGAACCTAGTCTCTGCCTTTCCTCAAAAGATTCATTTTAATTTCAATTGGCTATCCCAGGCCAAAAAGAAGGAGGAGATGAAGACCATCCTCGTCCCAAGGGGTCGTAAATTGTTGAGATAGACTCAAGTTGAGTAGGGAATTGAATGCAGGCAGAAGCTCCCTTAAAGAGTTTGGTTTCGCCCAGAGTTTAACTCTTTCACCTCTTCTCATTGGCTACTCTTTTATTTAGTAAGTTGATTTATTGGAGTCCACAAGGGAGAAAAACATGCAGAGCACAGCCAACAACTTCGCCTGTGATAAATGGCCCACGCGATATCTTCATCTCAAGTGGGAGCTACAGCCCCAGAGGGTGAGAATGTGTGTTAGTGTGTATGTGTGTATTCACATGTGTGGAAGCTGTGGTCAGGGTTGCATCACTTTTTTGCATAAAATGTGTCGTTGATAGAGAACGAAAGATCAAAGCGCTTAAAAAAGAACTGAAATAAAAATGTTGTGAGTGTCCGAAAATGTGCTGAAAATAGTATAATCAACACACAAATATTTTTGACACATATCTTTAATATATCTATCTCTCTTTTTCTCACCGCAGCTCCCATATCGTTGGTGCAGCCCCAAAGCAGCACAGCCCCTCTTTTCCCCAAATGAAATTCTTTGGAAAGTCATTTTATATCACCCTTTGACTGTGCAATGAACTGTAAAACCACCCCATTGGAAACAAAATAAAGGGATAGGAGAGGGAGAGAAGGGGGGATGGGGCAAGGAGGAGAATTATAATTCTTTCCAGGCCTTTGGTATTAACCCAAACACCAGAGCTGTCAGCAGTTCAGAGAGGGAGGTGCGAGGGGCAAACATTCAGTGTTAATTGGCACTTTGTAAGCTCCGAGCCTTCCTTTTGTGAGCGAAGTGGAAGAGAGAGTGAGTGATCAAGAGGACGGAGGAGGTGGGGGGACAGGAGTGGTCAGCAGAGGGGGATGAGGGAGAGAGAGAGCGAGAGAGAGAGAGCTCTTGTTCCTGTAGGTTTGTTGGGCCTTGTTGAGGGTGTTTACGGTTCACCTCCTCTCTTTGTTAATTGGACTTTCTCTCCCCCAATGAAAAAAAAAAAGAATTCATGTAACCCCCAGCTTACCACCCATGCTCCCTGTGTCTCTCACCAGCGGCCCGATCAGCAAGAGAGGCAAAACGACAAGAAAACAACAAAAAGATTGCTCTGTGGACTCGTGCACACACTGGTATCTCAGTCGGCATTGAATGATGTCATTTGCAACCCAAACTGTGTTAGTTGTTCTGGCAGGAGCTTTCGTGATTGGCTTAAATGAGTTTTTCTCACCGCTGCAGGTGTTAAATTATCCAAACAGAAATCAGCAGAAGACATTTTAAGGGTTTGAAGTGTGATGATATTTTCAGCTTCACTCCCTGAATCCAGCGCGATGCGCTCTGTGTCTCTCTGTGACCCGCCCCTCTTCATTTTTGGATCCTTCGGCTGATATGTTTGGCTTTTGTGAAATAATTAAACAGGACGAGATTGGCGGACAGAGGGAGAGATAGGAAGGCACCTGTGTTTGAAAGAGAGAGAGAGAGGGGGGGGGTTGTTGGCATGAGGTTGGTGCGCTCTGCTTCACAGCACCTCTGGCCCCTTTCTATCTTTTCCTCTCCCTCCCACTGGCTGATGTAAATAATAATAGTGCCGGTACTGAAAGGACACAGGTGTCAACCATTGTCCTGCTCTGAATGGACCTGGGGGAAGGAGTTCAGGGGTCACAAGACCACCTCAGCCACCTCTCACACCCACAATTTTTATTCACACTGACAATCCCCTTCACAAGTTTTTCACCCGCCCCGGTCTATTTCTCACTAACTCTCTCCTTTTGTTGTCATAGCTATGTTTTGTGAAAACTTTTTAGAGGTCATGCACAAGCTCAGTGTTCATGTAGATTAACATTCTTTTTCACAATAATCGTTTCAAACAACTCCACAGATCAAAGGCTGGGTTCAACTTAAAGATCCAATGAATTCAGTTAATTGGATTTTAGGTAACATTTACTCAACCAAACCGGGATTTCCCTGTTTGGGGTAAACAAAGTCCGTTTGCAACCATTTCTTTTTAACCTAATTGCTCTGAATACAATACATAAACATATTTATGTTCAAACTGATGACTGTTATTGTTTTTATTGATATTTAATCAATCCAAAGTGGATACCAGCAACCCTTGTCTGGTTTAATGGATTCAGTTTCTCAGCAGTCCGCTGTTGTATTTTCAACCACATATGTTCTATGGGCAACAGGTTGGGTTCTGCAGGCACAACTTCTCTGAAGCCCCGCTGTTGCGAAGCGCGCAGACGTGATAAGACATCGTCTTGTTGGAATAAGGAGAAGCGTCTTTGTGAACGACATCATCTGGACGTTAACATTTGTTGATGGCAACAGAATCTGTAGATGCAGCTGAAAACTTGTGCTTCATCTGCTCCATGGAAACATGTCAACTTTAATGTAGCATCACCTGAGGGTTCAAAGGTCCAATCCTATTCATGATATTCATGAACAGGATCCCCAGGCGCAATGGAGGTGTGGTGTGTGGTTTGGGTAGCTGGAAAAGGGATTGCTGCATGGGTCTGTGACCGTTTGCACCAGAACCGTCTGTTGTTTGCTGAATGAAGCCGGTGGAAAGAGAGCCAGCACCTCCTAAACTGAAGCCGGGGTTCCCTGCCAGAAAACACTAGACTTCTTCCGTGAAGTTTGGGCTTGAGTTGCAACCCCTGGCGAAGGAGTTTTAGTATCTATTTAGTATCTATTTAGTATCTATTTAGTATCTTGCGGTCTTGTTCAGTCAGGAGTGATGGGAAAATGGGCCGTGGGACGGACAGGCAGTTTGGTGCAGCTGGTATTGGCCCGTCTTGGTGAAAAGAGAGATGACCCATCAGACAAAGCTCTTACAATGCAAGAACTCAAAATCTTACCTTATGTTAAGAGTATTAGTCTAATTTCTAGTCAAAATACAGGATTAGTTGAGCTTCTTATGAGCTTCTTATTTATTTAAAGAATTTTAGAAATATTTCAAATGCTCAAAATCAGTATTTCCAGCTAATAACCAGCCAAGCAAAACAAAAGTGATATGGTGTGATCTTGAAGAAAAAAAGGGGATGGGACTATATTTTAAGCATTACTGGCTGATTCTGATACACAAAACTTCCTTATATTAGTAAATTATAGCTAAAAAACTAGATTTAGCAGTTCATATAATTATGCCCATAATCTAAATATCTCATATTATTATTAGAAATCTTATCAAGCAAATTTTCACTTGTTCTATTGGCAGATGTGTTTAATTTATTATAAGCTAAAAGCACCTTGTATTTATTATTGTTTTACTTATTTTTGAAGGGGATGGTTTTCCATCGTAATTTATAAGTTGATCTAGGTTTTCCAACCCTCAACCGCGGTCATGAGGGAGGTGACTAAAAGAATCAGATCATGGATACAAGCGAAGGGAAGGCGCTCCATTGGTAGGCCTGACATGGCCCAGGGGTTATGAGTTCCCAAGGCTAATTAATACACATGGGAGCGAGGGTTAGCACTTCTTGTCTGATCCTAAAGAAGAACTACTGCGACAAAGATTACTGGAAAGGTTCCAACAGACTGTGATAGAAGGGTTTTCAGAAATCGCTCCGCTAGCGGCAAGACAGGGACCGACACAATATTAGGCTGGTGGTTTTAATGTTATGGCTGATCTGTCTATCTATCGCCTACGAATCCTGCCTAATAAGACTCACTTACTCATATGTTAATATATTTGTTTTTCTCCTGTCATGTAGATATGGAGCTAGAAAGTCCCGGTTTGTTTAGCTTATTATCATAAGCTAAACAAAAGAAAAGTAAATCAGCTGGTTTTGTCCAAAGGTAAAACATCTACAAACCGGACATTTCTTACTTTGCACCTTTTTCAGGCAACTAGTGCATGGATATTTAACAAGAACTCAGTACTCTGGGTCAAGCTAACTAGCTTCAGCTCCAGCCTACAGCACAGATATGAGAGTGGTTTCAAAAATAACAATTATCATGGTAGAAAGCAAATATCTGTTTATGACCTCGTCATTTTTTGAAGAAGATCATTTTCAGAATACACTACACTAGAATTTATTTTCACCCATCCATTTCCTGTTAGGCTTATCCTCCCAGTGCAACATTGGCCTGGAGGTTCGCCCAGATGACATTTGGTGAGAGGTGGGATACACCCCTAGACAAGTCGCCAGTCCATCACACAATATCCAGGTAGCGGTGATATAGACTCACATGCATATTATTGGACTGTGGGAGGAGTGTGAAACGATGTGAACCCCCCAGGTGGATTTGGGCCGAGAACCCTCTTGCTGTGAGGTAATTACATTTTCAGTAATGACATGCATGTACATGAAGGCGGTCCTGTCTGTAGCACCCAGTGCTCCCGATGTAGATTTTTGGAGCCGTGTCCTTCGTGCTTGAAGAAGCAGGACAAGAAAGAATCATAAAGTGTGAGTGGGGCATGATGGTTGAAGTGTATCAGACTATTGCCATGGATAGGTGACGATTCATGGTCTGTTACACGACATTTCTGCTGCATCAGCAAACGTGTGGAAATATAAAACCGAGGACATACTGTGTGCTACTCGGAAAAAAGATTATAGACTTATTTAACATGTCGTTTGATTTTACTACTCTAGCACACGGTCAGGTTGTTTTATCCGTCTGTTGAAATAGAGATTAAATAATATGCAGTGTTATGGATACCAAAGCAGAATCCAACCTCTATCGCACACGCCTGTAAATAAGAGTCCGGTCGGCCAATCAGTCTGCCACCTTTCAAGTTTTATGTGTAGTCAGTAAAGCAGCCAGCCTCAGCTTTCATTTTAACCTTGGCTGTTTGCAGTCATAATTAAAATGTTTGATCTTGATATAGAGCCCAGTCCACAACCCTGAGGAGAAGCCTACAGGACATTGAGCTAACAGGATAGGGATTGTATAAGTGTAGTTTAATTTGCAACACGTACAGCAGTAGACGATAAGTGAGGATGACAAACTAAATATATCCATGGTTTCATGAAGGTTTCAGTGTGTGACTGTGTTTAAGTGTGAGTATGGATGACTTTGAGTCTGTAGGATCCATGCTTGCTGGAGATGGAGATGCTAGAGAAGGGTGAGAGGATTTAATACCTAGCATTAAAAATACTAATCTGATGCAGGTGTTCATGGCTGTTCTCCTAAGCCACTCCTGCCGTTCTCTCTGGGAGGCCCTTCCAAATTTGTGCGGAGAAAAAAAGAAGTGACAGAAAGAGCGAGAGGAAGTGAGATTTGATTTATTCCAACAGCACCTACAGGGAGATTAGACCATCTCCCCAATCCCCTCAAGTTAAGGGTTTTGTGCACCAACATAAAGATAAGTTATATTCACATGTTTCCCCATAAGCTGTGTTAAATGAAAGGACCTAACAAAAAGGCAAAATGCAAGAAAACCTTAAACACTCTGGGAGAATCATTTACATTCATCCTTTAGAAAGGGCTCGTTTTTCATCTTCTCAGGTGACATGAAAAGGACGACTTACCCTGGGAGTACAGTAAAGAAAAAGACAACCCTCTATCAGCAGGGTACAATCTGTAGGGTGTATTGCAGTTTAAAGGGAGACCACCAGGATGCACTGAGCCCACAACTTCACAGGAAGCCTGTGGTGCTTTCGGGGGATGAACAAAGACACAAAGGAACCCAATGAGAAAGAGCCACACCGTAGGATGTCTGCACCGCCTTCTGTCGTGAGCTTTGGAATGGAGAAGCTGTATGCATGGAATGAATGGAGCTGCGGAGGAATCCAGGGGTGGAGAACAGTGAAGACAGGAAAGGGAACAGGTGGGGGGAGGATTAATATGGTAATGGCGGTTTCAAATATGTAAATCAAATTTATCCGTGAGTACAAATGAGCATCGTTTTTTTTTTTTACAACAATTAAGAATCCAAATTAAATTAATTGATCGCCATCAAATGCATGATGCTGTCATAAAATGATTCTCCAGAGTTCTCAGAGAATGAACCTGTAAGCAGGGTGAAGTAACCCAGTTTATCTTACCTTGGTACTACTGCCCCCATGCGGTCACTATTAGTAATACATCGTTGAGATACTCTTTTATCAGGTATGCTGATGAATACGTGTTTGAACCTTATCAAAGTTCGTCATTTAAGGACAAAATTATTATTCCAAATTTCATTTTAAAACCTTTATTTTGAAAGGGGTTGTCTTAATAGAATGCTGCTGCATATTTGTATGCACATACATATTCTCATATTCTCTTATCTTATTATTCTTACTGTTTAATATGTCTGTTTATTTGTTATATTTTGTTATTAATGCATAAATGTCTTTAAACTTATTATATTTATATTTTTACACTTTATAGGTAACAAGGGTATTAGGAGTTAAAGAACGAGAGAATTTCAGTGTACAGAGAAACCAGTTTTACATCAGTACACGTGACAGTAAATGCTTTGAATCTTGTAAGAGCCAAATAAGTTAAATTACCTTAATCAGTAATTGAAGTTTACAATTATTTTAGTTTTTTAGGGTGTTTGAGTCTTAACCTTCGGATCACAACAATTTAGGTCGACTCAAGCTAATAACCTCTGTTTTATGTCCATTTTCTAGTTCGACTTAATTTTCCTGACTCATCTTTCAATAAGCAAATTCTCCCACAGCCTGCTGGATCCTGGGTTGCATGTTGCGTATTAGACCAGGAAGACTTTGCATCATTCGGTGTCTGCGCTGATGGGCCACAATATACATGCATAAACAAGGCAAAATTAACATACATTTGTCATATATAATAATCTCATCCATTTGACTACAAGGAAATACAACTTCAGGGATCAGAGTAAAACATCGGGTTATTCAATTAAGGAGGTGGAATAAAATGGTCTAAACCTCCATACATACATGGACTAAACCAAACCAGTTATAAATCATGCATTGAATCAACAGTACGTGTAAAATACTACAGATTAGAGTTTGTTCATGGGACGTAGTTGTAGAACCTCTGGGTGAAAAAGTGTGTGATGGAAGGAAACACTTGGTTGGTGAAAACCATCATGAAGGTGTACCACGGGTAGTAAAGTTCAGATTGTCTTGTAGCTCCTGTAATGATGATGTTCAGGGCTGCATCTGTGGCAGGAGAAGCTGATACATATAAAGTGATGTCCCTAGGATACAAACAAAAAGAATTTCTGTTGACAGTAGTCATAAAGATGCCAAATAATGCATCAATATTCAGACTTTGGTAAATAATATTAATGTCTGCTTAACTTACTTGACTTTCTCCATGGCTGATTCTGTATCAATGAGCCCCAGTATGCAAATAGAGGTGGATACATTGCTTTTCTTCATGGCCAGTTCATGCTGGAGCGACCCAAAGAAACCGTTTAATGCAAATTTCGATGTGGAATACGCAGCAAAGTAGGGGCTGCTCAATTTACCTGTGAAGCAAAAATACCTATTAGTCTTTTCCCATATAAACATACAGGTTAGAAACCACTATGGCATACGTCAACAATGTCTAATTTATTTGACTTTTTCCTTTATATTGATATTGTTGCGGAAGATATTGCTATAAAGCACTCTCGACACAATTGAACACACAAAACACTGATAGGCTAAAAGGAAGATATATTGTAATTACATTATAGGAGAACATAAACCTGATCACACTAACAGGATCAAAGAAATTATTACAAGAAGGGGGATATGTATTGGTTTTCTTTACAATAAGAAGGTTTGTGATTGGCAAATTTTTTTTAAACATACATTGGTTATCATGTTAGGGGACTGTGGGGTCCATCCATTACCATATTAGGGGATTGGAGTATGGCTTCCAACAGTCACCTTCCATGGGGTCCTTGATGATATTCTAAGGATGTGTCACTGTTTTATTTACCTTGAAAAGGACTAGACCAATGTCTCTATCTGTCAACAGTTGTTTGAGGAATGAACAACAAACCATTTGCTTTTAATTTCAAGAATAACTCAAAGAGCATATGATGTTGAAGTTCATCAATGATCAATCAGTCACATTTCTTAGACAATTTATACTGATAAAATTTCCCTGCAGATTTTCCTGTAGTTAGGACTATTCATAGCCTCATTTGCACAGGGAAATCCCTTCCATGGTTACCATTTCTTTGTTTTACTGCTACTTTCAATCAAATGCTGTTCATCAGCAGAAGGAGTTATGTGCTAGATCTGTTGATAGAACCTTTTTTTTCTAAACACAGTTAAATAAAGCCAATAGCTCCCCCCGCCCCCGAACTGCTGAGATGATATTTCTTGAAAATGGTAATTAGTTAACTTTCTTCAATCCCTTTACAAAATGAGTCCGTTTTTTAATGGTTTTCATAACTTTTACAATTTCACTACAGATCGAATGGCTTAATTAACTTTAGCGATTCCTCAGAAACCTATAAAAATTTGTAAAAAATGTGAAATGTGTCAGAGACAGATTTTGGTCACTAACATGGTGTTTTAAGTGCTGTGTGGTATCTTTCTTCTTGCTCTCACACAAGTACATGTTGTGACCTTTAGATAATCAGGTGAAATGATGTAGACTTTTACAGTGTTGTATCTCCATATGTTGAGTCGTGGATCTCTGAAGGTGAAATGTTTGTCTTTCTGTCATCAGGAGCCTTCGTACGGATGCTCCTCATGCTCGGATGCTGATGCCTCGTCAGGTTAATAACTAACAGGTCACTGATCTCCACTGTTTTTCTCCTAGATCAATTTCATCACATCATCATCACATCTTCTGCTCCGATTTATCAAAATCCTGTGGACCTCCCAAGCTCTAGCTCGTCAAATGCCAGCCTGCTTATTATGTATGTATGTACTGCGTATAACATAGTTATAAAACAACGTAAACGTTATTAATATCATAACATCAATGGTATCAATGGTATGAAACTGAATTATTGGTGGTTCTAATGTTGAATGCTCAAAAAAAAGAAAACTTCATCCATTATAAAAAAAAAATCTAAATTATTTTAATCATGTTTTGAAAGTACTTTGAAAGCATTTTGTTTTTCTTCAACTTAAAATAAGTTTCTAACTTTGTTAATAAAAAAAACAAGATTACAAAAGAGGAGATTTAATATTTCATTTTTTTTTACTGAAAACTAACATTACTTGTAGTTCATGGGTGTAAAGGATTATATGCACATGTTTCATAGTTTGCTGTCATAGACATGTATTCTATAAATTGTGTTATAGACCTACCTAAAAGTGATGAGACAATGATCAGTGATCCTTTACTTTCCTCGAGGGCGGCCATAGCTTTCCAAGCCATCTGAATGTAGCTGAAAAAATTGACCTTTGGAAATTGTATACGCGCGGACACACACACACACACACACACACACACACACACACACACACACACACACACACACACACACACGGATAAATATAAGTACATTACTTTATTAAGTGATGTGCTGGCATCCCATTGAAACGCTGCATTACCTTCATCAGCCACTTGGTGTGCTCTACGTCTCCCTTCCACAAGGAGACAGGACTCTGGCCAATATGGTTAAGAACAAGATAATCCAAGCCTCCAAGTTTTTCCAGAGCAAAATCCACCACTTTATCTGGATCTGAGTCACTACTCATGTCAGCTACTACGTAGAAAGCTTTCTGGGCTCCCAAGCTCATGCACTTCTCAACCACCTGTTACAAAAACATTAGAAAGAACGGCTGAACTCCTCAAGCACCTGGTTGAATTAGGAGCTTTTACTGACTTTTACATGTATAATACACATTGTGATTTTCACTGACCTGCTGTAATACCTTCTCCCTTCTTGCTGTAATTACTATCTGTGCTCCAAACCGGGCGTAGTGATATGCCACTTGTTCACCAATACCGGTACTGGCGCCTGTCACCAGTACTCTAGCACCTTTGAGAGATTCTGAAAGACACAAACCACACATACATAAACACAGACATACACACAGGTGGTGTGGGCACAGCTGTTTTGAGCCAATGAATAAACATTTAACATGAGTGCCACCGCTACAGTCTTTTCAATATTGATAACTTTGCTCTTACTTTCACGAAGCAGGTATCTGTGCCTACAGGCTACAGGCAAATTCAACTTGATAAGCAGCTATTAGTTGTCATAATTTAATTAAATCATTTCTGCGGCTGTCAGGTCAGTAAAAATACTTACTTATAACATGTTTTGTAAGTAATGATTTGAATTCAGTCCAATTTGCTGTGGTATTTTGCCACTTCATAACTATGGCGTTACTTTTGTGTCACATTTTTGAGCAGCCAGAAGACTTTCTGTGCACAAACTAATATTTATTTGCCAGATCATGAATTTTCTTTTTGAAGAGAAAATATTCCTATGCAAATTATTACCTTTATTATTTATTTTTCCCCTCCACAAATAAATAATAAAAGTGTGTGTCGGCAGAGGAGTGCCAACACACAACTGCCCTCCTCTTCAGGTGTGTGACACACCCGCGCCGACACACACCCTTGGGAGACATTTGACATCTGAGTCTGTCATGTTTAAGCTACTGTGGACAGAACATTTTCAGCGATGTGTGAGTTCACAGAGTGCCATTAATGAGCTTTCATTTATTTTGTCCCATTATTTTCGATAACTAATGAAACGTGTTATTTTGATAACCTTCGTCAGATAAGAGTCCTTAAAAGCCATAAATACAATCATCAGCTTGGATTAGAGGCGATCGATTACCTGGGAGCTTTGGGGAGTGATGTTAGTACAGGTATTCGAATCAGGAATATCAGAGAAGTGGGCAGAATAGCCTGTAGAAATTACAAAGTCAAAAGTGTTGAAGTATAAGAGTCAAGAATGTGTTGAAGTAAGATGATGTTCTAAAAACATAGGTCCAGGCTAGATTGCTGCCCTAGTCCCTCTCCTTTGTTATTATGCATTATGGATGTAGAAAGAGTTCAACATTTGTTGTCTGAATTCTAGTTGCTGGCATGTTTATTCACGCTACAGATGAATGTTTAATCCTTTCATCAGTAAATATTTTGTTGCTAAAGTCACTCACTCTCTCCGTTAATTACTTGTTCTACCACTGCTGCTCTCTAGAGCCTGCAGGCAGGGGCTGAACCAAAGTCTGCATTGTTGAAGTGAAAACTAAGTGAACCCTTCCCATTATTCACATCAACTATATAACTTCATAAGTAAGTTCCATGAGAGTCGGAGCAGAAGTTCTTCCAATCACTCCTTAGCAGAGGAAATGAATGATGGGAATCCCATTAGTCCTAAAGGCACAAATGAAACTATTAGAGGAATTCAACTTTTTACCTGAAACCGCATTACTGAGTTTCCTACTGTAGGGGTCATTGATTGATCAGTGGAAGACCCCTAAAGAAGAAAGTCAGTAATATTTCCCATAATTATCCATATTCCCATCAATCTTCCCACCTCCCATTTCACTGGGTGGTAAAATACTCCGATATCTAATACTACACTTATCATGTCTGTAAATATCTTTTTTGAACTCATGAGTGTGTGTGAATCACACTAGAAAAAGAAACTCTCCTCTTCTCTCGTCCAACTGTTGTGACTATATTTCCATTTATATTTTATATATAGCATTTCTGTCTGGTCTTTGAGAAATTACATGTTTTTCATCACAACGGCCTTTGTGTCTGAAAAATAATCATCAAAGTCAAGGTTGAAGATCTAGATGGTCTTGGACTTGGCCTTTGAAGTAGGAGTGGAAGATCCCTGCCCTGATAAACTATTTCTTTCTTTGAGTTATTATTAAGAACTAGTTCCAGAGGACATGTCTGTCAAACAGCCACTTCTGACTTTAAGGTAAGTTTTTCGAAATATGAGATCTAACTTCAAGTACCAGTCACTGAATTTGTTCTGTTGTGGTTCAGGTCAGATCTTTGTTAAGATGTCAATCCAGTCCATCTTATTCTGAGGGTACATCCATGTAACAAAGTATCTTACTTCAAGCTTTGCTCTTTCATTCAATCAGTGGAATATATTATCTAGTTCCAGTGACAACATTGCCATTCTGATGTGAAACTGTCAAAATGATAGACTCATAACAATAATAAAACTAGACCTACGCTGTCATCTCGGACAGCAAGGGTATGTCCCTGAAAAGACCCCACTGCACTGCGTCGTACACGCAATCCCCTTACTTACCCTGAAAAATAAATCTGAATGAATAGGATGTAAACATGAGAGATCTCCCTGACTGGATTCAGCTACACAAAATTTGGACTAAATCGGACTAACGGTTGAAAAATGATGGCCCAAAACTTTAGGAAATAAAGCTCCACCTAGTGTCGGAATAATACAACAGAGGTTTCCCAAAATCAATCCAGTTCTTCCTCGCACGAATGGTAAGTGGGCATAAAATCGGAAAAGATCTATGGCATAATAATTAAGTTAACACAATGTTTCCTCTGGGATGGACACGAAGACGATTCATGCGTGTGTGTGCGTGTGTGTGTCTGTATGTGTGTGCGTGGTTGCGCAGGTGAATTTATTTCCCTGCCTTATGCATGCTGGGTGTTTGCATCCCTGACATCAGACCTACATGTGTGCAAGACCCATTTCCAAAGGGACAATACAGTTTATCTTATCTTAATTGGAGGAAACTGATTACGATGATAACATCTACTACCAAACATCCATAGAAATGAAAAAAAAAGATGTGATGCTGAGTACATTTACAAGTGACATTACACATACACTCAGTTAAGTAATTTCATTGAAATTGTTACTATATTAGTCAAATGTGGCGAAGCTAAAACTTTTCACCGTGCTTCCTTACTAACTGGTGTATCTGATAAGCTAACGAGATTATTTACTTTAGAGTTTCAGCATGCCAAAGTGTGCCTATTGGACTGTTGACCAATAGTCCAATCTACATGAAACCATTGTAATATATGCAGCGGTAGCAAAGTACACAGCTACACACCTTACCTTAAAGGAACGTCAGGCCCAACGTCAGGCCCAAACCTTCCGGGTTCTACACTAATAATGGCTGATTCGTATATTTCCAAATCAAGGAAATCCATCGGTTGTGATATGTGCATCGTTGTTGAACATTGGCCACGCGGTACAGAATTCAGGAACAAGTCTGCACCCCTGATTAAGATATTGTGTTTGACTCATTTCACCTTTTTAACGTACTTACAGATATATGGCCAGATTATTATCACGCTAACTTATGTACCAATGCTGTGTTTTTTGGGGGGGCACTACCAGAATTGCAGTGAGCTACAGTCATGCTCTCTCCCGTTCAGCTGATCAGCCTGTTCTGGTCATGGGAGATTTAATTCCTGCAGCGACCTGTCAGATCACCTGCCCACACTAATACAGTATGTGGACTGCCTGACCCAGCAGACTTGCAGCCTGGATGTGCAACGGTAATATAAATCTGTCAATAAATCTGTCTGTAGGCCAGACCTGGGGAAATCTGATCACTATGTTGTGCATGTGCTCCCTAGTTACCGGGAAAAGCTGAATCCGGAAAAACCGGTGACAGACAATCCATGGCTGTGGACAGGTAACCGCAGGGAGGAACTGAGAGGCTGTCTTGAGAATACCGGCTGGAAGATTTTCTTTGACTCCTCTGACAACCCACATGAACAAACAGACACAATAACATTCCGCATAACATATTGTAATACTATAATAATAATACTAAGAAATACTTTACGCATGAAAACAGTTTGAATTTTCCCAAATAATAAATTATGGATAACAAGGGATCTAAAGAACTATATTAAGGAGGAAAAAAAGAGTCTTTATTAATGGTGATGCTGATCTGGTCAAAGGTCCAAACAGAGTAAAAGGACAGAGTAGGGTAACGTTTTTACTCCGGCAATGCTAAGAGAGAATGGAACGGCCTAAATCATATGGTGGGCAGGGAGGCATAACAGAAATGTTTTTCTCATGTCCACCTTATGCCAATCTATGCTTTATACCCGATTTGACGGGATGAGTGTGATGCAGTATGTGATCCTATTCACCAATAAATTTCAATCATCCTCAGAGAACATGAAAATAAATTAATAAAACAATTTAAAGCCTATTGCACTGAGCTCCATTCTATGGAAATGTTTGGAGAGTGTTATAAGCAGACATGCAGCGTCTTCTGTAGCCAAGAGCTAAGGTCTTCTCCAGTTTGTATCGAAACCTAAGAGGGGCAGAGATGATGCAACGATCACCCCGTTTACCGCCTAAGCGGCGAAGCATCTACTAGTCTCCCCTCATTATGCTGCTTTTTTTCTGTATTCAGAATAATCGTGCTCATTTTAATTTATTCAGGTATGCTGCTGACATGGCTCTCGTTGCTCTACCACAGAGAGGGGATACTGAGGAACAGAGTTTCTATCTCAATCCTCAAAAATGTGTCAACTCATCAGAACTGGTGTTCAACAAGCTTCTTAGAAATACATATCATTAAGACAAGGCCGCTTATCTACACAAACAGCCAAGATTTGATGCAATCGATAATGATTAATATGCAAACAGTTGAGATGGTTGATTATTTAACATATCCTGGAACATGTATTTAAAAAAGGTCTGACAGTCAAAGTAAACACAGATCACATTTAAAGAAACTGAACTGTTTGGGAGTTCTACAAAATTCTGGATGTTGTGTATGGTAGAGTCCGGTAGGAAGCATTTATTCTTTTACTATGATCTTGTGGTATTACAATCTGAACTGGGAGAGGAGGAATAAACTGCAGAGTACAGCGAACAGGGGCCCAAAATCATAGGGACACCACAGAGGCGGCTCAACGACGGAAATATTAAATGACCCATCTCATAATTTGTATAGGGAATTTTGAACTTTACTCTAGGCGCTATAGATTACCAATGGCAAACAAACCAAGGAATCCTTTGTTCAAGTTACATGAAATCAGAATGCGGTAGACCCGTGCCAAGGATGTAAAGCTCAAGGCCAGAGGTGGAGGCTGGAAATGAAAGGCTTTGTCATCTGCAGGTCATCTGCAAAAACTGACTGAGGCTATACAAATTTCCAAATGCTCTCTAGTTGGTACTAAATGGAGCCGAATCATTGACCACAAGAGGTTTCCATCTACATCATGAGACCTTTTGACACAAATTGAAAAAAGATAGGCCTATTTTTAAATGTCCTGGTGACAGGGGTCGTTTGATAGGCACAAACAGACCAGCTCAGTAGAGCTGTGTAGCTAAGAGGTATCAAGGATTTGTAAATCACACACTCGTGATGAAATGTTTTAAATAAAAAAAGGGCATGTATTTTGGGAAGATTTGAGAGACTCCTGCTACCGATTTTTAATCGATTTTTAATTTAATAAGACTGCACCTCTTCTCTGGGAACTGCTGCAGCTTCTCTCCATGAGTCGTTTTTATAGCGGGAACATCAATATATGATATCTTGTCCCTGTTTGTGCAGTAGTTCTGCATCCAGCTCCTGCACAAGATATTTAAAAATTGTTCAGATCAGAGCCTAATGGAGAAACTCATATTAGTGTATTATCCATCGGACTGTTCTTTGGTCAACTCTTCCAAAAGAGTATACATTCTCAGGGTGTCATCACCTTGGTGTAATATCGTGTGAGCATTTCCTAGAGAAGATGACAGAAATTCATAGAGCTTGCTGATGCATAGCAATGTTGGATGGCTGAGCAATGCCAGGATGTTAGCCCTCTTTCTGGCAAATAAATGTTATATAAATATGCCAGTGGAGAACCCTCAGTTCTTCTAGGTTTTCAGAGAAAAGGTTAGAGCTGGCTCACTGATTGGCTACAACTTCTTTAAAAGGAGTGGGTCCATGTCCTTCTGTGTTTGTTTGGAAAGTAACAGGTGAATTAACCAGTCACATTTTGATTTATAGTGGGTAGATTTTAAAAAATGGCCCAGGACTTCCCAAAGGCCAAACCTAACTTACTTGGAATAGACCAGTAAGTAGGCTTTGGCGTATCCTTAAGGTAAACTGTCTTGCTTCGGTTTTGTGCATGAGGAAGGCGCTTCATTCATACCCTCTGCTCCTGCTGAGCGCTCATTGAGTTCATTTTCAACAAATTCAAACTTTTGGAGAAATAGGACCTCCATGCCAATGGAAAAGGAACTGAAAGAATTTTTTAAAGACAAAAAGGAGGACAGACTTTTTTCTTCTGATGGGGAACAGCTTTGGCAAGTCTATTTTTAAAGTAACTTAAACAGCTGTTCATTATTACTTGCTTTTGGTGGTTGAGGCTGTGGTGGTGTGAATGCTGTCCAAATTCATTCAAGTGTGTTTATGCCAGCAGCTCGGCTGGAGTCTAAGAGAAAAAGCTGCTGAATCCTAATTACATTTTATGGCATTTCTTGCTTTCTTTGTGGTATTATGAGTAAACATGACTGGTTGTTGAGAGACTAGTTAGTACCGACAGATACGTAAGATTTGTGACATCTATTAGTGATGCAGCGTCATGTAACAGTCTCTTTGAATATGGGCTGGGTACATAGTCTGACAACATAGTGTAGGTGTAGAGTCACTGTGAAGGTATTTGAGGAATGCAGTTCGTCGGCCCGTAAAACACAAAAGTAATTTGACAAATTTTGGTATTCGATGTCCTGGACATGACCACAAAGTACGAAACTGTATGCATCAAGAGATAAGTTTTTCTTTTGTATAAGATTAAAAAAAAGTACACGAAGATATCCAGCCACTCTCAGCAATTTCGTTAGATCCTTGAGCGACTGACCCATCAATAAGTACGGGCCTGGAAACATCAGCCTGTTACTAAACGTTAGCTTATTATCGTAAGACAAAACTTGTCCTGATTGAAACCACCAAAATATTCGGAGAATGCATCCAGATGATCCGTATTCCAGTTTGTATATTTTCTTTCTGATGTTGGAAGTAATGTAGAAAGGTGACTTTCTGCCGCCAGTTGGGCTCCGCCCATAAAATACATCATTGCTATTTACTAAAACGAGAAGGGTGTGTTGGGGGAGTATAGCACAAACCGCCCAGGTTGAAATCCCACGGCTCGCCACTGAAATATTCTCTTGGCCTGACAGAAGATTCAGAAAGTCAGAAAGGCAGTTCAGTTTTTGTACAATTGGCGATCCTGTTTGAAATGAAAGCAAACGACCTTTATGACCTCCTCTTTTAAAATTGCAAGGCAACTAGAAAGTTGTGTTTGATTTCGTATCAGCCATCCCATCTTTCCTGAGGAAACGGATCATTTTTGAAGTGGATTTCAGAAATCATATAAATTAAGGGTGCGAAGCGTTTCTTGACACGCTGACTTTACACGAGAACGAAAACATTGTGAGATCGTTTTTGACAGGTTTATCTCCTGTCATTCTTGGGGCAACACAGATCTACACGGGGGCCAATGTTGTATTTCTACAGAAGCAAGTTATTGATCTCCAGGGAAATGTAGCACAGAGAAGGATTGGTATGGTGTTTGTTTCACTCTTTCTTCCATATTTGTCCTGCATAACCACCGGATGTTGGCCTGTTTGAATTCATTCATCTTTTTTTTATTATTACCAAAACAGCTTGGATCAACTCAGCACAGGTTTATTACAGAACAAGTTTAATAGAATTACTTCCAAGTTAGTCCTTTTTTTTTCATGTGGCTTCATGACTTTTTATGATACAAGCACTTTTTTTTTCCTAAGCTATTGTTGTGTGCCTGATGGTTGATATAACTGTTCCAATCAATTAGGTCTCATGGGACTGAAACTCAGTGTGTTTATTTTATAACTGAATGGATTATGAAGCATCTTTGTTAACACTGGAATGTCACTCAATACAATGACTTTTATGCATAGCCTGAACTAGGACACTTTTTACAAACTAACATAACAAATATAAAGCAAGAAATTCTTTAACCGGTTTTCAAAGTAGGATAAAAAAAATCAACTTACCTGTTGAAGTCCCTAGGTACTATTTAATGTGTAAATACAGGATTATTACACTTTTTCGCATTACAAAACTGCTCTTCCTGGACAATGTACCTTTAGACTGTATTTTAATGAATGCAGGGTAGATAGAAAACAAAGCAAGTTTCATTCACCGTATATGAAGAAAATTAAGGCATGTATAGAATAAAGGCAAGTAAAATTCAAATAGTCTGAGGTTGTTGTTGTTGTTTTTTTATATAACTAGCCTTTTATAAGGGGACATAATGGTCGACATCATGATAAAAGTATTTTCACTGACACCAACCGTATCATGTCATTAGTAAAACATGATTGCACACTGTGTCAACATGGGAAAATGCATCTCTTATCTCTAAAGCAGGGCTTAAGTCACGAGCAGAAAGCATGTCAGATTAAAGTTAATTCTCAGTTTGTGCTTTCATTCCTAATTCCCCCGAGAGAAAAGTACATATAATTTACACAAGGCTTTGAAGCAGTCGTGTGCACCATAAGTTTAAATTACAAATATTCAAATTTGGAGTTAGTGTAACACCTAATACAGCTCAAACGTTTATTGTATTTGTTACTACATATGTATACATATGTTTTATCTGTTATATCTATATATTGTAATATTGGATATTATAAATCCATAATTATAATGTAATTATAATAGATTTATGACTATTCATGCAAAGAAAATATGTAATGTGCCTATCACATTCGTGAAATAGACACACATTGCATTAATGCCAAATGCTAGTAACTTTTCAACCTAACCTAAGAGCGAAACACACAACACAAATTAAAAATCTTTTCATCCCACAAAAACTAGCGGGCTGGGCAAACAAGTTTCAACCAATAGGGCTTTATGTGTGTTTTATATTACTTTAATATGGATTTCCAACGTTTATATCTTACATCATGTAAAATAAATTTTTTAACATTATCTCTTCTGCTTTCAAAATAACAATACAAATGAAATTATATTACGTAATACAGCCAAGGCAGGACTCTTGTAGACTCTTACCTGAATTAAAACTGGGCATACTCCACTTGACAGCTAAAAAGGCAACACATACACTTGCCAATATGATTTTTGTTAAAGTTCCCATAGTGCAAATTTGCTAATAGTTAATCCTATGGGCTCAGTGTGTCCGTGTTTCCAGTTGAGTACAGGCTTCCACAACTGTAGAACTGGGTTTTACAGTCACCCGCTGCTACGGCTCTCTCTCTCTCTCTCTCTCTCTCTCTCTCTCTCTCTTTCGAAATAAATGGTTTGAATCGAGCAGTCAAATGTGTCACTGATTTATCTCAGACACTGCCTATTTATCAGATAAAAAAATAACATAATGAATGTCTTTGTTATTGGAAACATTTTAAAACTTTAAAATGACGCGTTTGAGTCAACGATGCATGAAATTGCGAATGTGCCACCCTTAAATGGTATTCGTATTTAAAATGGAAACTTTATTGATACTATTTACAAAGACAGGCCTTGGCTATGAATCCCACTATTGCGATGCCAGGACCCGCCTTACCCCGTCTCTGATTGTTAGACTCATATTACGACCCTTTCCATTGGCTACATCTAGCCAACCCAGGCAAAGCACCAAATACTAGCTAATCAGAAGCACAGTAGGGTGTGTCATGCCTTCACGGTAGTAGTTTTTGATATCAGCGTCCGGGCAGGGTTGTCCTTCACTACGGTTTTATCTGTTTCTTTTTTCTTGTAACATTACGTTGAACGAAACTACACCGCAGGGGGCCATGGCCGCAAAGATTTTGCCAGTTGTGAAGTTAGTATTGCTATTTTCCTATTTAATATCCCATAAGTACATTTTATCATGTTTGCTAACTTCTCGATTAGCAAGTTAGCTTCCTGACACTACACGATTATAATTGACGATGTGCCCGCATGCCTCTCAGCTGTCATCTTCAACCAATTTGTCGTTTGATGAGTTAGTGCACATAACCCAGTAGTGAACTGTTTTTGTTCTACATACACATCCATCCAATGGGTGTGGACAAATTAAGATTATTACTCAATGCTTGATAATTTAGACAATAAGTAAATACATGAGACGTGGTCTACAGCCACTGTGCAAAACTGTTTGTGTCATAATTTGACAGCATATAGTGGTGGGTAATTCTGATGCATTGCCCGACTGTCTCGGTTCTTTAATGTTCAGACTGGCCACCAAGGTGACCATTGCAGGAGGAGCCCTCTATGTTGCCTGTGAGTCTGGTCTATTGGGAAGCAGTGAGCAGGGCTCGGAGGCCCTGGGGAAGGCTAAAGCTGCAATACCCCCTGCCATAGAGGAGTGGATGAAGTACTTTGGCCTGGAGGTACTGATGAGAATAACTATTATAACACACTGTTCATCCAGCTCTTACCTCTATAAGAGCACTAGGTATTATAATACGACACTAGGAGGAATATTGTTACTGATTTGGCAGTACTGTTCATACAATAAGCAAATACAGTAGATCAGAATTGAAGCCAACATAAGCTTATCCTATTGCTAATTTAACTTTATTTATGTGCTCTGTCATGTCATTGTCTATTTCCCATGAGAGTTGTGAGACAATTCTGCAGGACAAATTCATTGTTTTTTCACTTTAGTTTTAAGGTTTCTAGGAAGTAAGAATACAATTATAGTCAATTTATTTCTCCTGATCAAACACCGGATAAACTCTTCTTCTAAAATAGCAAACCTGCTTATTTCAGCATCATGATGCAGTATTCAGTGCTGCAAAAAGAATCTCTAAATTCTAAATCATGCTGTTTTTTACTTCTTTTTTTAACATCTCATAACAACTCATTCACTCGCTTGAAATTTTTTTTACCCCTTCTGAGCTAAGGACTAGGGCTGGGCGATTAATCGTAAAAAGATCACAATCTTATATATATATATATATATAGATAAAGGTTGAGTGTAGATTCCCGGCTGGTCTCGTCTATTACTTTTACAACGGTAAATTCTCACGTAGTAGCCAAGCTTAAAGCACAAAGAAAAAAATATGTCTTCGGTTAGGTTTAAAACTACCGGAAACCGGTTGGATTTTGACTTAGCACCGGATGTAGCGTCTTAACAAAGCAGTTTGTCAATGATAAGATTCTTTACAACTGTAGATGACATTGTCTAACGTTTGTGTTTGATGGGTTTAAACACCAGCTTAGAGCACTAAAAACAGACTAAAAACAGACCCTTTTAAAGTCGTTTACTCTGCCAATATGCGTAACCATGGTAACGTCAACTCCGTGACAGCGTAAAAACTCAAGTGTTTTCGATAGTGTCGGAATTGTGTTCCGAGTAACAGACCAACCTCTTTGTTCTCAGGCTCAGCTTCCCACTATGCCTAAAATTGAATTCTCTCCTGTCCAGTCATGGAATTCCGGTAAGAACTAAATGAAAAGTTCCTTGTTCATTATTTATTTTACTATTTATCTTACTAACTGAAGGTATTTGTTTTCTAACATACATCCTTATTTAATATATGGCTATGCACTTGACTTCACTCATCAGGATATAGAATAAATTATAGCGTCACTATTATTTATTGATGAACACTTGAACTGCTTTTTGCATGCCGTTGTCCATGTGTCTAACCAAAATTGTTGATCTTTATTTTACTGCAGGAGTTCGGTGGACATTCTCCTCTCTTTCAGTGGCTCCATCAAAAGCCAGTGATTGCAGCAGTCAGTGTTTGCAGTACTTGAAGGACCTCACAAAGTAAACGGGATGTCTCTGGCCAGCCTGTCATTTCTTAATCTTAATTTGAGTTTTGCACTTAAGAAATTACATTATTTCTTTATAAGTTCTGGCCTCAGATGCAAGACAGAAGAAACACGTAACACAAAAAAGAAAAAACACTGCAAGATGAGGAATTTGAGGTTTGGCTGATTAGAGATTGATCTGCTGTTTGGGTACCGTGGTGCTCTTAATGTGTGGCATTCATTGAGAATTGAATTGTACAGAATGATAAATGACAGAATGCAATTTGAAAGAACAAGAAACAGAATTTGGTTAAACATTTGCTGATTCAGAATATTGTACTCACCTTTGTTCTTGAACTACCAATTGAAGAAAACGTCCGTTGTGTGTGTGTATATATAGAGTTTAACTATTTGTGACTAAAGAATACATCAACCTTAAGGAGAGTCCCCTCTTTTATTTTATTTGACACAAAATTTGAAAAAAAAACCTACATGTGGCAATGTGTTCAGAGAAAATGGCCAAACAAATGTGCAAAAAACTTTATTACGCATGACAGTATAATGACACCAATGGCCTATTGATGGTGCTACAATTTCAGAAAAACTCAACAGGAGGCGTTGGATAGCAGGAGGACCACAGTCAGCCATTTGTAACAATCAAGTGTACACAGAACCACTCCACAGCTCCGTGAGTGGTAGCATAAACCTTTTTGAACTGATTGTGCCACACACTGTCACTTCTACCATCTGAATAAGGTTTGAGAATTCCACACACTCTTCAGATGATGCATGCAGATGTTTGACAGATACCGAGAATAGAATATTTTCCTACATACTAGTTTACTAATGGGTCCACTGAATGACACTAGATGCAGGCCGGTTCAGTGACGAGGACAGAGTAACAAAGTTGGGATGAATTACCTATACCATACTGCGAGTATACATGTTATATCTGCAAGACAGTAATATAGAACCAGAAGAAGTTACAGTCAAGAAACTGGTTTGTCAGGTCATTATACCTACTTAACATTCACTTTTTTTTATTTCTGTGTATTAATGTCCCTTTTACTGAAGCCAGTGGACATCAGACATTTGTATAAATGAGAGTAATCACAACAGGCAACATTACAAGGCAGTTAACATGGTGTCTGTATTGCAACAAGTATTTTTATATCTTTTTTCTTAATGATTGTGATATAAAGCATGTATTCTGCCACATCTGCTCCGAAGGGAAACGCATTGGGGGAAAATAATTAGTGTCCTCTAACCTAAACATGTAAACTTTTTACATTAAAGTGCTCCCCACATTTTCAATAGTGAGATTTTACAACCGAGGGGTTATAGTAAAAGAACACTTTCGTACGGCATTATGAGCAGAACGGCACTACCGCACACTGATGATTGCACAACTTTCCGTAAGCTGTCAGCGTCACACCTCTGAATGAAAACCAAATAGCAGCCTTCATACGCATTCCTTAATAGCATATAAAGTTGGTGATAAGAGTATGTACAATTTTTCAGAATGACTGGCCAGAAGGCACTCAATGACTGACAGCATCATCATCACCAGGACAAAATTTCTGGTACATGGAGCAATGTGCTGGAGTTAATTTCCAAATGAGACTAAACCGCCTGAAATGCTCTTGAACATATCAGGGTACCATTCAGGTGTTCGGACAATGTTGCCTTCACTTATCTCTTTCAAAGCAGAACAACTAATTAGGCATATGATATGGGAAGATAAATATAGTATCTATGGACAACGTCTCCTTGTAACCCACACGTATTTGAATTCAATAAATACTTCAGTGGAAGACCTCTATCCCAAACATAATGATGCACATCATCCAAAAACATTTTGAAGAGCCTTTTTGGTACATACTGCACTTAAATTAAGATGATCAAAGGACAGATTGAAGAGTGTCTTAGGGACAACAATGCAAATGTATAAAAAACTGCTCATTGCAGCAGTTGGGCGGTGCAACCCTGGACTGTCCAAAACGTAAAGTACTTTGTACAGCAGCAGCAGCAAAAAAACAAATTGAGTCTCTCCACTAAATAGCCAAGCATAACAGTGCTACAGTTCTGCTTTGTGTATGGAAAAAAAGAAAATCAGATTGCACTTTCTTCTGAATAGTAAAGCAAGTTAAGCATTCGACCCTGCCATGGCTTTGAATGACAAGATTCTAACAATCGGTGGAACAGAAGCAGATGGACAGAGGCTGGAGAGCAAGATCAATAGTCCACAATCCCTAGGTTGTTTTTACCAGGTCATAGACGTGGATATGAAAGTCATCGTCATATTTGATATAGTAGACAGAGGGCTTGGCTGGGACTTGGTAGATGACCAGGCCTGTTCTTTTCACACCCTTGTCGGTAACATACTCCACTTGTTTCCCCACCAGACTCTCTGTTTCTTCTCCTGGTTTCCTGTCTGCAGGCAGCAGGTGCTTGTTTTCTGAGGTATCAAATATGAGAACATGACAATTACATTTATATTCGTTTGAAATTTGCTTGTGTGTTACTCACCTCTAACTGAAATCTTAAAATGGAAGTTAAATACTTAGCTGTGTTTTGGGTTTACACTTATTTTCAATCTAAAAGGAAATATGCCTCCTCCTTTTTAAAAGAAATATACAGCTTTTTTTTAGTTTCTCCATTCTTATCAGTTATAAGACACTTAGCTCAATATTTATTGTAATGGTTAAGAACTTAAAATGCGTTTTTGGAACAGCTGACCACAACCTTTAATTTTTACTACATGGCAGGAGTGTGGTGGACAAATTCATCTCTTTTAGAGGCCCTTAGAAAAGCAAGTAGTGATTACAATAATCAGTGTTAGCAAGACAACACTTAAAAGACCTCAGAAGTAAACAAGATATCTGGCCAGCCTGGCATTTATTGGCGTTTGATTCTGGAAAAAAAAAAAGGCCATTGATCCCATGACCAGAGAGAAGAAAAACAACTACCAAGAAGGCAAACTGTAAAATTAATAGGAATTTGTCTGGAAGGAGTTATGTCTCCCGGGTCAGTGCCGTGGTTCTCTACAAGACTGTGACATTAGCTGGTAATGGGCAAATATACTTCCTCTTTGTCACTACCAGCATATCGCTTAATTTTTTATATCCATTCCCCTTCACTCAATTTGAATTTTAAGATATTTCAATGCGTGCGTATGTATATATATATATATATATATATATATTTATGTGAATATATGTTTAAAAATACAAGTGACCTACGGAACATCTCCAGACACAGTTACTAAATGAAATGAAAACAGTGTCTGATGTGATTCCAAAAAATTAAGGTGGAATTCTTAAATTTTTTACACATTGCTTTGTGTCAACAGGATCAACGTACATGCCTGAAAGATGACTACTTGAACTCCTAACCCCTCATAAAGGCTTGTGATGAACGTTCATTAGAACTAGAACCACTGAGGAATGCAACACATGCTTACCATGCAAGATTAAGTAAGTGGTATTGAAAAATGCCACACGTCACTGTGGTCGCTCTTTATCTAAGGTGCCTTAGGATAGAATTACCGAAGACTAAATTGGCTTTTTGAATCATGTATCACTCTTTGTTAAATCCAGAATATAATTACCTGCTTCGGGCAGAATCCTAAGGTCTCCGTCAGCAAAGTCATCCCACAGCTGGTACATATAAAGAACGGGGTCCTTTTCATAAGTGATGTAATACCAATTGGTCATGATCGGTGCTCTGGAGAGGACCATGCCTCTCCACTCATTCTTCTCTCCATCCTCCTTTTCAAACAGATGCTCCACAGCTTTCCCCACTAGCTCCTCCGCTCCTGGAGGTATCTTGATCTTGTTGTTTACTGTGGAGACAGGGTCACAAACAGAAATATGGGAAAATAGTTGCAAACCAGCTGGTAGGGATTAGGGTAGATGTGAATTAACTCACCAACTTTTTCTGACAGGACTTGCAAGTTTGACACCCTCTCATCCTTGAACAGCTCAATGCCATAGACACAGTCAAAGCCATCGTATTTCACCATGAAGAGAGAAGGGTTCACACTAAGCCTGTCAAGAACTGTTCCCTTCCATTTGCTCTGGTTCCCCTTCTCACGCCAGTTATGCTGAATGCGGACTCCCAGAATGCTGTTGGGTTCTGGCATCAACGAGTCACTCAACTCTCCGCTACTCCGCTTTCTGGTAAAACAGGATAAATATGCTGGTCTGTATTTCTGTGGTTGAGATTCAAAACAAAGTCTGTCTCTGATATGCCCTCCTCAAAAAATTGGGGGAGCACTAAATCACGAAGTTCATTAAACGTCTTGAATAACGATTATTCCAGTTAGGAGGATGTAATTGTGAAAGCTGTGCTGCCTACGACATTACCCGGTATGACCGGTTTGGCGGTGGGTCAGTGATAGTGTGGGGAGGTATATGCTTGGAGGCCTCCATGTGCTAGCGAATAGTACATTGCCCCGACCTCATGTGATCAGAGTTTGTGAGCAGTTTTTGGATGATGAAATTGACCCTCATGTTGCCCAGACCTGAATCCAATTGAAAAACTCTAGGACATTATGTATTGTGCACCTGACGCCTCAAAGTGGTGACGCAGACTATCCAGAAGTTCAATATGCCCTGATCCAGGTCTGGGGAGAGATCCCCCAGGACACCATCATCATCAGGAGCAAGCCCAGATGTTGTCAGGAGTGCATACAGGCATGAGGCGTCCAAATACACTACCGAGCCACATGTGTTGTTATGGAATTCACCCAAGTTGGATCAGCCTATGATTTCAGTTTCTCACTATGATTGTGGATGTGATTGAGAATCCAGGCATTAATAGCTTAATAATTTTGGTTTAAATTCACCTTTCCTGCCTAATTTTTCGTCTCAGTGAATTACACAATGAACATCAATAAAGATTTTCAACTTGAATAATATTTGTTCATCGGTATGTAATAATAATTAATAAACACATTTTTTGTGAGTATTGTTCTTGTTTAATGTTGATCCTATATGTAGTTTGAAATGGAATGTGAAACCAGATGAAACAAAGATGTCACATATTAAAAGTACCAGTGATGGAATCATGTGACAGTATATGACAGGAGTACGGTGTATAATCACGTTATTTCTACATACCTGCCCCTTTTCTTGGACATTCCTCCAGAAATTCAATGGCTACTGATTAAGAGAAAGAAATGGCAATGTTGAGTTAATATGTGCGTGAATAGAACAGCTGTCAAAGTTCACACGTAGTGTGTACTCTGTAGCACACACTGTATAGCACGTAGTGTGAAGCACATAGCATCAGGAGGCCCGTTCCAGCTGAGGGGCAGTCTGCACGGACTCGTGACAGGCTGAAGACTGACAGCTCCTGACGGAAGAACTTCCTGCATATTTTACTTGAACTAGAACACCATAAAGGTCACTGTTTCCTACCAAGGACAGACTGTTTATATTGTCATATTTAGACTGCATAATTATAGATTAGAAAGCTAACTTCTAGAGAAAACGTTTACGTTAGCCAGTTACATTTTGGTGTAATCGCTCTATACGATGGCAGAACACATATAAGAAAATAGGGAAGGAGCAGGACAAACTAGGAGATAAATAACATTGTAAGTTAACATCACCTGTCCTGGACTAGATCCAACACACCTCCTGTTCCCACTGTCAGTCTGTCCTAGCTGTAGCTACCTCAATGCAGATGTTACTGTAAGCGGAGGCGCGAGCTATATCCGCTCGTCCATGATGATAGATAAAAAACACCAGCGACAACTAGGTTCTAAATGCCTACTTTACACTCCCATGTTTCTTTTCATTACCTTTATGCAGATTTCATATCAGTGATGTTGTTCAGATCGTCTGGCAGAGAAATACTGCCACACATCAACCATCCTGTGAAAATCTCGCGTAAACTGTGGCAGATGCCGAGATGACTCGATTTCCCAGATATCCTTTTATCAGCAAGACCGAAGAAACGGATATGAACACGAGTGCAAGAGTTTGTGGGAATTGGAGTTTTAATTAAAATACTATACAGTAGATTTTCAATGACAAATTGATAACAGGTGTTGTGTTGGTAAGGAAATAGCGTTACCATCCTATTAGTGCGCATGCTTGACATGAAAAAGTACACAAAACATTGATGCAGAGTTTTTTTGTAAGGCAAGTTTAAAGAGACAGGTAGCATGAAATAATTGTGGAATATAATATAATACTATAATGGGGAAATTAAAACCCCATGTCCAGTCATCTTTGTGTATTCTTTTTTTCTATTTTATTGATTTTAAAAATCATTTGCACTATTAATTATCTATATATATCCTTGATCTAAACCTATAAAATAGGATTTCAAACTTGAGATGACCATTTCAGGGCAGCAAATTTGAGCAAATTTTAAAATGATCCAGAAATACAGTATTACCTGAACGTTTATCAGAACCATCAGAGTCATGAATCCCTGCCAGGCTAGGTGGCAAATTATGCTTCTTGAATGAGGCTTCCTATCAAAATATACAAATAAACATTTTATCCGTAGGTTTATTCATCATATGGATGTAATGTTTGCTTAATAGATATTTTTAGTATGACATAGATTGGACTAGACCTTTATTTTTTCATTCAGCTCTACATAACCACTTCGACAGCACTCAAAGATGAAAGATGGAAAAAACAAAGATTGATAAAGCACTTACGACAAAAAAAACATAATAAAATAGCACGACATTTGCATAATATTAAGAGTGTTCATTCAAAATGTTTATCCCAAAACGTAGCCCTACACATTACATTCATGTTACATTACATCTAATTCAGCTAATTGCTGTTTAACACACTTGTAATCCAGTCAATGAAGGAGGACACCAGTGTGTAGACATCGGGGGTCATAGAGTTTCCGCATTGCGAACCGGAGAAGGAGATAACTCCTGCTGCTGCTCCATCACACACTAACGGCCCACCTGAATCCCCCTGCAGGAAAGATACAAGACCTTTTACTAAAGGTGCACCTTGGCTTTGCTTAAATTATTGTGATTTTTTTACATCATTATCAAACAATCTTTCTATAAGAATATATAATATCACCATCTTTTTTGATTACATTAACTGAATATTGAGGTAATCACTTTAATTTATATTTAAAAGCTTGTTTAATTACTTTACTTAAAAAACAAACCAAGCCATGTGCGTGTATTTTCTTACAGAGCAGAAGCCTTGGAAGTTGGCATTACCAACGCCACAAACCATTGTTCTGGTAATGGGAACTTTTTGCCATCTTTTTTGACACAGACTCTGAGACAGGGTGGTGACATTGACCTCCTGAAGCTTTGCTGCAAAGGTGCTGTTGTCCCCTATATCCCCCCAGCCAGCTGTGAGGCATTTACTGAAAGGAGTCAGAGCGCCCCTCCTCAGAGAGATTATCTGCACTGCTTCTGTAAGTTGTGCCGTGCCACTGAGCTGAAAAAAGGAGTAAAAGTTATTTTTTTTCTGTACACGTCATGTATTTGAATGAGATTCTGGAATAAAAAGGGTTGTGATGTGGTAAACATCAGTTCAAAACTGTGCTCACCTTTAGGAGCATGATATCGTTTTCATGTCCGTCATAGTCAGGGTGTCGAAAGGACCTGACACTGCGGAATTCCTGTTTTGTGGACTCATTACCAGACAGGGAATCAGATCCAACTATAACCGTGTATGGTCTAGAAATCACAAAAGAATGAGATAATACGATGCTAATGATCTCACTTTACAGAATTAATTTTGATGTCATTTAAGGTGTCTTTTTAGAGAAAACATAGCTGTCCTCATCATTTTTCAAAACACTCTGTACCTTAGTAATATTGAAATCCCTGCTTTGCATTTATTTCAGCAGAGTGCATCAACCACACACATGATAAGAAGAGCACATCCCTGATAGTGCAAAAGAAAAGAGTGCTCTTTGTTTAAACTTATCTTCCGTTAACCAGTAAAGAGTCCCTGCAAGTTGATTTCCTGAAGTGACATGAAATTAATAGAGGGTCTGCGATGGAAATAGGAATATTTGTAAAGAAGAAATGATTTTAGACTGTGAGATATGGTCACCATGTTTCCTTTCACATTTCTGAGAATACTGGCATTTATCAACTTAAACATTTAACATTTATATTATTGCAAGTTTTAAATGACATTTTGTTTAAATTGGCTGCATTATTGCTGCCGACAAAATTGCAAAAAGTATGGGTGTATTTGTTCATTCTTACTGGGGTATCCAACAATGTGCTGCCGTGAGCAAAAAGTCCTCTCGCACCAGGACTCCCCCACAGTTCAACTGGCCTCCTTTCTTCAACAAGGCCATGTAGGGGCGAGAGTGGGGGGCACTTTCTCTGCCTCCGACGATATGTGCGCCATCGGATCCTGAAACACAAAACTTTTCCATCATACATTTAGGACTGCAATAAATGCTGTTCTCTCTTTTAATAACATGCAGCTCAGCTTACCGGTTAGAACGAGTAGCAGTAGTGCAAATCTGAGGTCCATGGTCTCCGCTCAAATCTGCAGCTCCTACTCCCGGGCTTATCTTTATGTGAGCTGAGAAAGTCATGCAAATTTTGTGGCATTTATTGCCAAAGTGTATTTGGTTGCTTACACGTACTACGTGAGCAGTTGTTGATGGGATTATGAAAGATGTGGTTTGCAGATTTTCAAAACAGGGTTACATAATCGATGCAAGCAGGAATGGACATTTTTTTCTTAAATTGTTCATTTGGCAGTGACATTGTACATTCTTAAACATTTCTGTAAATGTACCAGAGTTAGACAAAAGGCTATTTTTCATCCACAGTCCCTGGACAGAAGAAGGTTTTATTGATAATGAGGTGAAAAATGCTCTGAAGGCTGCCAAAACTCTCAAAAATAATTCTGGGCACCGATCACCATCACTTACTTAAATGCATAGTTACACATTAAAAATGTGTTTATTTAGATAAATATTGAAAGTTGCAAAGTTAATTTTACCAAGTTGTGTTCACTTAATAATGTTATCATTTAATTTAGATTAAGGATATGCTTCTTGAGGTACGGTACTTATTTACACTTATTTTTAAATTGCAAGTTTTTGACAGTCACTGCATCATATTGATTCTGTCAATAATTTTCTTAATAAGTTTCTTAAATAGCACCATAAAGTTGGCGTAAAGAGAGAAGTAGCCATCTCCTAACTGGTAGGGTACCTTGGACAAAAAGAAAAGGATCTTTCTCAGGAGTTTAATTTTAGTAATTCTACATAGTGAAGGAAAATGATATCCAAACTGAGCACAGTATGATTACACAAGGTAGAACCTGTGTGTTGACGGCTCCATCCCCATTCATGTGGCATTTCTGGCAATGTACCAATTAGTATCAAAACGTCTGTCCATTCATTCAAAAAAATATATTTGACAATTAGCTTGTTCTCTTCGCTTAACCACTTGAATTATTGTATGAAAGTTGTTAGAGGGCTGAGAAAAATATTTTCATGTAGAGACAAACTGACGGTCAATGAAGCCGCTGACCAATAACTGAAAAGAAAATCACAATTAACAAAAATAAAGGGAAGCTTCTAGTTTTTTACAACTAGAAACTAGGTTTGCGATATGATTTGCTAGGATATGCGATATGTATCAAAAAATTAAAATAAACAACGAAAATACAGTAGAGAATGCCTCAATTTATTTAGTGAATTCCTAAGAGTGAAACTTTAAAAACAAATCTATCATCCAATTAATTATCTCTGACATTCGGACTAGTCTTTGTATAACCTTAAAATGACAAAGAAGAGTTTGAGGCAGACCTCAACAGACAATGGATGAAAAATGACATCCACAAGTGACCGATCCACTCCACAATCTGATCTCAAGTTGTCAACCGTCATGGCGGAGGCAGTTACTTCCAATTACCTTGGAAGTGTTTCAGAAGCTGTTCCTCGGACTTGATGGGCAGAAACAAGAACAGTATTTTCTTAAGATTGTAATACCCTAAGTACGGTGGCTGACTGGGGCAGTTACGCTGCAACTTAAGAAAACACATGCAAATAGACAAATCACAAGCAAATTAGGAAAACGTCTTCATCAATCTGACGACACGCACATCATTTGGGGGATGCGCTGCAAAAAACCACGTCACAATAGAAATGTTTCCAGAGGATAGTTAAAGTGTTTCACCCCAGACACGCCTTTTTAATGCTTCATTTAGAAAATAGAACAGATATAACAGGCAAACATTTATTTTTCTTATCTGCAGTATTACGCTTTATTTAACTTCCAGGTTGTGCCTTAATAAAATAAAATAAAATAAGAATAATAAGAATAAAATGTTAATCAACATATTTGAATTCAACAAACACACACAGTACCCATGGGAAGTATACACAATATTGACTCCCGGTGTTGCCATGGCAACGTGTACACGCCGGTCATAAGGTCAGCTAGAAAAGCAGTTTCTGTGCGTTAGCCTTGATTGAAGTAGAATTAGATGCCTTTATTAAAATATCGTAAATCAGTTGCTAGAGTCGTGAGTCTCCTGACCTCTGATGAATAAAAATAACAGTAAACAACCATTGGTTTTCTCATTATCTGGAGAAAACCATCGCTTGTTGTAGGTTCTCTGTGTGTTAGCGTCATTATTACATTTATTTGTTGTATACACAATGTTGAACAGGGTTTTATTCTAAGTCACATGACCACAGGATTCGGAAGTCCAACGAAGCATAATACGACGGATAAAAATATCTTATGTAATGTTTGTATTTTTCTATCTATTCTATTGTTTCAAAGAATATTACATAAGCGCGTCTTGAGGAGCATCAATTTAACTTTCCTTTGCGGTGCGTTTGTCCCTGTCGGCCACCGGTACGATAAACTGTCAGAGGTTCACTGATTAATAAGTAAGTTCTCACTATTTAATATTTTCAAACAGGTTTGGAAAGAGTCTGTTGCTGTTGCAAAATAAGACAAAAGGGAACAAGTTAGTTACATGTTTGTGAAACGCATGTACAAGGTCGTAACATATTTACTGGAGTGTGTTATACGGTATGCTGAGATCAGTGGGGTGATTGACATGTAAATATTAACGTACGTGTGCTTGAACGTTTGTGGACATATATAAACAGAATGTTAAAAAATGTTTTACAAAAAGATTTTTTAATTGGGATTTTACACATATTGTGTTTTGAAATACAAGTTTAACGCTATGTTATTATGATATAATCACGGTAATTGATGTGAGCTTTATAATGAATGCAAAATATATTTCACTTTCTTGGGATAGTTTCTTCAAATAGTTTTTTTTTTTAAAGGTTAAAATAAACTGAATTTGCATTAAAACCTTTATGTTGTTCTAATTATTTTTTTGTTTTATTACAACAACGGAACAGGAAAAAACTATATAATACTGAGGAAAATCAAGTTGAAGCAATTTAATTTTTAATGCATGTTAGCTTAAACAATTGCATTCATAATTGCAATAATTGCGCTCTTAGGAATAAAAGATTGCTTTTAAATAAGAGTAAAATTACTAAAAAACAACCCAAATTGATACATTAGCAACTTAAAAAGTTGTGTGTATCTGGCAATTATTAAGTGAATTACAATAAATTTAGAAAAAAAACAAAACTGAAAAAACTCTATTTTTAATATTTAATTTTCTGTTTTCAACCTCAAGCACTGTAAATTTACGTTAGTTAAATTAAGTTATGCAAATCTTTGTTGATTATAAGATCCTATTTTTCATTTCTTATGGCATGGAGAATACTATAAGAAATGTGATCGGTACATGATGGCGTATAATATTGATTTATTCTTCATTTATTAAATTCATTAATGTTAAAAAAAAAGAAAAAATGTATATATTATAAACAATTTATACAAGTTGCTCTTTTGTCCTTGACTTTGTTCAATCTGAGTATTTTTCCCTTTTCCCCTGCATTGCTTAGACCTAATGTTTAACCGTACAGACATTTTAATGCGCATACATTTGCATAATATCACTCACAGTGGAGTGCAATAGCTATGTTGAGTAAAGATCCAACGGTAATTTGTAAAATATCCTCCAGTGGTTAAATGGGTCGTGTTAACCAGGATTGGCACACAGCATGAATCAGTTGCACCAGTTTTTCATTAACGGTTAGGGCTTCTGCTCATCCCTGCCGCAGTGCCACCCAAACGACAGTTGTAAGTTTTGATCAATAAGTGGGTGGTGTGCCTTCCATTCACCATTCGTTGTCTTCATCCTTTCTTTAATGCATCATCTTCATTCCGCATAACAACAAAGTCATGATAATTGTGGAAACATTACTCGGCGCAGCGGGTGAAGCTTTGTCCTGCAGCATTAATAGACAGATTGTCACGTTGATATTTTCTTGGATTTTTTGGACCTTCAACCAAGCTTGAGATGAAGAGCACACATCAATAGTTTCGGAAATACTTGACACAGCGCTCTCTGGTATCTACCCAAAAAGTCTAATGGTTTCGGTGTTCACATTTAAGCATGAATGAAGCACTCCATCTTCCTCACACAGTTTATAAACATGCATATTAGGTGAACTCTGGTGACTCTAAACGGTAAGTGGGGTTATTTCTATGTGTTGGCCCTGAAAGAGGTGGTGCCTTGTCCAGGATGTACCCCGCTCTCACCTATTGCAGCTATGACAGAATCCCTAGCGATAGTTAGAGAAAAACAGATGCATCTCTCTTCTCTGTAGTGCCTCAGTGAGTCAATGATTCAATTCAAGTCTTGGTCACCCACCGGGAAACCAGTAGTTGATAATAATCTGAGTTAATCTGTCCGTGGTTATAATGTTTTGGCTGATGGTGGTAGTTGATGGTGGTAGTTGCTTCCTAACATGTCCCATCTACTGACAGGTGTCACTGTGAAGAGATAATCAGTGTTATTCTTACTCTACCTCACCGATCTGTGATATAATGTCATGGCAAATGAATCTTTTTTTTTATGTTGTTTGGCTTATCTTTAACTCCACATTACTTCTTGTATTCATTTTTGTCTCTATCATTTACACATTGACGTCGTAATGTTTTCTCTTATCCTGTAAAAGATTTTGTAACAGTACTTAGAAAGAAAACATAAATATATTGGATTGAATCTGTTTGGGGGAATATTCCATCGTCTTCTCGAAAATGTTTGTACAATGAAACTATAAAGTGAGAAATAAAGAAAAAACTCACGTGAGGTTGTTTCTCATGAATCCAAAAGTGGTTTGGATTCATGTGACACAACCTCAACCCACAGCCGTTTGTAGGTATGGTGTAAGTGTTTTTGTGAAACCACAGGAACACAGTTTGTGGCGGCTGAGCTGACCATTCAGGCTTCCGTAGTCAGAAAATAAACTTTGTTCATCGATATTTAACAAACAGGACTCTGAATGAAGACTGTTCTGGTGACCACCGACTAGAACTGAAGATTTTCCGTTTTGTGCGTATCTGTGAATGCTGTACGCTTTATGGAAATATATAGCATAAAGATTGGTTGCAGGCAAAGGTCCGACTTTCTGCACTTTGAGTCCTGATACAAGAGATACGGAGGTATACATTTTCAGATAGCTGTTTTATGAATATTTTGTTTTACACTGAACATTTGTGTTTGCTGGTAAGACAGATGTTAAAGAAGTAAACATATTTTTATTATTTTCTGACAAAGCGGCAAAAGAAGCCCCTCAGCAATTTATCCTGAATATAATCGAATGTTTACAAACATCATCGAAAAACTCTTTTTTATATTGTTCCACTCAACAGTTCTGTTTATTTCTTTTAACAAAGGGGATATATTTGGATATGTCTGTATATATGTTAAATACATTTATAAAACTTAAAAAAATTAAGATACATTTTTTGGGGGGGAAATAGTTAAAAAACAAAATGAAATGCAGCTCAGTATCCAAACTCTATATTATTATATTATTATATATATATTATTTATTATATATATATATCATCAATTGCTGACCTCATCAATTGCTACACTTTTTTCACCATCAGAGGGCGCCACGTCACCACCAGAGAAATTTAAAGACATGTTACAAATTGAGATATCTGGCGAACCTTCTTAAGGTCATTTGTGAGAGGTCTGGGCTCTATTAAAGTCCCTGAATTTAATCAAAGCAATGAGAATATAATCAATTTACAAAAACCAGTTAGGCATCTCTAATTAAACACCTTGTGGCTGTTTACAAAGTAGTTGTGTGAAAAGCAGCAATCCTGCAGCCTCTGACACTGGTGCTGGTTCTGCTACTGTGCGATAGACTGATTTCAAAATAAGTTCATGAGGCAGTAAAAAAGTTGGTGAAAAAAGTCAATTAAATCAGTCATTAAAAACAGTGATAAGTGAATTCATTTTTAATTAGGTTATTGGGCTATAAAATGATTGATAATGTCAAACTCATGTCAATGAGGTTAAAGATGGGAAAGATGTTCAAGTTCTGCCAAAGGGGCTAAAACGGTCAAAAACTTACAAAGGTTCTAAATATCTGTCTGATAAAAATATTAATCTTTGAATTGCCTTCTGACGAATGACGTCTGTGATTGATTAGTTGTGCCTGCAGAAGCCAGAAGGGGGCGCACGCGGCCACGATGCTTTATTCTCAACGAAGCTGCTAGAGAAGAGGCGTTATGTTTAAGCATCTTCCTTAATATTTCTTCCTTTTCAGGTATGTAATGAGTATTTTCTGCGCTGGAACTTTTGAATGTGTTTGTGGAGTTGCCTCGTGTGTTTTATGAACGACCTAACTGAATTTTTGAGCGTTTTGAAGCTTTATTTCATTGTCTAAACCCTTATCTTAGCTCCTTAGCTTAGCTCCGTCCTCTTAACAGGCGTGCAACACCACGTTAGGCGTAAGGACGATATACTGTATATATATATAGTGTAAGAGATGAGAGATTAGCAGTTAGAGACTTACAAGAAAGGCTGTTGCTCATTTGTAAGTGTGTGTAGTTAATTTTGTATGTAATTGTGAGATCATTTCTTTAAAAATTACGGATAGAAAATGCGAAAAATAAGAAATAAACGAGACGAATGAATGAATGAATGTTAAAAAGAAAGCGAGAAATACAAATGCTGTTACCTGTTTACCTACCCGCTAAAGGACATAAGAAAAGAGGAGAGGGACACTGGACATCGAGACATTACTTAATTCTTGTATATTGCAATATCTTACATGGAAATATTTGACTTTTACAGCTTTGGTAAATAATTCTGAAATGATACATTTTCAACGAAGCTGCTAGAGCAGAAGCATTGATTTTTTCCCATTCCAGGATGAAGCACTCCTTGTAATAGACAGACTATGCCTTGGAGTAGAAATCCTTTAAATGTGAAGTGATGAGTCCTGTGCATGGATATATTTCTGCGGTTGGACTTGGGATCTGCTGTAGAGGCAAACACATAAAGTCCTTTAAGCCCCGGGTTTGACCCGGCTGTTTGCTTTCAGTTTAAATTTCACCGTTACTGTTGCAAAATCTGTCTACGTGTAAATCTAAGGCACAGAATGAAATAAATATTATATACTGCTTGGCTTTAAGCTGTAGTTCAGCCAGGGTCTGGGTGGAAGATTACAGAGTCAGTTAGAGAGGAAGTAGCGTCCGTGTGTTCTCCGGCGCTCCCAAGCGTCAGGTTCTTTCAGCAGAATCGCGATGACAGACCTTGACAGAAGAAACGTGACATGCTAATCATCTGATAAAAACCACAGGTTTTAATCCAATGTTTCCAACCCTCTGAGAGGAAAAGGAAAGCAGACATTTTGACATCGCACATGAAACCTTTTGCTTTTAAGGAAGGCCATCCACCTGTTAATGACTGCTGAAAAATGTATCCATGCATGCAATGTGACAAAACACAGAGTCTGTCTGGTTTCATTGAGGTGAAGAATTACTTCACACACCAGAGCTTGTGGGGCTGGGTGGATAGTCTTTGGCACTGCTAAGGCCTTGCATGAAGGGGCACGGACTTTGGTCTTTTCCAGTTGCTCACAGCCAAAGTCAACCTCATGATGCTGACTGGTACGATGGCCAACATGTGGTTGGCCTGCCTTAGCAGACAAAAGTGAATGGGAACTGGTCTGTGTACCCTGAGGCTGCCACCACCTTTTTAGTGATCGTATATTTATAGATTTTGTACAAACTCATAATATGGTTGAACACATTTTTATCATAATGTCTGACTTTAGCAGTTTAATTCAGGTAGTTGAATCTCTTCACCGTTGAACTCAGTAGCCGAACCAATGAACATATAGTAAAAAAACAAAGAAGTTTCTTCTCCTTCCTGTCTTAGTGACATGCCGAAGTGATGTTGTCTATATGAATAAAACAAGTATCTGAGGCTGAACAAGCATGAAACACCACATTCTTGTTAAATGCACATCTGAGGGGATGAATAAAATTGTGGAGTGCTTAAAATTGTGAACGTATCCAAAGGCACTTCTCCTGTTCATGGGAGATGTGAACATAAAGTTCTGTGAGAAAATATTGAAGAGTTTTCACCATGGAAACCTTCATCTGACACAAACCCGCCTGACTGGGTGGGCCTTGGTTCAACTTGTAAAGATGGAAATTGAAGAAAAAAAAAGGTTTCTAAGCTACAAAAGCAACATTTGGAAGTTATGTGGACAAATCTTATTAATTTTTTATTCTTAATTGGCTGACATTGGGTGAGAGGCGGTGTGCACCCTGGACAAGTCATTTGTTCATCACAGGGCCAACTCATAGAGATAGACAAGCATTCACACTCACATCTACTGGTAAATTAGTCTCACCAACTCACCTTATGTTTTTGGACTGTAGGAGGAAGATAAAAGCAACCCACACACACATAAGTATCTAGTATTTGTTAGCACTAGCACCTATAACCATCCTTCTCCAGAAGAGAGCCACAGTCTGTAAAAATGACGCAAATGCCTATCCAGTATATTTCTCTTGTTGATCATCAGTTTTAGATAATACCGGGATACACCGTCTTCTTTGCAGACTAGAGACAAATATGAGATTCCCAGCCATTATTTTAAAACATAACATACCATACCAAAGCTGCAAGACTCCATGAAAAAGCATGTTAGCTTCCAGAAAAGAAAAGAAAATCTATACATATATATATATATATATATAGGTATTATATATATCTTGTAAGCAATATTAGTAATACTCCCTCTCTTTATTTTTTTTTCTGTCTCCCATGTTCCAAATCCCTTTACGTTTCTCCCTTTATTATGTTTTTCCCTCCTCCATCCTGCAGGTAACACAACGTGTTACTCCATGGATGTCCTTATTTTTGTGGCACCAATCTGTAACATATAATCTTAGTTTAGGTTGATCTGGGCCAGTCTGGACAGTTTTTTTTCTACTCCTCAGGAATCACAGCCTCATTCATTAAATTTGACTGAAGTTGAGAATTGTTGCATAGCACTTGAAAAATAGACCCTTTTCGTGTCCGTAAACAATGATTACATATTTTGTGGGCGTAGCCTGGATGGTGGCAGAAAGAGACTGCTTTGCATCAGCAGTAATCGAATCAGGAAGAACAAATACAAACCGGAATATGGATCATCCAGACGCATTCCCCGACTATATCAAGGGTTTTCCAGCAGGAGTTATGTTGTCTTACAATAATTGTGTAATGTGCATGTGTTCTGAAATTAATGTTTCCTCTTACCTCCCAAACCTGCGTTGTTTTAACCAATTTTATGAGAGATCGAAGTGAAGATAAAGTTTGTAAGCTTTGTTCAGTCTATCATACGTTATATATTGACTTTGTTCAAAGACTTCAGGGCTTGTGTCCGGTTCTGCGCTCCTGCTAGCTTTAGCCGCTCTGCTAACGTTGGCGCCTCAACTTGCTATGTTCCTCGAGATAAAATTTAAAGTGTGTGATTAACTTTGGTGTTCCAAACGTTTCGGTCGATTGCTCCTTTATTCAAACTAGGCCTGCCGGCGTGGATTGATGACCTATGATCAAGAAGCTTGTTTGGCTTCAGTTTTTCTTTGAAATTGATTATTTTTTTACAAAAGGTATGTGACGATGCCCAGCCACTGATGGCTGCCTTGAACGACCGACCCGTACTCACTGTCGGGTCAGCGAGTATATTCATTTCAAAACACACGCACATTACACAAGGCTGACCAAATTCAAATTACGAGTACAAACACTTAAATAACATTACTGATTATGGTTTTTCAGCTTTTAAAGGAAAAAAAATCGTAATTAGCCAAAATCAGTATCGGCCGATCAGACTTTTAAAAAATCGGTGCACCATATGTGTTTATTATCCATATATTATTTGTTGTATATTATGGAGCGACGTAGTGCCGAGCCTGCAGCAAGTACATTAAAAGCAGCTTCAAACAGCTTCAAACTTAATATTAATATGATATATTTTATATTGTGCAAGGTCAAGAATACTTTTCATTCATGGTGAAAGCTACATTAATCATTCAAAGTCGAGGCCGATGGCTCTGTTGTCTTGTTGAAAAGGGTAACCAGATAGGGACGTCATGCATTAAGGACCAATGGATCTCCTTCTGCCGCCCAACATCTTTCTGCTGTCCATATCTGTCTGCCATCATAACTAAAATGCAGTCTCATGTCTTTCAAACTCTGCAACATTTCCAAATATAACCTTTTTAGGGGTTTTAAAATGAGTAGTAAGGAATCTGGGCAGAAATATTGAACATTTTATTGGTTTTAAAATGAATATGTATTAGAGAAGAAGTAGCCTAAGTTGGCATTCCAGTTTAGTAACATTATTCAACAATGGTTCTATCTTGATTGAGAAAGCACTTTCTTATTCTTATTATTACAACTGTCTCTTTCCTGTTTATACAACAGTATTATATTACACTGATGTACTTAGTTTTTTCTGCCATCCATTCTGATGCACAAAATCATCCACCTCTTCAACCTTGTCTCCTGGTGTCTGGCACGACTGCAGGCATCCAGAGAATGCTGGACATGGGGTTTGGATGGTCGGCACCGCATACCTGCGGCGTGGCATGGCAGGGCTTTAGGGGAATTGTGGCGCATACGCCACTCAGCAGCTCTGTCTCATGTCAAGAAAGTGGCCTCAGACATGAACACTAATCCACTCAGTGATGAGAAGGCCTCAGTCTGATCGCTCTGCTGCAGGATGCCAAGACTGTCCAAGTACAGTCTCGGGTTTAGAGAGAGCATAATGGGGGTAAAATGAATGCTTTGAAGGGCATCTTTGCATCTTGAATGAAATTTGATTTTCTTTGCAGGTATCTTTTGTGTCCAAGCAATTTGTTCATGTTACTCCTCTCTTTGGTGATGTATTTATTTTTTCACGAGAAGGCAGGTGACAGTGAACTTTGTTTATTTTATCATGTGAAATAGAGGTGTGTGAGAGGACGGCATTAAAACCAGCTTTGAAACTGAAGACTTCCCATCAAGTGCACAAATTTTCACCACTTTAACCTATTTAAAGTTTAAAATTCATCCTGAAACAGCTTCAAAGATATGCAATAGGCATGAAAAAATGTACCACTCAATTTCGGAGGAACTTTACAACAACATTCAATTTGATTACAATACAAAAAGTTTTGGGAGAACCCTAGAGTCTATATATATATATATAAACTCAAGACGACTCATGAACCGGCCTTTGTCAAAAGGTAACTGGAAAGAACTGACATCTGCAAGAATGCCACAACTGATGCAACATGATTGGAATTGGATTGTGTAGTCGGTAAGTGGGAGGATAGTCATGAGCCCTGACCTAAGCCCCACTGAAAACTTGCGGGGTAGGCTGAATGAGCATGTTCGACTCTCTCCAAAAATTCTACATCCATTCTTGGCAACTCTGACTGCTGGTTAACTGCTATCTTATCACATCATCTGCTGGTGCCAGTCAAAAAGGAGGTGGATTACTGCTATAATCAATGTTGATGGGGGACACATTGATTACTTATAGTGTAAAATATTTTATACTCCACTTGCATCAGTTGACAAATCTGTCAAAGCTGTCTGAAATGTTATATTATTATTAATAGTACCACATAGGTTCTGCATTCTCATGAATTTGGTCACGAACTTAGCACATACCTGATAACCATATACACTCATGCTATCACACACACACACACACACTCATTTGCCATCCAACCTTTAGTCCATCTATTCTGCATGATAACTTAAGCTGTTTTTGTAACAAAACAAGGCCTAATCCTAAATTCAGGGAGCTGTGAATATGCCTGCACAAATGGCAGACAAATGAGAAGGATTAGCAAGGGCCTATGAATGAGTGAAAGGTTTGCCATTGATCTACGGTGGTCCTGTTCTCTTTCAGGGCCACTCGGTTAGAAAACCCCACTGAGTAAGAGCATACAGGGCCACTCCAGAGGCCCGTAGGCCACCGAGAGACACATAACAGCCACAATTAGTCTCAGGAGCTGTAATGGCAATTCAACAAGCGCTTTAAAATTGTGCCTTAGTTCGTCGGCCACCCCCAGCCCCTTCCTCCCCTCCCATTTTTGTCTACATACGTAAGATTGGTATTATGAGTGGCGAGGGGCTCTTTTTTTCTCTCCCACCCACCACAGTTCTTTTCAGACACTGTGAGAGAGATTGACCACACAGGGTTTCAAAGGTTCCAGAGACTGAGGTTTGTTGTAGCTTCAGCAGCATGACTTGTGCCCCGGTAGATTGCTGTTGCTTGGAAGAGGCAAACGGACATCAGGAAGGGTAACTGGTAGGTCATTACCGGTCATTACTTTAGGATCTCTAATGTCGGGGCACGCTAGGACAGTCTGCTAGGACGTCCTCACGTCGACGGCATCATGGTTCTGCTGCGATGTCAGCAACCCACCCAGCCCTTCTTGAAACACGGGAGCCCAATGCGTGCGCGCAGGTTCGGCCTGAAATATTCCCTTTCATTTGTGCCACAAACCTGAATGTGCCACTTGAATATCAGTGTGAAAAGAAAAGAAAATTCAGACTGCAAGCTCAAAATGAGCCGCTGCACGATCTGGATTGTGGCACAAATATAATGCACATCGAAACCCTTTGGCAAAACAAAAGTGAAGGCCAGGAAACCGAGGTGCTGCTGTGCGGGTCGGCTTGTAGAGACCTACATTTTTCCATTGAAATGCGACGATGTAGCAATTTGATGTAACACCGGTACGACTATATAGGGTACCCAACTGTAACTTCTTCCCAGTGATGAAATCTTATGACCTTGTACTCTACATTTAAGGTTGCAGTTCTATCAAATTGTGATTGCGAAGAGGCCATTACAGAAATGCCTTTGCAGCCGACCAGATGCTATTGGACAGACTCTTTAGCACCAACATCTTTGCATGAGTAACTCTGTCTTTTGCTTATAGCAATCAGATCAAACACAGACCAAACACCTGTGCGCCTGGCAGCAGCACATTATGGTAATGTAAGAGCAGATCATATCTTCTTAGCTGCTGTCAATTTCATTCTCTGTCAGTCTCTTCAGGACATTCCTCATTGATTTTACTCACTGGTTGTTTTTTCCCCTTTGCTTCATGATCAAAGTCCAAAGCTTTTGATCGGAACTTCCAAAGGATCTCTCTTGTTTTGCTGGCGAGCGCACTGACAGAACAGTGGTGGAGCAATGATAATTACAGCTCCCATTTGGTGTCCCTGGAACTGTCCGCGGCAGCCAGTTGCCGTCAGGCCAAGAAAAGGGAGACATTTTGGATTCTTTAAAGAGGAGAGAGTATAGGAAGAGGAGAAAAGATGGAAGACACACTGACAGGTGTTTACTTTGTGTGCTGTGCATGTTTTAGTGTGTCTAAGGGTAGTCATCCAATGTTCAGAGACATCTGTACAACTTGAATGCACTGTACAACCATGTCCTCCCAACAAAAAAGGAAAAAATGCACTGATTTAGCCCAGAGCCGTTTCTACTTAAAATAAAATTATATGAAATATAAAACGGACCACATTGCATGGAATTATTAAATAACTGAGATTTCAGTAATGTGTGTATAATACTTCAGGCTTTTATCCTAATTTATTTTCTCAGTTGAAAAATAAACCTTGATTTATTTTTTATTTTTGGCTATGCAACACAAATCTCCCCTTTCTTTTGCATGAACAATTACAATATGGTTACTACCTGGAGTTTAACAAACAACTTATTCTGATAATTCCACATTTTCTAACTTGTTTTGTATCAAATTGTTCACAATTTGTTGTCAGAACTGATTTAATGTAAAAAAGGATTACAGGATTGAAACAAGCTGTAAACAAGAACTTACAGGCTTAATGAGTTCAAAACAAAAGGAAACGAAGATATCTTTAATAAATCATTTATAACTTTGGTGAAGCATGCAGCCATGGTTTCTAATGGGGGAAGTTACTCTGCCTTTCGTAGCATTAAATGAGCACAGCTTTTTAACTTGTTTAAATGTTGTTATTTTGTCTAGTTTCAAGATCCATCAAGTTTTCAAGTTCAGCATAAATGCTAGTTTTTGTTTTTATACTCAATACTTGACAATTTGATCTTTTTTTGCAGTATATCATAGGACACGGACAAAAGTGGAAAGAAATTAGGTAAATTGATGTGGGTTTATTTGTTAAACTCTTTCATTTTCAGAGCTGCCATCAGCTAACCCGACTTAGCTGATGGCCGTCTCCTCTTTTTGTGCTTAGGGAAAGAATAAAAAATTCATGAATGTGGTATCAACGGTTTAAATGCAACATGAAGGAATAGAGACCAAATATCCCTCATGTGTGCTGTAGCTAAACTACAGTGTGACTTCTCGCCATTCTGACCAGCCATGTACCCAGTCACAGTAATCTCACATTATGACAGTCTCAAAGGTTGGCCTTTATTCACCCCGAACAGACGCCATTCATAATGGACTCTCTTTTTTCGTTCACTGAAAAGAAGAAGAGGCCTCCTGAGCCACTGGAGGGCTCTTCTGCGGGTAAATGACCTTGATGCTCAATTGCAAAGTTCACAACCGCGGACCTCTCATCAGACACAGGGAGGTCCTGCTGTGAGGTTGTTGTTTTTTTCAAGATAATGACAAGCAGGGGGATTGTGGCGCTGAGGACTGACGGAGATTTTAACACTTAACAGTCAGGCAAGGTTAAAACCTGAAGATTACATTTTTTTTCTAAGCATGCTTCCATAATGGAGAGAGCCATGACTCATGAATCATCCACATATTTTATTGAGGCTTACCAAACTCAGCATGGACCAAGGTACTCAAATGATTTTACTTTGTTGATATTCATCAAAATACAGTTGGTTTTGAGACTTTGGTGTTATACATAAACTGATATTACTGCACTACAGTTGAAAGCCATTCATGATATCAAATATGTACCTGTAGAAAGAGGATGCTAAATGAGCTGAATAAGGACTTGATTACAATTACTTTTTTCCCTTTTTTTCTTCAGCAGTATTACTACGATAAGACACAAAAAAGTCAACAATTATGGTAAGTCCCCATTTTAAACAGTTAAGAGTACAAAAGGGTTTAAATATATTAAATGTTCTATTAGCAACAACCTTGAGAAAATGTTAGCAAGACTTGACAGAGAGGCAGTATGTAATTAACTACATTTACAACTGTGTACAAAATGAACGAGATCTTTGTGACATCTGTAGTATCTGCTATAACATTAAATGAGACACAGCATACACTAATCAGCCATAACATTATAACCACTGACAGTCATAAATCAGAACAACAATGATTATATGGTCACAATTCCACCTGTGGGCACCACGGTGGCGCGGTGGGTTGCAAGGCGGCCTCACAGCAACAATGTTCTGGTAAAAATCCACCTTTACCACCATGGGTCCTTTCCACGTACTTGCATGGTTTCTTGGTTTCTTATCGCGTACTCCGGCTTCATCCGACAGTCCAACAACATGTAATATAGGTCAATTGGTGATTTCAAAATGTCATTAGGTTTGAGCTTGAGTGTGAATGGTTGTATTTGATACAGCCCTGTGAGGAGTTGACTTGACCGGGGGGCAGGGTGCTTTTCGCCTAATTGTTGGGGGGGAGGGCCCCAACCCCCCCCCCCCCCCCCAGTTTCAGAAATGAATGAAAATGAATGAATGGCATATATCTCAGTAGGGAAGATATATATATTTCATGGTTAGTTGAGTCAGAGCATCTCCAAAGCTGCAACTCTCTTTGGGTGTTCCCAGTCTGCTGTGGTTAGTACCTACCAAAGTTGTCTAAGGAAAGTCAACAGGCAATAAGGTCATGGGCACCCAAGGATCCATGATTCATGTGGGGAGTCAAAACTAGACTTTGATGTCCAATCCAAACAGAAGAGCGGCTGAAGGAAAAGTCAATCCGATTCTGATAGAAAGTTGATGGTACATACAATACATCACAGTTGTATTGTATGGTGGCCAAATGGAGACCTGTATAATAACAGGTAGGAGGTTTTAATGTAATCAGAGACTAGATGAGACATAATTCATCCATAGGGATTTCTAATGTATTAGCCGTGGGTTGCTGGATGGGAGAAACAATCTGAGAGAAACATTCACAAACATAGAAAAGTCACCTTCAAAAATCAAACACATCATCCCAGTAGTTAGCTTAGTTTCTTTTGTGTTCTCATCACACATAGACATATACAGACAGAACAGCCCCTTTATCATCATTCGTGGTTCAGTCAGTAAATATTTCATCTAATTTTTACAATTCCTGTGCAGATCAGTGTCAGTATACCAAAAGGAGAAATTTAAGTTTTACAATTTTAGCAGGGCTATAGCCAGAATTTTATAAATACACATGGTCATTCCAAATTAATTTAGTTTTGCTAGCTTTAAAGTAATACCATTCAGCCATTCAAATGAGAACAGTTTTAAATTCTAATTTCACATACTTCATTTCACAACATCCATACGGTTCCTGTATGTTAAATGCTATTTCACACGTTGAACCGTGCATCAGTATGTGATATATAGATCGATTTTTATTGTGCAACATGTGTGCAAACCTTACATCTGGAAATAATGGAATCAGCCAATGAAAATGACCCACCCACTCTTCAAAAGCTCACTAAATACCGAGGTCATGACCTCAGCATCTGTAGTAGTAGCTATGGTCCTGATGTGTGCTATATCATAGTTCTAATGATACTTGTAGTTCATTCCATTTTAGATTAATGTCTCTTTGCTACACCTGATGCTTCTGTTCTCATTTACCTGAGCAACTAAAATAGACCCAAAAAAATTAAAAAAGAAACTAATTTGTTTTTCCCAAGACTTTCTGTTCCTTTTCAGTTCTCTTCAACGCCACTTTACATATGGTTCAGACACACAGAGATGCCTGAAGATAAATCTACTGTAATGGACTGCATCACGGAACATAATTAGAAAATGAAGAAAATAACTTAAAAGTACATATTACAGTAACTCTACAAATGTTACAAACCTCAACAAATGTACATTTATGTGACAGGAGGATGGAATAATGGAAATAATAGTGCCATCAACATTAGCGTGAAGAGGCGAGTGGACCGTCCAGTTGCCAGTCAGAGTTCAGACTTGGGCAGCTAGGATGGAAGCATGGGCAGGAAGTGGGTAGACGGGTGCCTTCGTCGAGCCTTGTGACCTCGTCGTGGCTTCCCCCGTCCGTTCAGTGAAACGAACATCTGCCTGCCGCTGTGCTTCCAGCGGAGGGAGGCGTAAGTGTTGTAGCCATTTTCCTCTATGCGCTCCTTGAACTTGCAGCTCGGGTTGTACTTCACCTGTGATCAGAGGGAGGATGATAGAGAGATTAGGGAGTTTATAATGGATGGCTGTCTAGCTGCTGTTCTCGCTTTGACTGAAAAGCAAAAAATATATCTGATTTCAAGGGCACAACCTTTAATATCTGCTGTTGCAGTAAAAGATTTTACAATTGTTTGTATTTCATAGGTTGATTAATTCATCTTATTTGTCTATTTAAGGCTGCAGTTAAGGATTTGAGCTTAGAAATAACCGGTTTGGTTCAGCAAAATGACAAATTATTTCTAAATGATCCTTCATTCCGATGTTGACTAGACTTGCAGATACATTCTGGGACTCCTCGGAAACTTTGTTCCTCTCAAACCGATACACTTCATATCAGTCGTCTATAATTTGTTAGCAATTACATTTAAACAATAGCAATATGTCCTTCCAAGAAACAATATTCTGGCTACTAGTAAATTCACAGGCATCAAAGTGAAGTTGGCATCGGGGCATAACTCTGAATAGGGATCTCACACAGAAACCGATCTCCGTGAGGTCCTTAAATTATCCATAAAACGTTTGATAATGCTACTACAAATAAATATTGTTGAGGTTTTTATGTCATACTTTGAGGGTTTAAGATGAACAAACAAAAACATAGTTATAATGCACATAAAATCAGCAACTTTCAAATAAAATGTTCAAGTTATATGAAAATCATAATGCCATTTCTGACCCAGGTTTGAATTGAAGGTACAATCTTTGTCTGATTTTGTCTTTGTGTATGTGGACCTTTGGAGCAAATCAAACTATCGGGGATGCCACTCTCCGTGGATGGTTTTCACTTCTTATAGGTTTGTCAAAGAGTCTTGGAGGAAATTACCAACACGTGACTCTGCTGCATTCCCTTTCCCGGTAGTTGTGTGGCCACTAAGAAGCCAGCCTGTGCAAACATCTGGAGATTTACCTGCCTCTCTGTCATCATGAAAGGTTTCAGATTTGGAAAGGCGTGGGTCTCTTTTTAGGTCTGTTTATGTCATTTATTCTTCTAGCTTGTTGAAGACTCTGCTGTTGACTGATTGCTTATCCTTGATTTTTCTTTTTTCCAAGATGTAAATACATGAGCTAACCACCACTTCACACACTTAGGGACAGTGTCTGGTTGATTTTAACAAAAGGAGGTGAAGACTTCTGAAAGATCACTCCGTGAAACAACCCATTATGATGGCATGCAAGGATTTTAACAGAGCCCAGCTGCCTCTTTGTCACTGCCGCTAGGTGTTCTATCCTCTGCTTTCTATTTTGACAGTGGAACAAGCCAACTCAAGCTGCAGGTATCATCAACCATGGCCCAGGTGTACTGCCATGATTGATTATAACACTTTGACCTTTTCTGGACATTCCAGCTGAAGATTCCTGACATTTTGCTTCACTCCCGCAGAATCAAACATGTTTGGGTTGGCACTCATTTGAGACCCCTATACATACCCCCCACCCTCACCACCCTCCTCCCTTTTCCAGCCCTCCCACCTTGACCTCCAAGAACAATGTTTTCAAGTTGCATACGCACCGATCCAAAGAGCGTGCCTTTCTTGGACATTGCTAAGTACAGCCCGGTGCTGACAGATTTGATGGCAACAACTCCGACACTGACAGATCGGATTTCCATCAGGCCTGGAAAATAGAAGAGGGAACAAGACTCTGGGTTAGAAACATCTATTTGCGAATTTCACCATCAAAAGCCACTCTATCATTAGCGATTAGGATACCAGACAGCACTTTGCTCTGGGGAGAGAGAGCCCAAGATATGAAACACACACACACACACAAACACACACATGACCGGAGAAAAGCTCCTTTTGTAAGAAGTACATTCAGAGTATTAATAAAAGGCTTGATCCAATAGATGTTTAATTGTACAAATATAACAATGCACCTCTGTCTCAGACTACATATGATCTGCATAACATTTGAGCACAAATGTGTCTGAACCTTTTCAAAGTCACGTGTCTTCGTCCTCACTCTAGATGTGACACTCCATCCGAATGATCCAACAGTGCACTGTGTTGTTTACTGAGGGACTTAAAACTTGTTTCTGTCGGCCACTTCAGCAGCTTCTCCAACTCATTCACCCCGTGAAAGACCTGGCAAGCTTGTGCTAATTGTCTCTTCCGTCACTTATTGCAAACAAGCCCCATGTGGCTCACTCTTGATCTGGTTTGTCCGCTTAGAAGAATGAAGCCACACACCCATTATAATGGTTGCAACAGGAAGATGTTTTGAAGATGCTCTGAGGGCCTATTGCAGGGTCCTGAATAGCAACTAATTTCTTGCATAACGTTTTTTTTCTTTCCTTATATTTCCACTTCTCTTACTTACATTTCCCCACCTTCAAAAAATAACTTTGATGTGGTCTGTTATCCAATCAGAGCACACGGTTGTTGTTTTTTGACACCCCTGAGAACCAAGTTTCTGCAAAGAAAACAGTAAATGTTGTTGTTCAAAGACACTGCTGGATATATTTGCAGAAAATAATTTGTTGGCTTTGGACAGATGCTGTAATCATAGCAACAGATCAAGGTGCTAAAGGCTAGGGTGACCCTACGCTGGTAGGAAATGAAGTAATCAGAAAAGCGGCAGAAGGCCTCCGACTACCCAGTAGACCATACTGTTTAGCTTCTTCCGTACAAAAGCAAGTTTTGTGGAGGGCAGTGATATTACTGCAACATAACCAGTATACAAAATAATTAAAGCTTTGTATTTGTGCAGATCTCTATTTTGTTTAAGAATTATTGATAATAAAATCTAAACTTGATGCAAAAGGTTGACTTAAAATGTTTTTGGGATGTTGTGGGACAGGTGTCTACTCTTGTTTTGACCAACTTGAAAAACAGGTCAGCTGCGATGTGAAAAGAATTCTATTATTCTAGTCTTTTCTGCGTCCCAAATGATACATTGTTATTTATTGATTATGTCATACGTCAAGACCCGATTGTCAAACATCCTTTTCATGTTCAGCCTTGTTGGAAGGATTTTGTCATCAGCCAAAAAAATTAGAATAAGGCTAAAATCATGTAGTCTGAAACATGCATAAGACTGTGTTTTCCATATCTCCACTTAACTTAAAAGCATTTTTGGAAGCCTCATATGATTTTCAACTTTGTCTTACAAAGGAGTTTTAGACCTAAGAATAAGGAGTCTGGATTTTGTCCCCATCACTTATTATATATTATAACAACTTTTAGAAATAATGTGTTCAGAGTCCATATGGACAGCAGAAATAATTATAGTGACCAATAACCGCTAGCAAACATATGGACGTGTTTGAATTTATATGCCAGGTTTTATCATCTAATACTTTACATCTGACACCAATATAACAACCTATATGATCTCACAGGACAGCTGCTGATATCATCAGATTACTGTAACTGCTTTCAAAGAGCCCCCTAAAGTGGTTCGAAAGATAAAAACCCACATCTGCTGCCCCCATCTTTCATAAAACGCAACTATCTTAAAATTTTTCTAAACCCTGAACATCGCCAGTCATGCTTCCCAAGTGAGATCATCTACTGTAGGCATGTACTCAAAGAGTACAAAGAGTAAGGTAAACAGTCTGTCTCTGACAGAGACGTCTTAATGAAACTCTCTCCACTCTCCACAGCTGCAGGAAGGATGCCTCAGTCAAGTCAATCCAGGTACCGGTCCAGCTGCACCCCTATCATTCCTGCATCGCCTCTGATCCTCTGAGGAAACATTAACACTTTGATGGCAGACTCCTCTTTACAAGCTGTGTTTACAAACACCGGGTGTGCTCTGGTGGCACCTGGAGCGTGCAAGGGACTCATAAGCAATTAGCTGAGGCCCAGCTAGTGATTGGAGTGCAGCAAGAATTTATGGGGGATTAGTCCAGGCCAATGAAAACCGCTGGTGCCTGAAAGTGGGCCAGCAGTAATAGGCATTATTTGTCAGTTGAGTTCCAGACGCAGGAGGTGCGTCTGAGGAATGTCTCATGTTAGACATCGCAGAATGTTGGGTGTGTACAGTTAAACTCTTTCAGAATCCTTTAGCAGCAGAGAAAAAACTTAAAATCAAAGTCTGATCCTTGTTGTTGAGGTACTCATTGTTGAAAAGATGATCTTGACTTAAACTGGGCTTTCTGTACTGTAAAGAGATCCATTGTAGAATTGATGGAATATGTTCATAAGGTGAAAACATGGAGTGATCGATGGGCCTTGCTTTTTGAAACATCATTGTAGACAGATGGCTGTGGTCATGAACAGAATCATTGGTAAGCTCACGTCAGAGTAGTGTTGGGCGATATGGACAGGAGGAATTTAAAAGTGTTCCATTTGTAACCCAGATAGTAGCACCTAAAGACTGAACTTCTGGCGGCTCTACTGTGCTCCATGCAGCTATTAGAGAGACAAAAGAGAGAGATGAGTAGCCTTTGTGAAACAATGCAGGGTTAAGTGGAAGAAAGAGAAAAGAGATAAGTCAGTGACCTGAAGAAAAAGTTTAAGAATGATAAGAAACAACCACTCCTGTCTCTGCCTGTTACACAATTGGAGTTCTACGGCAACTCAGCCCCAAGATGCAAATTCACCTCGCTTGGCTCTGGCTAAGCTAAGCGAGTTAGCGTCTTTACCAACTGGGCACCTTATTTTTTAACATCTGTGACAAATCCACTACCTTACTACTGAATGGATCCAAGTGTCAACAAAAATACACTTCTAGGCATTACTGGAATACTGACAGAATGGGGAATTTAGCAACTGGATTTGTTACAGTTTGCCAAAAGTTTACTGTTTTTATTTTTTTTTATGTTTTTGGTATTTTTGGAGAAAACTTAAAAAAACAGTGTGTCACATTTGACTAACCACAGGTTTGCAGCACCTGCAAATTAACTTAAATGTATCTTGAACAAAATGACTCTCTATCTGATTATATACTGACAAAAAAATAATAACTTTGTTCTGCTGCAGCAGGTGACAATATTTAGAGATAATTTAGTATATTTGTGAATAAATTCTGAATAAGTTTTCATCATGACATGTTTCAAATGATTTAAACGACATCACAATGAGAAATGAGAGTGATATAATGGAGCCAAATTAGCTATTTGTTCCTTACTTGCTTTGGAAACCGAAGGTCACTCTTGCCCCGTCTTCTGCTGAGCAAGTATCAACTCATGGCCCTATTGAGGCCCTGAAAAGAATACTTTTGGCTTCCCACTTGCAATTGGCAAGATCTCTTAACCTTTGACATGTTTTGGCTGGGACCGTCAATAAGCTCAAGCTGCCATTACAAGCAAATCCTGCACTATACATGTCTAGTCAACTGTGGACTTGCCATTTATTTCTCCTCTATGGGATTTTTAAAAGCATTGAAAAAGTCTTTTACCCAGTCTTTTTTACTCTTTCTTTTCTTTCTGTCCCACATTTTTGGACGTTAGCCCATCGTCAGATCATTCAAGCCTTTGCTGACTTTGAAAAAAAGGGCAGAAAGAAAAGAGCGACAATCTCACGGGGTTCCCTTTTGTCAAACTCATGGTATGGGGTGGAGGGGGGGAGCAAGTACAGGGTGAAGGTGCTGGTTATAAGATGGGGGCTTTGGAGGTGGGGGCAGATGCTTCCATTGCCTGCTGCCCTCCCTCTGCCCCGATAGCTCTTTGTTACTCACCTGAGAGGTGAAGAACTAGAGAAGATCTTATTAAGGACCAAGCATTTTGAATGGGGCTCTACGAAGTGTGGCAAAATGGTTCCTTTCAGCACAAATTTAAAGCAGGAAAAAAGTGAAAGAGTGAGCAAGGAGACTAAGTAAAAGAGATTTCCCTGCTCCTTTCCCTCTGTCTTCTTTTTGTTCCTTTTCCCAGGTCTTTAATTTCTTGCGTTGCCCCCTTGAGCAGCTCTCCATGGCTCAGCGCTCGACCACAGCAGAGCCTGGGAATCTTGGCATTCCCGCTGTGCTCCTGCTCTTGATTGACATACCTTTTCAATTATTTCACAGTTTGCTTGCTTTTTAAACGAAGAGGGCCCTGTTTTTTTTTTTTTTCCTTCTGCCCTCCTTTTCAAAACACAAGCTTTTCATGTTGGGTCTGGGCTGCCTGGCCTAATGGCTGTGACCAGCACCTTTGATCTGCCATGACCCCCTTGAAGGGTCTGGTACTGGCTGAAGCAGCCGCCTGTGTGTATCAGCACAAACAAAGGCTGCATCACTCATTCTTGCTTTAAACACATTGAAAGATAATCATGAGAACAGAAACCAGTGGAGGCCGTCACAGGTGGTGTAATATGAAAACTTGGACATTGATCTTTGAATATACCAAATTATAAATAATAACAATACCATATTATTATAACCATAATAAAATACCACAAAGCCATTAGTAAGGATTTATTAGTTCAACCTTCTGTAATTACTACATACATGCAATTCCAGATAAAAATGTGAAAGCTGCACACAATTCACGTTTTCACTCAGCTGTCAAAGTTAACACTTAAAAACTTGTGAATAATCCAGAAACCTAAAGGCTCCTATTTTTTGTTTAATGCAAATTAATAAATCACCAAGTTGACCCCTATTTCGTAAGTCCAGCAAAGTTTCATTGGTGTATATATATATGCAATTACTGTAACTCTTAACATATGCTTCCATATTTAACTTTGCCAGTTTGAGTGTTTAAGAGTGTTCACATGAAAAAGTATGTCAAAATGTTGTATACTGTGAATAACTACATGGCTCACGAAAAACAGCCCAAGTGTGGAACACTGGATAGTTCTATCGTTCTCAAGCTCAATGCTCAACATCTCGGCTACATAGTGGAGTTATTACAAGTTTGTGAAAACGACAGCAGAAGTGGTGACAGTTATGATGGAAGACAAAAGTGTAACATATAAAAGTAAGTGATTTAATAATTTCTACTTAAGTTTGAAACGCTGGCACGTATTTTTGAAGTGACTTTTCAAACTTCCCTTGTTAGCTGTTATAGCCGTCAATTCGGGTAAGCCCATCGATGCAGTGTTGAACTTGAGACGACTTTACACTGCGGAAATTCATGCACTTCACATTTAAGTAAAGGATAATATTCTTTGTGAGTAGAAAAATGGAAAAACATAGTATTAGACAGAGTAATCCCCCGATAGATTGAATAGAGAGATTCCCTTAAAACATCTCCAAATAGAATTTAAGAGAAAAAACAAAGTTTTATGCATATATATTGCAGCAACGATTTGACTTTCTATATAATAAGATGACCCACTGAAGGCAGCGATATCACAGCAGAAGCCAAATTAAGCGATATTTACCTCAGCTGAACATCACAGCCTAGGAAAATTGGAAAGATTGTTGGAGCTATGCAGGCATGGTGATAACCTTATCACCTGACAAATGCATTAAAGATCATGGTCGCTTTGTGACACCACTCATTGATATCAAACACTCTGATAGGGATCAGAGTATAACCAAATTGTCAGGGATTCCATTATCCCAAAAACCCTCTCATATGTATTCCAACTCCCTCCAGAAGTATACAAGAAATCAAATCCTAGTATTTTAAACACGGATTGTGTTTAATCACAGCCAATTTGTGAATTCCCGAATTTATGCAGCTTTGTCTTTTGAACACTGCACAGTCTAACTGCCACAAAATATAAAAAGGTATTACTCTCTGCAGACAACTACTGTATATTAGAGCCACTCTCATTAATGCATGGCTGTGGTTTGTGCATTGATATGCATTGCATGCAAGCTAACGTCTGGTTATTTGGTCGAGTCACAGATTCAAAGTTAAATATACCCGTCAGCAGAACACTTTGAGTGTTGCCTACCTGGCATTGCTCAATTCACTTTAATTTCCATTATACCAGGTGCTGACCAAAGAACCCCTGGAAGCATTTGAAAAAAGATCCACAACGAACAGAGTAATAAGATAACACTCCTTGACTTTTCATCATATCAACTGTTAGTGAACCTATAACTGGACATCTGTCTGAATGGGAGCAGCACAGAGAAGCACTGTTTCATCTGGTTCCCATGCTACATGTTGCAATGATGCTCAATGCTTTTCTCCTCATCACATTCTGTCATCAAATCTTTTGACTTTTCGCTGCCATGTTGTGTTTGTGTTCAGTGTTAAGGATGCATGTAAAATATGGAAGGATAGAAAGTATGCGCTGACGGATTGACTGTTTGAGACTGACGGTACCTGTAGCATAGTGCCTTTAGTTGGATTTTGGACTCGGGGTTGTATTCAGCAGTTTTGGTAACTTTTTATCGTACAATTCACCAATCAAATCCAATTTACGCAGCTGTTGGCCAGAAATAGGCAGACTTTGAGCAGTTCTCTTAGCTACACTAATTCACTTGGATAATACTTTTTGATTTATTTTTTTATTTTCGCCCTCTCCACGGTAAAGTCCTTATTTGTGTAGGTGTATGGATTATCACTGCAGGTCTTCTCGTTTTGTTCTCTACACAACTGTCTTAGCATAAGAACGATTCAGTGCATTGAGATTACAGTGCATTGCAAAATATAAGTCGCACAAACCAAAACTCTTAATTGTAAAAAGTGATTATCCGTAATATACTACCATTAAAAACAGATTAGTTCAACTTAAAATGAAAAACAAACTTACTTTGGGCCAAGTTTATCCACAGTCCAAATGGCAGCTAAAGAAATACTAACAATGTTTTGCATATTGCCCTTTAATTTGATATTCCATAAAGCCTACAGCATTGATTTTGGGCGGAGACTATTGTTTATGGCCCGACAGCATGATACTGAGCCACAAAAAAATGTGATTATAGCCTTCAGCGGTTGGTGGCTGGACAAGTGGTGTGTCAACACATGAATCATTGCTTCCGTGTCAGTGGCTCAGAGGTCAAACAGGGAGGAGGATTGGAGCTCTACCCTTATGTCCTCAGTCTCCGTTAGAAATAGAAAAAATACGCAAAAAATGTTTCACCGTGTGACATTAAATTAGTAAGTACATGACTATGTTAAGGCCCTAATTCTGCCTGTGAAATGGAAGAAAAGCCACACTCCTGATATTGATTGGTTGCTGACAGATGAGCGAATGGTGTGTCAGGAGTATCATATACTGGGAGCCGGACTGGTTTTAGTGCACAGATAGAAGTGATTGTGGGTTGCATGATCTCATTGCAACAATATGCTCGTATGAAAACTGATCTTCAATTAACTTTGAAATATGGTAGTGCTGCAGACAGCGGTGGATGATTTACAGGAAACGGTAGGCTGAACTTAAGCAGTTTGTAATTTCGATATTGTGCATTTCGCTCCTCTACAATTTTGATTTAGAAGCATTTAAAGACGATCTGCCTGTTTGTTGTATGATCAATACTAGTATTTATAGAAACAGCGAGCTTTCATCAGCTGTGGCGCAGTGCTGCGCCACAAACACCTATGGATACACCCAACTCCTCGTTGTGAGAGCGGGTGTTGTACAACTGCTTTTAAAGGCCAAAGTACTTTCTCTGGCTGGCCAGACTGGAGCGACACAAAAACTTAATTGATTGTGCGAAGCTTTTTTGAAGCATCCCGAGGACATTCAATTAATCAGCAGATGCATATTTTATGTAATTCGCTCACGGTGCAAGTTTGCTCTACTTTTCTTTGAAGTAGAAGCAGTAGTTTAAGGACTTTAAGGTGGTTACATTTTCATTTTGGATAATTTGATTGAGGTCAGGGCAGAGAGGTTTATGCTCCCTCTCTTAGCTTTTCTTCTAAAAAGCCTTAACAATTTTGTTTGAAATTGAGGGTTTGCTCGGCGTTTACCTTCATTATTTTTTAAACACCAAATGTAAGCAACAGTCCATAATGTTCCATACACAATGATGATGCTAATCTGTATTTGAAATTCAAATCACATTTGTAGTCTCTTCAACAGGAGCAGCGATTGCTCCTCTACGAAATCTGCTTTTCCAGCAGCACCCATTTCCTTTCTTGTAAACTGTACCTGTCTTGCTCTACTTCCAACTGTCTCCCATCTGTCTGTCTGCCTTTCACTGTCCATCTGTCCTTCACCAGTCCCCCTCTGCCATCATGCACCACTGTGTTTTCTTATGTTTTGGTCTCTCCCTACCTAGTTCACCCTTCCTTTCACTCCCTTTACTCGGTATCTGGACATGCAAAATGCCATAGTTAGCTAACATAGTGAATATAGCCGTAACATTATAACCACTGACAGGTGAAGTAGATAACATTGATTTTCTTCTTTCAATGGCATATGTCGGATCAGACAAACAGCAGGCTAACCTTTTGTTCTCGAAGTTGAAGTGTTGGGCAAGCGTAAGAATCTGAGTGACTTGACTCAGAAGAAATTCGGTCTGACAATCAAGTTGGAGCAGCACCAAAACTTAACGTCTCGTCGGGTGTTCTCGGTCGGCAGTATTTAGAACCTTCAAAGTGTAAGGAAGGACAAATGGTGAACCAGCAACCGATTAAATGGTGCCCAAGGCTCACTGATGTGTGTGGAGAGTGGATGCCAGCCTATAATTTCCAGTCCTACAGAGGAGTTACTTTAGCACAAATTGCTTAAAAAGTGTTTGCCAGATGTGACAGAATGTTAATATTAAGTGACTAATGGTCTGACTGTTGGGTGCATGTCTTACTCACTAAAGCACTCAAACATATCGCACAGCCTGAAGATACCGTAGTCAGGTATTTATGAATGTCTTCTAATTATTTATACAGGAACATAACCTGCTTTTATTCAGACTGTCTGGGAGTCTGAACTGTGTTTCTCTGGCATAATTTAGTTCTGAATTCCAGGACAGCTAGGTCTCTTTTAACCTAACGCATATTTTATTTGATTAAATAAAATTTTCATAAGGACGTCATGCAACAGGAAATATTTTTGCAACCTCTTATTTGTTTTTGCCACACTTGAGTTCTGACAGATCTTAACATGCTGTCGCTACATACACTTGGCGTTTTTGCTGTCATTTGGATACGAGACTATCCGTATGCTTTGAGGAACTAAGACGAGGCAAAACTGGTGTGCGTACTTCTGTGAGTACATCTCATGTATGCGGCTCACAATATCAAGTGAAGAAGAAAAAGCAAGGACGAAGGATAGAAAGGACAGAAAGATAGAAGAGGAGACTGGCAGAGGGGTGGTCTTCCCTGTCCACATATCGCTTGTTGTTCCCACATTCCAATTAAATCTCCAGAGGGATGAGAGAAAAGATGAGACTGATAAGATTATTTTCAGCTATTATTTTTATTCTCAGTCTATTTTTTTAATTCTTATTCCTCCATTACAACACCTGAAATATCACATGTCATCCATTTCCATGCCCATCTGATCTCTTTGACTGGGTAGTTTTACTTTTGCAGAACATTTTTAGGAATCTAAATATGTCCAATATTTAGCCTTTCTTTTGAAACGCTGCTTCATTGGAGGACATCGTCTCGGTTATTGAACGGGCACATATCCTCCATGAAGAACTACCTTCAAAGCAGAAACTACACAAGAGATCTGGAAACCCTTTGAAATGTGCTCTCAAAGCCCCAAAACCAGTTAGCTGGTCTTGGGCTTGTTCCCCCTGCCAGACTGAGCTACTGAGGGAGGTGTAATGCAGAGATAATCTACCTATCTACAAGCCCGGACCTCTTTTCTTCTTCTTTTTTTTTTTTGAGCCTGTGAACAAGCCACATGGTGGTGATCTGCTGAAAGCTGACTCCCACTCTACCTCGGCCACAACCCCAGCCGCAAGGGGTGACATTCTCTCATATACACAATCCAGAGGCTGGTCTTCTTTCAGGACTCGCACTCGGCCCTTTTAACCCCAGCGTTTCATATGGTGCTGGTGGGAGAAGTACTCCAGGGATTAGCCCAGCCAGGTCTTTCAAAGGCCATTAGAGCAAATTACAGGTATCCTGTTACCAGTGCGCTGGGACAGGCCAGGTGAGGGGCGCAGAGGCCAGGCGGGAGAGCAGGGGTCAGCTTGGGACAAAAAGAGGAGGCCACCCTGGGCCCCACTCTATCACAGTGTCTCCCTGGCTCCACAAACTGCTAGGCCTGAATCTATGAATGGCTCACTTGATGGGCCCTAATAGACATTGTCTCACCAACGTAACTTTAGCCTTTTTTTCTTGTCACTCCCCCTCCCAACCGCACCCGGCTCCACGACTCTTTCTCCCTGGTTTTCTTCTTTTCATTGATGTGACGTGACTTTGCCAAGATAAATGATCACATAAAAACTATAAAACATGAGAAGAATTCAATAGAATATATGTAAGGAGTGTGCCATATTGATCCAGATACTGAGAGCGCGATTTGTAATGCTTGTTATTGTAGTGCTGCAAAGATTCAGTCATCTCCTCGTAACACTAAGTCCTCCCGACGGAAAACAAAACCTGCCTTGGGCCGAAGATTTAATTTGAATTATATTAAGTATTTCTATTTACGCTAATCTAAATTTTAATGGCAACCACACATCCATTAATGTGCGTTTTGTCAATGTATCAGTATGCTGCCGGCATCATGAGACTGATGCACTTGATAACGTTGCAGAGATGGCTATAGGGAGTTCCGCATCCTGCCATTTTCTCTGTAGACTACTCAAACACACTCGCCCACACATGCATGCCTCCCGCCGTCCACGCTCACACACATGCACAAACTCATGCCTCACCCAACCCCAACTGGAGTTGCGGAAGTGTTTCATTAGCCAATTACCGCTGCTAGATAAAGCGAGCGTTCCCACAGTCCACAAGGCGGGGGGTCAAATGTGACCAATTACCCCCCATCCCCTCACAGGACAGATTACTCTGTGTGATTCAGCGTTCGACAGAATGACCCAGTACTGGAGAATCACCATCCACATCTGGACTTGAGCGTGTATGAGTTTGGAGAGGCTGTTATTTGCATGTTTGTGTTATCCTAAAGTTCATAAGTGATGCCAGTGTTTACCAAATGTTAGTTCAAAGAATAGAGTGTAGTGAAAAACAATGACAAAGCTTAGGTTTGTTTGTTTTTTTTGTTTCACAGGCGAGAGAGCACGAGGAATCTCCTACCACACACATTCCTCATCAAACAGTGATTAGTGTACCAGCATGTCCTGTCAGCATGCACTCCATGGTAGTTACACCACTGGCGGCGTACTTCCCCGGACATGCTGCGCTTAGATTGAATGGAAAGGAAAATCGATCCGTTCATTAGGGTCCTCCAGGGCTCTGAATTATAGGGCAAAGAGCCTCTGCTGATCAAACTCCAAATTTGCAAGCATGATGAGTACAAGCCAGCCAGTAAAGGAAACACTAGAGGACAACCTGAGGGAATGGGCGCTTGGAGGGATGGAGAGCTTGTGTCGTGAGGCTGACGGATAGCAAAGTTGAAAAGGTTAACGAAGGCCACGGTGTGCTTGTCTGAATCTGTGTGGTACTGAGGGGCCACAATCATACCAACCAAGAGGCTTTTTCTTTAATCAACGAGGGCAGACTGCCTACAAATCATGCATCACATCCGTAACAAGCGAACAGAATCCTATCAAAGGCTTCACAGATAGTTACAAACAGATCTGTCTGCCTAGAGCTTTGTGACTCACGGCTTCTGCAGCTTCCTGCACTTTGGTAGCATGGGAGGGGTGGCCAGCATGGCGGGATCCACATTAGATTGAGGTCACTAAATTGCAGTAAGATTGTGTGCACCATCTGTGGCTGGTTTGGGGTGGCTGTCCACCCTCAGTGGAAACGTAATCAGTAGAAAACAAATACGTTGTTTATTCTTTCAAATCCCCATCTTCTGTGGTCTCTCATTAAAGATTAGACAGTTATCGAAGTGATCCACAAGGGATCCACTCCTAACCAGCAGCTGTGTTCACACCAAATGTGCGGAATATTAACAAATGGTATGTCACATTTGGATTCGGACTTAAAGATTTGTGAAATACATAAGATTTCAAAATGTAAAAAGCATTTTGTTAAGTTATTTATTTTGCCATTGTGAGGAGAGGACTGCGCCCAACAAACATAGTTGGCTTACTGCCAACTAAGAGCTGTTGAAAGTAATTCAATCGTATGTACATTGGGATATTCCACTTATTTTAATCTGACCTGCATATGACTCATTTTACTAATAAGAAGAAGTTTGAAATCTAGTGTAATGTCTTCTGTGAAACAAGCCTCTCATGGTGTGAGAAACAGAACCTGATTATGTCATCACGGTTAACTGAACATGCATGCTTTACATACTGGTGGTGTAACGATTGAGGGAAAAAATGGCATCTAGGAGGCATGGAGGGCTGAATCAAAGACACTTTCCTCTTGTGTTATAGGAAATGTAATGATTCAAAAATATATTTGTTACATGCCCAGAAAGTCGAGGATATTATGGAATCATCATCAGCGCTCCCGCCACAGACCCTTCGTGTTAATGCGATAACACAAAAAATGATTTCATGGATCATTTTATAATTTTATACCCACATAGAACTTAGAAGGAGGAACATTTTGCGAATAGACTGGGGTTGGACTTTATCTGCAAATGTTTTTGGACCATAATTTCTCAACCGTTGGCCTGATCTAAACTTAAATACATCATATTATTCTTTATTAGTTAAACTTTTATTCACAATGGGGAGCTTTTTTTTTATATGTATATTTATTCTGACAATCCAACAAAAAACATGCTATTTTGGAGAAGATTTCAACCATAGTAAGTGTATCACTGTGAGGCTCAGGTGTGCACAGTGGTTCCAATGACTGAGCAACCAGACACAGAACATTCTCTTTGGCCTGAGCCTGCCCCATATTTACATTATTAAAATGAGACGGGCATTCAGGGAGGTGACAGAAGGCACAAGAGTGAAATCAGGATCCTGTCAGACCTGTCACTTGCTCCACTGGCCAAAAGGCCCTGACCCTAATCCTATCCGCTACAGGGGAGGAAAGGGAAAAGAGAGCTACAGCAGACAGATAGATGGAAGAAAGGCAATGAGAGATTGATAGTGACATAAATTTATATATGAAGAAGAGGTGAAGAGAGAAAGCGAGGCAGAAGTTTCACATCAATGCAGCTTCAACGTGTGCGGATAAATGGTGAAAACCTGGTATTTCACTCAAAACAGAATATTATTCACTCAGTTGTAGGTGACTTTACGCTGTAGGCAGCAGACTCTGCTGGTATCATTGAATAAATAGACTTTACTGTCCTACTTCCACCATATCAATGCCATGCTTTATGCCACCCTCTGTGTTTTAATCAGGAGCATGGCCTTCCAGACGCGGAAAACACCCGTGTGCACACGTGCTCACACATGCCAGTGTGCATGCAAACACACACACATTCATATGTTTGAACTGAGTGCAAGCTGAGGTCTGGTTCATATTAGCCATTAGGGAAGGAAAGTGCACATCTTTTTCAGTTTAGGTCCACTTCATGACCTGCAATGGCACAAGCATAAACACAGGCACATGCATTATAAATGTACACACATTGAAAGAGTCCCGACATGATACTAACATCCTGCTCATGTTGATTCAGAGATATAAAGCAGGTATGAGTGGATATGCGTAATGAAGTTCAGAGAACACGCTGTGTAGTCTCACACTGTTGGTACGTGCAAACCTGCCACAAAGATGCTGTTTTTAGCCTTCCACATTTAAATTAATTATTCGTCTTTCAGGAAATGCATTTGAACATGGTTATTCAGTCCAGACAGGAACGTATCTGCTTCAATCCTACAATAATTAATGCGTCAGCAAAGAACTCGTAAACCTGTAAAGTTTTTTTTTATTTTTTGAATAGGATATTTTTTCTTCTCCCAAAACTTTAATATAAGTCCATTACTAATTACAAAATATACGTATCATGGGGCTTTTTAAATCCAACGTTTTCTGTTCAGTCCATATGGTCTGAATTTCCATTGTTGTGACCAATGTGTTGGACTATACACAAAGTATTCTTAAATACTTTATGCACTTTCTGTATTGTATGAAACAAAACTAGAATGGACTTTTGTCTAACTTTGAGGATAAAATTAGGAATTAAAAAATGTAATGATAAGGAACTGTAATTAACCAATGGTTATCTTGTGCTTTGAACCTTATTAACTTGAATCACAGTCATATCCACGCTTACCAATTTCCAATTTGTATTTTCTTGTATCTACTTGAGGCATTGCAATTACTTGGGTGTAATTAGATTTTGTTATGTTTGAAATCCACATTTTCACCTTCACGTTCGGCAGTCCCGCAGCTGATTCTATTGCTGTGGTCCGATATGTGTTATTGTTGACAGCAATTTTGTCGTCATTATAGATATGCTACTACAAACTACAATTTTTCCATTATCATAGTTAACCTGTTTGCGTCTGTTTTCCTGTTATCACTAAGAGGGACGCCTCCATCCTCTTTATAATAAAATATTCTTATTTATCTAAATCGCCACTCTCCTCTACTTTTTCAATCCAACTGGTGGAGGCAGTGGGCCATCCCGTCTATGAAAAAAAAAGTGTATACCTGTTCTTTTGGATAGACCCTTGAGACTACTCTCTTCACTTTTTTCCTCCAGTGTTTGTCTTCTAGTGAATTTTGAGTGGAATTTCTTTACATCTGATATCCATGAAATTCTATGTAGATCCATGGTGCCTAGTAAAATGGACTGTCTTTGCTGATTTCATGACTTCAAATCCAATTTCCCTGGCAGTTTTTTACTCATTAAATGTTTTGGCATGGGATTTTGGTCCAGACACGCATGTTGCCCAAAGGATAAATGATGATAGAGATTCTGCTCAGCTCACAATGAGCACACAGAACAGCTTGCATGGCCTCACACTTATTTAAAATTGCCCTACTAAATACAAAAGTACATGGTGTAATGTCTAGATGATAAGAAACATTGGATTGACACATTCTTTCTGGTGCACGGTACCTTATTTGAAAGATAGAGCAGTTAATTACAGTAAATATGTGATGACCTTCGCCAAGGATGTTATCTTTTATTTTAACCTCTGTGCGTCTGTGTTTGTCTGTCTGGCTGTTTGTTTGTTTGTTGCGAGCAGGATTTAGTTAAAACTACCACATAAATGTGTATGAAATTTCACCCAGATGTAGGTTTTGACAAATATCGCTGATGTATAAAATGTGATACAGCATTTAGATGAAAATAAAATAACTAATCCGTTTGGAATGGTGACATCACATAATGGCGAAGTGCTCTCTTGAAACTTTCAGTTCTGGTTTTGGTCTAGTTTATACGTGAGATATAGCGTTTTCTTTTAGAGTTTATCTAAACATCATCTTTGAGCCTTTGAAAAACAATGACAGCTGAGAACGTCCTGGTTACTTTTCAGTATATGAGGAAATCGGACTGGGCTGGCAGTGGGGAGAGGAATCAGAGCATGAGGAGAGATGAACAGTTCCAGAGTATTTGGGAGATACTGACAGAGTTTGAAGTGGGCTGGGGTTTAAGATAGATTTAGAAGCTGACAGTAAATCAAATTCAATTAATGATTGAATCTATATGAATTTTTTTTTAATTAAATGATTTAGTTCAGCATGTTGAGCCATTACTTTGCCGTGTTGTGTTCAATGACCCTCCTTGTTCTCAGTGCTGAATTTTCCTCAACTATTCCTTCATTCCTATTCATGCAATCTGAGAGATCAATTTATTTAGATGAGTTCAGTAATTAGAAGGTATCCCAAACAAAGTGATGATAATAATTCTGAGCAGAAACACAGAAATGGACGGTGAAAATAGAATAAATAGAGAAATGGATCCAGAGTATGTGGAGGTACCGACAGTTTGCTGGAGACTTTTGCAGATTTAGAGGCTGGCAATAAATCCTAAATTAATTGGAGGAATTTGCATGAATATTTTCTAAGTAAAGCCATCTAATTGTGTTTCGGATGACAGTGATGTCTACCTAGGGAACTGTTTGTTGACTTGAATGCTCGATCTAGTTTCCAGATATGATTTTCAGCATGACGAAGCACCACTCCTCCACAGAGGGGACATGTATAAACTGATTTCCTGTCTTTAAACTAAGATTTTATGACTTGATTGCTTGAGAGCGAGTCAATATTTAGCCAGATTTAGTGAAAGTCTACTGGAAGTCCATGTGTTCGAAGCATCTGCCTCTAGCCTCTGGGTGGGGAGCCCTAGATTTACCTGAAAAGCACCTATGACAAAGGAATTGTGACCAAATCCTTCAGGAATGGGTATCTGTCTGTGGGGCAATCGGGCAACATGTGCATTACAGTCCTGCTATTGCTTCCTGGTAGTGGGCACATTGTGATCTTAGATCAAATTTGAATACCTTAATACCCCTGTAGCATTATCCTGTCAGCCGTAGCTCTATTTACGGATGCCAAGTAGTTTCTTTTTTTCCCTTCTACAGCAAGGGTTCTCTCTCAGCCGCTTTATTCCGATGCCAGTGCTTTAACGTCTTCCAAGACATGATGTCTAGCTTAATTCGAGCAGTTGAGGCAAGACCTGTCTCCACTGACTTTTTATACGCATTACGTCAGTGTGTGCGTGTCTGTGTGTGTGTGTTTGTATGTGTGTGTGCGTGTAAGGTCCAAGATGTGAGTGACAGAGGCTCCTTGGTGAGAATTTCCTTAGGTGAAGCATTTTAAAATGTGTTTCTGCATGAGTAAGACCAGCTAGCCGACTGTTCCTAACTGATGTAATTAAGACTCATTTTACATCTCTCACAAAAACCTCACTGAAATAACAATCTTAATGTGAGATAATTGAGGAAAAGAGCCAACTCTTCATCCCCATTTTAAAGAATAGCTGGCAGGGACTACTTTCAGTAGTCCACTGCCAGACTGTAATTGGTTGGCTCATTATAATAATATATAAATCATATACATCACTGAGGGGATAAATTCTAGAAAGCAGCAGGTATTGCTCATGGGTAAAAAGATGGGAAATAGAAGTATTTCCTCTGGCCGATACATAAAGTCTTGAGCTTTTACATTACATCGCAGTTTGAATCAATTTCAGATTTTTCACACTATTCCATCCTTTAAACAGTAAAGATTTGCATGCCGAACCTTGTATGTGGTAACATTTTTGACTTTCAGTACAAAAATCTTTTATCAATGACTTTTAAATCCTTTGGAAACTGGCAATTGAAGTGTTCAGAGTTTTGGTATGCTTCATGAGAATTGGCAGCCGTTGCCAAAGTCAGACTGTATAAACCCGATGGTGAACCTTGCAAATCCCGGAGAGGAACCGCAGCCAGACCACTAAACGCTGCTAGCTACTAATTGCTACATTTCTGGAGTCCATTCACGATATCAAACTATGGTGGTAGAAACCTTGGGTGCTCAGCTAATTAGAGTGACACTGACACTCTTGTCCTGCAATGTTCCCAGGACAAGACAGAGTGTCTGAGTGCGTTTGTCTGTGCGTGTGTGAGTTTGAGAGAAAGATTTAAGACGTCCCGGCAATGTTTTATTTAGCTTTCATCCTCTTGAACAGATGGCAAAGGATTGATTTTCATTTGTCTTCCATAGGCTGAGGCTACGAACTCTCCCTTGTTGGGTGGGAGGGTGTTAAATAAATATGTGATTCATGGGATTTTACCCTCCTGTTGGCATTCAAAAGGTCCACGAAGCCCCTCTCTGCTGAGACGACCCAGAGGAAACCTCATATAATGCCTAATGAGCAACGGGAAACGCTCCAGCACTGCTCTGGCCTTTAATTTCCACCTCAATACTGAGCAGAGCACACCCCAGCCATTCCATTAGTCTCATTAACATGTGTATTCCCCCGAATTAAAACTCCAAAGCACTTCCTAGGCCAGGTGCTTCCTTCATTAGTCCCTCCAAAGCCCGCGCTGTTCATCCTGTCGCACGATCCTGTCTGAGTTCTACCAAAATTAGAGATGAGTCATGGTGAGGATGTAGGACTGTAGGGACAATATCTTGAGCTCTTAGTATGTTAGAAAGTCTGTTGCTTTAACATGTGTATGCTATTGTCCCTAAATTGAAGCCTTGAAGCCTAATCTCCTAGATGTTACATATTTGTTCAACAGCAGTTAGCAAAGGCTTAGTACTAGCTCTGCAACCAGCACCAAAAATGACTCCCACAGCTATAAGTATGTATAAATCAATACAGTTAATTCATTGACTTGCTTTTTAATGACAGTTTATAAAATAGTTTCATCAAATAAGAAATATTGAAATAAGATGTTTTGCCAAGGTATGCATATACATATTATTATGAATACAAATATGAAAATATAAAATTACAAAAAATACCAATCCAAGGACTACGCAGTCAAGATATTGTGGCGTTGTTGCAATATACAAAAGTTAATTATAGTATAAATTCTAACTCGTCACCGTGGCACATATCAGTCTTTGGACCGTCTGTCTGTAAATGCCACATTATTTTACATTATCATTTGCTTCATAACTATAGGAGACTAATATCATCTTAATATCTGCTTTAAGGTTATTACTTTGGTTCATAAGTGAGATATTAGAAATCTGACATGTCCTCAATCTGAACTCATCAATTATGGTAACCAGTGGTAATCAGTTCAAACTGAGTCGCTTCTCCCTCATCTGACTGTTCTGAAAATAAATGGCTCTGACGTCAAGTTATCAATATTATAATATTGTATTTTATCCAACACTATAAACATCTGTCGGTTGGAGCGGTACATATTCACATTAGTTTCGACACGTCACCTGTTACATAATGTACATTTGAAACAAATCCACTTCGACATTTGGTCACACATTGAACTTGAACTGCGGGTCTAACCTTTTTAACCACCTCCAGGCCTGGATTTTCCCGCTCTCCAAACAAGTTAAAATTAAGGGCACATCTAACATGCCGCTATATAGGGTTGTATAGGTTAAGTGACGACCAAGCTGGTATTTAGACCGGGCTGAAAACTCACTATCATCTTCATTTGGGTACTTTAAGTACTGAGGGTAATAATTCCATCACAGCTACTGATGGCGGACTGGTCAAACCTTGCAGGTGAATTTGGTCATTGGTCTGCTGCACTCATCCTGTCTTGTCCCATTTTCAAATCCGAGTCATGCTGTCCTTGGCGAGGGACAGTTTCCTCTGCCTAAAACAGGTTTGAACAATTTCCACAACATACTTCAATAGGGTGGAAGATTTTCTTCCCATGCGGCCTATCCAAGTCAAATACACTCAAGAACCAGGAAAACTCTCACATCATGCAGTAAGATGCTGCTCACCAAGGAAAATTTGGCAAGTATAACACGCCCTGGCTGTGAGAGGTACATGGTCGGTCTGGACGCAGTGACTTCTAAGATTATAGCAGGGTGCTGGCGTGAACATATTTTCAAGGGTTTCAAGGGCGAATGGGTTGTCACTACCTGGAAACTGTTCCAATGTTTGATGCCTCCAACCAGACACACCCAAAATGTAGCAATTCGTCCTTTAGAATGAGTTGAAAAAACTAAACAGAACATTAAAATAGATTTAGTGCAGTAAAGATAAGAATAAACAGAAAACAAGCTCAAGTATCTGAACTTAGAGCATTTCTTTCTACTGAGCTCTATTCTATATTCCATACTACTCATATGAACTTTATTGTTTGCTGTTACGATTGATTATGAAGTGGTTGCTGGGTGTGCCCACACAGCTGTTGTGCTGTCTAATTAGCAGACTATGACCGATGACCCAGAACAGGATATGATGTGTACCTACCTCTGGAGCTTTTGTAAACATTTGGGTGTGTTTTTCCCCTCGATCCTTCACTTCTTTGCCATAGGTCAAAAGAAAAATATTTTTGGAGGCCCTCCCCTCCTGTCCCTCAAAGTACTACATGTCTTCCTGCATCCATTTCAACAAGATATTTTTAGAACATCCAACCATCAAGTGGTTTGTTTATTGTTTTTATTGAGCTATGTTTAGAGCGAGTGCTTTGATAAGCTGCAGTGAAATAATAGGTGAATTATTTATTTAACTGATTTCGATGTTTTTGGTTTTATTAACATATTTTGTAAAGTTCGCGCGAGCTTACCACTTACTTAATTCTGTTTGCAAACTTCAGGAACAGACACCTCAAACGTTATTGTTTGGGTGTTTTAGTGCATGTTTTTGTACATTTCTGTATGTATGCGCACAAGACATGACATTTTCTGGGGAAAACTTTGGAGATAGCTTCGATACTCGCTCAGCCTGCGCCGAGAGCCTTGCCCTGTTGCTGCTCATCGTTGAACTTCTAGTTATCTGTATAATAACTTTAGATACCTAAATTGTAAGGGCTTAAAACACGTGAGAGGAAAACAAATATGCGTCATCTACCAAGCCTATTTTAAGTTTTATTGCCATCTCCCTTCCACCTTGTCCAGCTCTCCCATCCTCCCAATCCTCTGTTCCTCCAAGCCAGTTTTTATTCCTCTGGCCTGTTCCTTCAGTTGTTCCATGCCCCTGCTTTACTGAGATTGATACAGTATTTTCCAACCTTAATTAGCAGAGAGCCTGTTGACCAATTCCAACTGTTTTTGCACCTGAGAATGAGTTGGGTCTGGAAAAACTGAGTGGGGTGGAGGTGAGGGCCCAGGACTGGGTGTAGCAGGCAGAGCTGTCGGGGCAATGTTGCTGTGTCGACAAGAGTGTAAGGGCGACACGGAGGACAGAGGAGGGGTCGGCCAGACTGTTGGTCAAGATTTGCAAAGGTAGCATAGGTACAATACAGGCTTGGGTTCAGATGTTGTAGTTGAAGCTGTGCAGAGGAGCACTGTACCGTGCAGAAATATTGCGGACATTCTAATACTGGCCAAAATAGTGCTGTTCTGCCAACATTGTGTGTTTCTGTGTGGGCGTACCTGCTTTTGCAAGCATTCAATCACATGGCCGCATGATTGCAGCTTACTTTTTTGGTTTTAAATCAGGTGTTAAAATAATCTTTTTGCACAATCCTTAGAGAAAATGTCTTTTCCTGTGCGGATCTTGTTGATCTCTTGCCATTATCAAATATGTTCCTGGTTGTCCAGCCACCTTAATCTATATAATTAAAATTGGATCCGTATAAAGTGGGTCAGGAGACAAAGTCTGGTTGAAAGCCTTTTTATGAACAAGTGGTATCGTCACACAGAAATGGAGGGAAACCTGAAAATTGACTTGGATCATCAGATCTGATGCATTGTGAGCCACAATCACAGACTGACCTCAAGGTCTGCATGACCACTGTTTTGGCGCTTGCTCAGCTCAGGGTGCTGGTACACCCCCTCGCTCACTGTGAGCGCAGAAAGATTGTTCTTAACACCAATATACATGAGAGGTTGATGGCTTAAGTAAAAGAAAAAGCACTCTTTCATAGTTCTTAGACCCAGTTAAGCATTTATAACATGGCTATGGCAGGAAAAAGCATTAATGTTATGATTCATAGTTCTGCTGTTTTCCAGTGACCACTCTTCCAGTATAAAGTCTGGGGGTCAAATTCAAGTTTATTGTGGGAGTAATATTTTAATATAGTCTCTCTAATATCACATTTTGGATAAGCCCACAGATCTAAATTTAACACAGCAGTAATTCCTCTCAACAAAAATTTCTACCAGTGTATATAGCTCTAAATGACTCTGCCAGGTGACTAATCCCGACAGGTTAAACATTGGTCATCCAGTCGGCTGCTTTGAATTTATTGTAACGGTGACAACAGAAAAACTAGCCTACTAGGTGGACACTGCAGCTGCCCCTGCCTGCAGTAGCAGTATGGAAAAAGTGTGACTCACTCACATGTGAAAAAAAAGGTATTAATGGCCAAAAACATAAATGTGACCGTCAAAGTCAGACATGTCTCTAAGGACTATCCAGTCTGTCATGCAGACTGTGACTAATGGAGAAAGAGGTCAGATCATGACCAGGGTCCACTCATCTGACCTGGTCAAGCATCTGAAAGACACCCATTGTTGATATACTGAAAAGACATGACTGCTCTGTGACAAACTCCTCTCAGGTTTCCCTGAACCTCAGATTATTTACAGGCTACAGTCTGTCCCATGTGGATAGCCTATCTGGGTCTATCTGGAACTGCCTGCAATTACAGCCATCACGTTTGGGAAGTGTTGAATGTGTTGTCCAGTATGAGCAGAAGCTAAGAAATATGATTTTGTGCAATCGTAGGAGTCTCTGAAGCAACGTTTACAGCTGTGTGCACAATTAGCAGAAACATATGATGAACAGCAAATCAAAGAAAGCCTCAAATACAAATGCACATGAATGGGACTAAATCACATCTTCACATTGAAGCTTTCTCTCAGAACTATTAGTCTGACTCAAATTGCAATCTGCACTCATTGCACACAACTCATCAGGCTGTGAAGAACACAAATTAATCCATGTTTGTATTTGTTACGGCACTGTGTACACCTGCTACTTAAAATTAAAATTCACTCTCATCACAGTTTTGACAAGTAAATCCCCAGTGAAGCTTCTTTTTCCAGGCTTGGTTTGCATTGCCAACTAATGCTCAGTGTCTATCTTCAGGTCAGTTCTCTTGTGACGTCTATCCCATGAGGAACATAAATCCACACTAGGGCATTCCCTTCATACCTAGCAACGCATATTTCAAGCTCAAAACACAACACAAATAGTTCAGCAGTAATATAACCACAGGATATCCCTACTATCTGCTGTAAACGGGAAAAGATAAGAAAGTCCAGCCATAAAAAAATAATAAAAAGTTAGAATGTCACCGGGCATGTTGAACAATTTGTGACACCCACCACACATTGGACATTTAACAACATAGATCCAGTCTGGCTGCATCAGCTACTTACTGTCTGCGTAGTTCTTTCGCCGAGTGCCTTCCACCTTGCCTGTTTTGTCAATGCAGAGGAAGAATTTATTGGCAGAGTAAAGTCGCCGTAGTCGGACGTCGCCCTCCAAGTGATTGTAACTACGAGTGTGCCTTTCCAATGTCCATGAACAGTTGATGCCACTTGCCAGGATTTGCAGGGGTTCATGCCCTACCCCGGGACGACAGGCTCCTGTGGCAGTGCCAGCGGTGACCAGGAGCAGGGTGAAGCATGCCAGGCAAAGGGAGGCTGCACTGGGCAGTGGTAGAGGTCGCCCAGCGGAGGCTGCAGAGATCGATGTGCCAGGAGCAGGGTCAGATAAGAGATAAGCTACGGACGGCGTCCATCTGCACATGGTGGGTCAGACTCCCAAGGTGCACCTTGTGCAAGCTGTAGGCATGCTGATGATTGGGAGATGACCCAGTGGAGGGATGACAAGAGGGTGGGAGTCCTGGAGTGAGAAGGGAGGGAAATGGCACTCACAGCAGATTTCTTTGGAAGTGTGACAGACAGCCAATCCTCTCTTTGGGCTGGCAGCAGGCCCCTCTACAGCATCAAGCTTGTCAAAGGGTCTTCAGTCGTCATCTTCACTCTTGTTTGCCTGATCCTCTCATGGAGTGTTGTAATTCATGAATCCACCTTCGAAGGTTCCTCTGAAGTGTCTCTCCTTGCTTTTCTGTTTCTGCTCCTCCTTGGTCAGAGCTCTTCCTTCCCAATCCAAAGATGAAGACCTGGGATATATGAGATTGTGTGAGTGAATGTGTATTTGTCTGTTTCTATTGATGTGAGTATGTGTTTGTGTGTAGGCATATGTAAGTGTGTGTGTGTGTGTGTGCGTGTGTGTGTGTGCACCTTGCGATGCTCTACTCTTTCCAGCTGAATAGGAACAAGGTGCCTGTCTGAGCTGCTGACCCGTGGCTGAGAGGGAGTTGAATGAGGGTTGGTGACTGACTCTGTGTGTGTGTGTGTGTGTGTGTGTGTGTGTGTGTGGGTGTGTGTGTGTGTGTGTGTGTGTGTGTGTGTGTGTCCCTGTGTCTGTGTATGAGAGAGATACTGAGAGAGGGAGAGAGAAACAGAGGAGTGAGCCAATGAGTAAGTAAAGGAGGGAGAGAGCTGATGTGTTTGCGACAGAGAGAGAGCGAGGTAGTGAGAGTGTGTCTGTGTCAGAGTGTTCGGCAGTCAGTGTGTCTCAGCCAGCAACAGGGCAGTGAAGCAGTAAGAGGACTGCCTCACACTCTGTTTTGTGCAGTCAGTCAGTCAGTCCTCTCTTCAGTGGAGGTACTGGCTGAGTTTTATCCTGGGAAGGTCCAGCATCTAGGGATTTTAAAGGAGAGGGGTGGGGTTGGGGATGGTTGAGGGGGCACTACACTCATTCATAACCATTTCAAACAAATGTGAAAGTTTGCATCAAGCAATGCCAGATTTCTATTATCTCTCAGAAAAATGTATTCTGTTCGTAACAACCAATATGGTTCTACCCTCAGGATTTTTACTATTTTCTTTTCTTTTTCCTCTTTCTCTGGTCACAGACACCTGGAAAGACTTACTTCCCCTTCCTATCCTTTGACCTCCCCTTGATGTGAACGGATAAGCATTTTGCAACACGGTTAAATCAGCTCCAATACTGTCTAGTGAACCGGCTAAGAGACCTTTCTTACACCTTTGCTCTCTTTTCTTCACTTTGCCCACATGGGGCAAATTAAGGGAGCCTTTCCTTTTTACGGCTGCTGGTTTAAATCATCAGGCAGTCACATTCAACAGAGCAGGTTGCAGGAGTGTCGGGAGAGTTAGTCCAGATGAAGCATGAGAGACTTTCTGATCACCTGTGTTAATATTTCAATGAAACACTCTCTCTGATCTTTGCCATTTAATTTGGGCGAGAAGGACGGAAATGAAGAACACCTTTTTTGTGACTTCTCACACTCCTGTCTGTATTTTACAAGCTGTGTAATGAACCTGATCAGGGCAAGTCACCCCTTTCCAGATCACAATAGTGGCTCTTTATTTAAGCCATTTGCAGCACAACATTAAACTTGAAATGTGACAAAGAGGAAAAACAAAACAACCCATAAGTTAAAGGAAAATATTGATATCAGGGGACAAAACTGCCGGAAAATGTGACACTCCTGTTTGTATATTTTAATAGAAGCTGTAGCCAGTGGATCTTGGGTGTGGAGGAAAAATTGATACAACTTGAGAATATTTTACGTGTAAATATTGTATTGATACATGGATGCAAACGATCAGAATATTTATTAAAAATGAAAATATGAGTTGGATGTTTTGTTACTAGAGTAATAATAATGCAATGCACAACATTTAGCGAAACATTAGTATCGCTTGTTGGCTGGTTAGCCTTGGATAGTAAGAATGTGGGAAACAAGATGAAACACTTTGTCTGGTTCTGTGCTAAGATAAAGAAATATACAGGCAACCAGCAGAGAAATGTCGGGTTCCTGGCCAAGACTTAGTCCCCTATACATGACCACAGCAAATAATCCTTTTTAATCTTTTAGTTATTATGAAGATCAAACAGATCTTATATGAAATATCCAGTATTACTGCCTGTGACTACTGCACATAGTTAGATACAATAAACATTTGTATTGTATGAATTAATGTCTTATTTCATTTAGATATAAAGGTTTGGGAGTCTTTTAATGCAGAGACTCAGAGTCATGGACAGATGCCAACTTGATGAAAAGTAATTGAAAACCCGAGATAAATAGAAAGAAAGGTTCTGAAGTTCTCAAGTGGAGTTGTCCGGTTAAAAACCTCTTTAAACTAAGCCTATGCTGACAGACAGCCGGGTTAAATCCCCGGAGAGTCCCCAATCCCCTAGCGTTGTACAAGCAATCCTCCTAATTGAACTCCCCAAATTAAATATTATGTTTGGTGCATAGTATTTTTTGTATAAAAAAAGGTTCCCCTAGTCAGTCAAATATGAATTATTAGAGTAGAATATGATATAAACAAGAGATCTCCTCCCGCTATTCAAATTTACCAAATTTGGACTAAATCTGACCAACAGTTATGAAGTTATTTTGGAAACACAGAGTTTTTTGTAAAAAAAAAAAAAAAAGGGTCCTCCTTGTTAATCAAATATGAAAGTTTATTGTTAAATATGATGTATAAAGGATAGATCTCCTCCAGTAATCATATGTGCCAAATTTGGACTTAACTGTTTAGAAATGATGGCCTTAAGTTTTGAAAATATACATCCAACTTTTCCTGAAATCAATTAAGTTAATCCTCACACTAAGGTTCCTGTGGGTATAAAATGTGAAAGTGACCTATGAGAGAGTTTTTGAGGTATCGCGTTCACACAGAAGATCTACGGCACACGCGGTTACAGGGAATGCGGCACCAGCGATCGCGATTCCACGATATCCCCGATTTTTCAGGGATATAATTAAGTGTAGGACGTTTTTGTGGTGCTGGAAGTGTGATTGAGGAGTGTGTGCTCTGGATGACAGTCACTTCACGCTCAGCAGCTTTCTACCTGCCCCTAGAGACATGTTGTCCTCAAGCCCCTATTGACACCTTTGCATCATAAAAAATCCATGAGAAAGGGATCAGAACACTCTCCCTCTCCTTGCTCCAACTCCCTCGGGCCTTTCCTGTTGACCTGTTGGTAAGTACTGGTCCTTGGTGCCCGCCAGGCTCCTCATCAAAGAAACTTTGAGCATGGATCTGTATGGGCACTTTGTTAAATTACAGTTTTCACTCTCAATTAAACCAAACCAGTCGTATGTGTAAAAATCATCTGACTCTATCTGTTGCTCATCTCATCATTCTCTTCTCCTTCTGTCACTGTTCTTTATAGTCTGCACTGCAAAGGGTACTTTGAGTCACCAATTACATGAGATTTCCAATATGACTAGAGCCGGTGGGGGTCAGAATGAGAAGCAAAGAGACAGAGAGAGGGATAAGGAATATCGTCAATGTGTTTTTGGTCAGTGTTTTATGAAGTCGTTTTCCTTTATTAGAAGCAGAAAACCCATGTTGATAGTTTTCAGGACATCTGAATGTTAGCAGGCCTTACCTAGTAAACGATTTATTATTCTCAGCACTGACAACAAGAAAAGGTTACATAATGTAATAAGTGCTAGCTACGAAAGTGTGAAGTGCTTTTTGAATCTTGGTGAACTCAGCAACTGAAAGTCATTTATTGTGTCTGAGAATTGATAATAAGAAATTCAAGCACATTTTGGCACAGTGCATGAGTTAAAATCCTGCGTTAGAGAACAGCTGCTCTTTTTAAACCTCTTTGCTGGTATGCTCGTAATTCATGCTTACGCGTCAGATAACGCTCGCAGCTAATAGTCCCAGCCTTCTCCATATGTCAATTATACACTCAACAACAGCAGTATCCATTTCTTTCTCCAGTATGGCATGATAATATTAAGTTCATGACAGCAACTCATGATGTTGTTGCCAGATTAATACGTTTTCATTTCATTAATTTATCGTTTATTATCTAAGAGTTAGTTTCCTTTCGTATTTTGTTTTATATTGAAAAAGGCAAAATCGTCTTAGCCATTAACTTACTAATTAAACCTTTTCGAAAATGAAAAAAAAGAGAAAAAGGAGACAACTATGGATCGGGTAACTTCCCATTGTCGTGGAGATCTATTTTGTCGTGAGGGCAAAAGGAGATCTTGGATTGGATTATTTATCCATAAAGATCTGCTACCATTTTCATACTGAAATGGATGTGTAGGAGGAAACAAGCAATTCACCAAACTAAACCATTTGTTTTGCAAAATGGAGGCTTTATGTCTGCGGTTATAAACATCCGAATAGATGTAGTAATAACTTTAGCTTGGTTTGATTCTGCCACAAAGGGGCTGCGCTGGGATGGTGTTGTCTTCAAATGTGTAGACATGCTCAATGTTTTGTCTTGTTGTATGGCTTTCTCCATATCAGTTTGGTTCAACCTCCTTCCTCCGTCTTCAGTATATTTTAAAGGAAGGCAAAATGCTCTACTAATGTGTACTTTTGAGTTAAACCCATGTGACGTGAATGTGCCCCCCTTATGTGACCACACAACTGCTTTATGTCTATATTTTTACTGCAACTGAGATTTAGGCAATCTTTGCTTTCAAAAGTAAAATAGTTCAACTATTTTTCACACTATTACACGTTAAAAACTCCAGGCCACATTTGGCCCGAACTACAATCGCGAGACAATAGCCGGTGTTTCTCCCTGCTCCTCCAATGTCAGATATTAGCGTTTATCCAGTCACTCTAATAAACTTTAGGTTTACCCTTAGAAGAGATTCTATGGAGCCGGAGGGGATATAGATGAGACAAAAATGTTAAAACGATAAATAATAAATGTATTAGAAAGTTGCACAGTTAATTCAAACGTGAAACGCAACGACATTTTCAAAATGTGTCGGTGCTGTTGCGTTAAAAACAAGAAAAACAAATGGACCTTAACATTTAATTTGAAATTCACCTGTAGGATATTCATGCACCTTACTGTTTTCTGAGGTGCAGCTGCTCCTGACTACAGGAACAGATCAGGGGGGGCAACAGCTTACTTTTACATGTTAATGGTGACAGAAGGAAGAAAAGATTTAAATTAATTAAAATCAGCCCAGCAATTTACCAAAGGTCATTTGTAGTTCTTTTTTTGTTGACATTGTTTATTAAAAACGACTGATTTTAGTTGTAACTCGTAACGTGAAAGATCTAGTTTTCTAGCTGTTACTGATGCATGTGCATAAAAACTTTTATTAGCAATAATTCTGGGAAACCGAATTTTCTAACGAGGAGACATAAACATTAGTTATGCTGATCTATTTTGAATTTTATCTGTAATTTGAGAATTTTAGATTATGTTGGTTTGTTTTTTGTTCATAGAATTCTATAAAATGAGAAAATAAAATAAGAATAAAATTGTCTTAATACCTCAGATTAAACATGGCCAATATGAATCCTATTCATCGCTCAATGTGGACCCCATCTTTGATTCTGCCCCAATCTGTGATTGAGTTTGACACCCCTGCAGTAGTATGTTTATATTTGTGTATAAATAAAGTAAGGATTATTATTATTATTATTATTATTATTATTATTATTTGTATGCATCCGTGCTGAACCATGTCCTCTGTATGGATCGCAGATTGTTCGTGGTCATTGACCAAGTGTCATCAAGTGGTGAAATCCTGCTAAGGAACAAACAAACAACCCAAACGAATCACTTAACCACTTTGGCAGGGATATAATATACAAAGGACGTTATTAGAATGAAACAACTTACTTATTTTCCAGAGAAAGCACAATTGCCGCAGCTCAGTTTCCACATTATGTCATTATGCCTAAAAACAATAGTCCCATGTTGTTGTGTGAGTTAAGTATTGTTTGACCATCATTATCTGAATCCTTGACCAGGAAAACCCTCTGAGATTTGAAATCACATTGGTGTCATTGGTAAGTTTATAGAAATTCAAGAAAATCTATATTTAACTAACAATAACTAGGTTCTAACTCATTAACATTTAAAGATACATCAACATTTTCAGCCAACTTAGCTGCGAGTCTATAGAATTTGTATTTTTTATCTCATAGTAATAAATATTCTATGAACCCTTACAATTCTAAACCTTCCGAATCATCAGAATGGAATATTACCTGATCCATATCATACACGGATGTGTGGTAGAATTTTTTTGTCCAACCATTCAAGGCATTATTCCTGAGGTTGCAAATTCCTCTATTATACAACGATTAAGAATCATTAGTTCATAATGATGTGAAATCAAATCAGCTCACAGTTAAGTTCATTTGGGACACATGGAAATAAAGAAAAAGAGCAGTGAGAGGTAAATAGAGAAAGTGTGAAGGCAAAGGGTCTTAAACACAGGGAAATGCTTATTGCCTTTCCTTTTCTGAGTTCTCCGCAATTAAATTACACAGCCATTCAACTGACTTATTATAACAATTCAAAAATTTCAACGGCACTCATCAGCACAGCTCAGGCCTCTTGTAAGTATCAGATGTGGCAGCAGAACGCTTTGTAGTGTCTTAGAAGTAAATGTTTAGGCTCTGAGCTCAGTGCCAGTCCAGACATGAACATAGTGTATTTCACTGTTAACTGCCTTAACATGCAATCTCTTGCTGTTTTATATTGCTAATCTTTTTATGCCTGGGAACTACAGTCACTTACAGGCTTTCGAAGATACAACTCGTATGAAAGCTATCTTTGTTTCCAATTTCAGCTCATTTACAATTTATGATCAAGTCAAGGGAGGAACCACTGTATAACTTAATTTTATAGATGAGACACAGACTCGAGAAGCCATTGGGGAAACAGAGTAAATAAGTCTGATGAAGGCGGCCCTATGTGGCTAGGGTACTCTGTTAGGACGTAAAAGCCGTAGTTAATGGTGAAATTAAAGTTGTTAATCAAGTTTTAAGAATGTGACAGAATTTAATTAAATATGTAAGGATGCAAAGTAACAAATGTGTGTGTGTGTGTGTGAGTGTTGGTGGGGGGGGAGAATAAAGTGCGTTTTACATAAAGAAAATAATAACAACCTAATGATTAATCCATCACACTTAATGCTGGCTGAAGAACGTATACGGAATGAAATCCTCGCTAAACAGTGATCTCTGAGTTCTCCAAAAAGGTATAAAACATCACCCCTGGGAAGGATAAAACCACACAAACGTAGATCTATGTGTGTGCGTCAAAAAAAACAAGAATCAGTCCGATAGGTTAACCAACTATGAGGCGAGCTGTACACCGACACCAGACTGGCAGCGCTCTTATTCACTATTTCATTCAGTATTCACTGCCTCTTAATGCTTCCGACAGATACGTGGGTTGGACTGGGTTCCACGCCAATCTGGTGTCCGCAGACTTGAACCGTGGAGGGCATGTCGACACCTCTGGCCGCGGGAGCCAGTCACGGAGACGGGACTGCACAGTCCCCTTATTCTGTGAAATCCCACAAATCAATCAAACAACACGAGAGGGACGGGTCGGTGTGGTCGTAAAATAGCCTGAGCTAAATACTTACAACATCTTAATATTTCTTTTTTAGAATGTACAAAATATCCCTTGACACCAGACACTGCTGCGTCTGATAGGAATGACATTGGTTCTGCAGGTATTTGGGCCTAAAGTAAAGTATTGCACAAATGAGAAATTTGACAAAATGATGTCACCAAAGGAACGGGTAAGGGGTCAGTAAGTTTCCATCCTGAGGGGAACCGGAATATCTTCCACCTTTCACAACAATCCAGTTGACATTTCACTGAAAACCACGAATCTTCTTCTTCGTCTTTCAGCTGTTCTCTTTCGAGGTCACCACAGCCGATCAACTCTTTCCATCCGTAGGCTGATACCCTGCTGGCTAACAGAACCAGTGATGGTGTTTGTTAACCTCAGCCTAGACCATCCAGTTTGGAATCAGTTACATTTTCCCCATATTGATTTGACACAGGTTTTACAACGGATGTCATTCCTTTCGCAACCCTCCCCATTTATCCGGACTTGGGACCGGCACTAGAAGGACTCTGGATTGTGACCCCTTTGTGGCTGGGTTACTCAAAACCACAAATGAATAAGTCAAAATCATGGTGACGTCAGAAACAGTCAACAAATTAAGGGATCATTTGCACCTATCCTTTCTTCTTATTCATCGGGTTGAAAAGTCACCGGATGAATAACAAGAATAATAACAAGAATAATAACACCACCAACTACTGATCTGGTATGCATACTGCAATGTTTTAATTGTCTTTTGCAGATGCATGTGCAGGTGGATCATTTTAATATTGTTTGCTTAAATACATGGAACTTTTTTTTTACGTAAAAAAGAAAACGTTTTCTGTTAACTCGATGAAGTTTGGGACCTCCTTGATGACCTCTTCTCCAGTCCCAGGTTCGTATCCATTTTTAAACAGATATTTCAGTCCATCCCAACATGGCAAACCAACCTCTCGGCAGAAAACTTGCCTTCCGGGGAGAAAATCTCGAGCTTGCCTACAAAGATTCTGCTGCAGTTGCTTACTGCAACGACCACAACATGTGTTCTGCATGTCTGCCACACATGGATTATATTGGTATTCCCTGACTTAAATTGAGCCTTGCTGTGTGGGTGTGCCTGAGCAGGGAACACCACTCTGTGAGCCAGGCACCCAAGGACGACGTTCTCAAGTGGAGGAACCTAATCTTTCCCAGCAGGAATCCAAGCGGCCCTGTAAGTGTATGAATAGAGATAATATCTCTATAATGAGGCCTGTTTTGTACCATCAAAGTCTTCAAAAGGGTCTGAAATCCGACCTCCTCCCAGCACTGACAGTCCCTCAGTAGTAGCTCCCTATTATTAATTGTTTTCCCGGCCTGCTAAGTCCTTGTCTCTTTCTTTCGCTTTCTTGCACTTGTTGTTGTGCTTTATTAACTCGCCCATGACCCGGTGCTTTTAAATGTACTGACATTCGGCCAGTTTGTAACTCAGTGTTAGTGTGGTGCTTTTTTTTCTCCTGATGGTCAGTAATCTTCTTGCTAATCCGCGGAGAGTCCCAACACTCACAAGAGGAAGCCATTTCACACATTTTAATCACGAGCAGCGGATTCGCAATCATTTCTGTGATTATCCAAGACCACCCCAACTTTGAATATAATGCTTTGTGACCATTGTTTATTGTTAGCATCATTGCGATTGGCTGTCTCTCTATCTGATGCTGGGAAAAGTTCTGAGAGATCCAGAATCTGACTTAGATACAAGTAGAAGTCTAACTAATAGACTTAGATAAAAATATGGAACGTGTCAGGGGTGATTAAACCTCTGCACGCTGCTTATCTTCTATATCAGGAGAACATTAGAGAGGCAATGGTAGAACAGGATGGTGGTGGTGAAGATGGGAAAAGCACTTCAAAATCTTTGCATGACTCAGCTTGTCCTGATGTTGTGTTTCCCCCCCGAGAGAGCTGCTGTAACACCTGAATTTCCCAGAGGGGATTAATTAAATGTGTTTTATTCTATTTCTATTCTGTTATATTCCATGCTATTCTATTCTATTTTCTTCTACATTCAAATGTTATGTATATTATATATGTGTGTTTTTTGGTAATGCTGCAAAATTACGAATAAAAAAAACAATATAGCCGAGGTACGGCGCCGGGGTACTTCAGAGTCTAACATTTACAAAGTCACAGCAGGAGTGAAGAAAATACAAAATATGCAACTGATGGTAACATTATGTTACCTAAATTATACCTAATTGACTTAATTGAGGTTTACAGACATAACTGTGGCATATAATGATGAGTGTAATATTAGTAATTTAACTCAGGGGGATATGTACCGTTCAATTCTTTTACAAGGTTCTCTATTTATGTTAGATTCTCATTAGGAGCTGAGTACCTGTAAATGTCTGATAGTAGAGTTAACCCACAGTTGTGCAGCTGGCACCACATAGTTAGTTTGCACACAAGGTCGTGCATGATGGCATCCCTTCACTTTGTCTTTCCTGTACACTTGGTCTGAGCTCAAACTCAACAACCATACCCTCAGTTTTGGGACATTGAGTGTCATCACTGAGAGACCCTGCAGTCAAAAACTCATTTTCATTTCCTACTTCATTTTTGAATAGCAGTTGTCTCTGCATAAAGCCAAAAAAGATGTGAATCCATGGGCCCTGGTCTAAAAATCCTTACTGTTGTTGTTCATTCATTTCTCCAATCAGGAAGTCAGAAATTTAACTGCCACAGCCAGAACTGAGATTTGAGAGGGAGCGAAAATACAGAGAACGCATGAGCAAAATCATCCTCAAAATTAGAAAGAAGGGAAAAATTACATTTAGATACAAGGTTGCTGTTATGGCATTCGCAATCCAGCAGGACTCACCATATTTAGCTTCCCGCGTACCTGCATGCACGCAATGACCGAATTTATAATTAATATTTCAATTACATTCATTTTGTAATCCCACCAGATCAAGTTTATTCTACCGAGAGATACACATAGAAAATACTTGAAATACTGGGGCCTGATGGATGCAGTGACTGTGTGGGAGTGTTGAACCAGAATATTTAAATTTAAGAGGAATTCCATGAGGGTATATTGTACAATATTATATAAAAAGATATTTCTGCAGACTCTGTAATGGAATCCATCCTTAAATCCAAGAGTGGTGTGGTTCACGGAATCCCAGTGAAGGCCTCATTTTGATGTCTATCTCCACTATTGACAATGACTGACATGAAGTGAGTGACATGAAGACTGATACTTCAAAATCAATGTTTTTCATCACTTCACAGGAATCTTAAAGATAAAATGTACCGTAAAGCCAACTTTTATAGAATCATAAAAGTCGGTTTTGCATAAACTTTCAAGAATGACCTTTTTGAAATATGACTTCTCCGATATCACTTGTATTGTAGCCCCACAGTTCGCTTCCTAAGATTGTCTTTCAATGTGGCGACAGGTCACTAATTCCGTGTAAGTGGTGCAGACACAAACACACACATACACACGCACACACACACACACACACACTAGAGACTCTCACAAACACAAATTCATGCGAAAGGCATTTACTAACACCAGTATCTCACAAGGACGTATCTCCATCAAAAACAGCCCTCTCTACATCTGCTAAACAAATAGGGAGCCCCTACAAAGGTGTGCAAAAGAATCCACATGATCAAAGTGTGTGAGAATGGCAGCCTTGTCCTGGCCTGGCCATTATCAGGCCCAATGAATGCCTGTCTTCTCCTCTTTTGTAGGTTGAGGCATTGACAGTCATTCACCCGGCAATGACTGTCACACCAGCGCAAAGAGCCAGCCGCCGACAGGGGCCAACCACATCAAACGAGGCTGTCAAGGGGCCCTGCTCGTGAACCGTGGCAACAAACACCTCCTGATCTTCACCTACAGCTCAGCAGCAGACACCCACCGCTGTGCTCTCAGCCACAGCCTCCGCTGAGAAAAGATGTACTGCCTGGACCTCATTTCCCTCTCTGTACCCCCCCCCCCCCCTCCTTTCCTCTCTCCGTCAAGTAGTGCTTCCATTAACCTCCAGCCTGCAGAGACACAAAAGGCTGCTAAAGTGTTCAGAATGCTTTATGGATGCATGACAAGGGGAGGCTGACATTATTGAGGGCCAAAAAGTATACAGGATGTGAATGAGATACATTCGGTTTTCCTGTTAATTTGGAGTTGAGTTAAACTAGATAGAGACTGAATGATGTTTGAACCTCAAAAATCCACTAGAAGGAGAAGATAATCATTTTCAATAAGCTGTGATAAGCACTTTGATCGAGTCTGCATGTATATGTGTCTCATGTGTAAACCACCATAATAGAAATGTATATGACCCTAAACGACCATTCGTCCATGTAAAGTACATCAATATCTGTATCGATGCTGTCCTCGGTTTCTGTGCATTTAAGTAAGCTTGAAACACTGAGAGTCATTCAGAGACATTTGAATTTATGTCAAAGCTCTTATGCAAATTATCCAGAACTACATATTCAGTTTATTTCTACACCTGGAAATCTAGACAGGATTGTGTGCTGCATTATCCATTTTGAATAAAATTTCTGACATACATAATAAATATAAAAGGTACTCAAGAGCAAGGTTACACGCTGTTCTGTCTAAACTTATTTGCATGCTACGACTGCTTTACAGTTGCACAGTCACAATATGTGACACAGAGAATATCATAACTATGTGTAAACTAACATGAATGGGATTATAAAGTGTAAATATGGTCCAGAATGTATTTCATGTATCATTGTAAGAGACTTATTTTCAAATTCATCTGCAGTGTGACTTCCAAGTCCTACTTTGATTTACTTTGATGAGACTGCCACCTGCTGGCTGAGTATTATTTCCTTTCTACTTTATTCCTTACAACTGCAACTGGTGTGTGAACATTTCATCCACTTAAAAGACCGAATGAAAAGAAATATTTGAGATACACTCTGCAATAAACAAAGGGAATTCTTAAAAGGTGTTACCCTTTCTCTTTTAACAAATACATACAGAAGCCTAAATGAGTTTAAAATGCGTTATTACGTAAGTGCCACATATGGATCGTTTATGTGCATGTTATGAGTTACATTTATTTTCATATATTTTATATTTTTAATGTTGAAGTGTGCAATCGTGCACCTTAAACGGTTGCAGATGAATATCTCTTCTAGTTTAATGACTTCAAATCAATGTACTGCAGTAAAATCGTTGTTTATCGGACTAAAGCACATCATATATGGTTGCTATGATATAATGATATATATCAATGATTTACTATGATCTTCACCGTTTGGTGATGCAGATTATGACATTTTAGCCGTGGTGGAAGATGTAGCCAATTTAGGGCCAAAAGCTCCCGAACATCAAGCATTCTAAACATTTATCTATCATAATCAGATTTCTGACCTTAGTCACAGAATTCTGACCTTATTCCAATATAGTGTTTCCATATCGATTACGAGAAGCCCCCGCTCTTGCTCTCTGCGATCTTCTAGCTGTGCCTTAAAAGTGGGACGATCACTCCGTGCGACTTCATGGGTCTAATTTAATATGGCGGCCTAGTGGTCAGAAGTAACGCGCAGATTTCATGACAACATGTCACTTCTTAGAGTATGTGCTGTCTCCAAATGTCTGAACCGTTACGTTTTGCTGGAGAAGTGTGCTGTTGGCATGTCTTCTGCAGAATGCTGCCAGCTGTATGTCTCCAGTAGGAGCGGCGCAGTCAGGCGAATCTCAGGTGAGTCTGTCTCATGTTGATGTCTCCTCCACCAGAACAGCTAGTCCCTCACTGGTAGTTCAAGTTCATGCTAAATATCATGGTCATTAATCCCGTAAAGCGCTTGTATTTTCAGACAAGAACATTGATTCAATGGGTTTGTTTTCTTTCAGAGACACACGTGCTGCTTCAACAAAGAAACGTTTCATTTGTACTTCCTAAAAGAGAAGATGGGAAGAAACGTGTTCTGATACAGGCTCAGCTGTTAGACGGTATGTGATGTAGATGACATGTTGTTCAAGTACTACATCTTCAATACAGTTTCTACCATCCGATCACAGTTATAAACATGTTAAAGATAAGCAGAAATATATCTTAATTATCCGTATCACAGGAATTATGCTCTATATGCTGTCATTTCATTATGTTTTGTTCATACCCTCTGATTTACGGTGGCCGGGAAGGGTAACGTGCTGCAACTTAAGAAAACATACGAATCTTAAGTTAAGAAAACTTTTTCACTTTGACAACACATGCACAGCATTTGGAAAACTTGCTGTAAATACCCAAATACATAACGAAAAATGTGCTGCAAATCACAACAAATTAAGAAAAAGTGCTACAAAATGCTCCATACAACACAGTTAGAAAAACATACTGCAAGAGACACAACACAATGGAGAAACAGATTTTTTAAAACAGCTTTCATCTGTTTCATATTTTGGGTTCTTCACTTAACTTCCCATGTTGCACGGTCATGTGACTTAGCATTGTGAATTTAAATATATATATATATATATATATATATATAAGCTTAATCCCAATGTTGATTAAGGTTTCAATCTAAGTCACATAACTGCACAATACCGACGTTAAAGGAAGTATGAGAGAAACGGCGGGTGGAAACAGCAAATGAATACTGCCTATAATATCTGTGTTTTCATTCAAAGAAACATTAGAAAGCATATATTTGGGTGCATCACTTTAAAGCGTCCTCTGGAAACACTTATCTTGTGGCTTTTGCAGCGTGTTTTCTTAATGTGTTGTGTTTTGGTATTTGTTCTCTAAAAGCTGTTCATATGTTGTGAAATTGATGAAGATGTTGTTTTGAATTGCTTGTATTTTATCTTTTTGCCTGTGTTTTCTGGAGTTGCAGTGCATTTCCCTCTGTGGGGGGCCCTACCCGATAGATATGCTGCTGCACTGATGGATGCTTTGGAGGTTCATGTCACTTTGTGACATTGAGACAGTGCAAAAAAATTTGCAGTATAAGCATTTGTTTTTGAAGTGTGTCTCTACTAGTAGTTTTCCTTCTAAAACATTTTGTCACTCTCCCGCTCAGTGCTCGAGGCCAGGATCAACCAACTTCAGTCTGATGTCGTTCTAGATGTCCACCATGCAAAGGGGGATTTTGTTAAATCCAACTCCTCTGTAAAGAAGTTTTCTTCTGGCAAAGATTCCAAGAGCATACCTCAGGAGAAAACTGACATTTCTAAATCAGGAAGGACGGTTTCTAAAGGAGCTAATAAGTCCCAGCCCAGCCGCTGGATCGAAAAGCTATCAGAGGAAAAAGAAAACAAACTCAAGAAACGACAGCAAATCCAGCACAAACCGCAGAAGATTGTCAAGGAGAAACCTCTTGCCAATCCTAAAGGTAGTAAAAGCAATTCCAATGCAATGCTCCCTGGTACAGCACATAAAACCATATCTAAAAAAGCTAAAAAGATTTTGCCCTTGAATAAGAAGAACAGAAGGCACATGACATTGTCTGATGAGATTCGTGCTGCAGTTTCTTCAATGGTTCCCGCCACTGCTGCTGCTGCTGCTGCTGCATCAGGGACAGTGAACATGACACACAGAGTATCACAAGGTAAGGGACGAAAGATGGATTTTAATGTTGCCCAGGTCAAAGAGGCAGCTGAGGTTGAGGAGCTTGAGAGGAGGCTCAATCAGCAAGTTAGTCAATGGACGTCTTTATGTAACCCAGAAGGCCTGCAGGTGAGCCGTGAGGGATCTTCAGGTGGGGATATCCATCAAAGCATCCGCTCTTACCTGGAGGCATGTGTTTTCGCCGGGGACATTGAGAGGGCACACCGTTTCCTACTCAGCCAGCACAGAGTTATGAGTCGACGTAAACATCTCAGTACAAGTGTCTACAACATTATGATGAGGGTGTGGGCCAAGAAGGTGAGTTCATCATTTAAAATTAGTCTAAATTGGTTTGGTAATGGCTTTTCTAGACAATATCAACAATATAAGAAAGTGAAATTCTCTTTTACTTGGGATACTTTTTTCCACACTTAAGAATTCTGGAAACCTGAGCCAATGAAACATTATAAATTTTACTGGTGTATTTTTTTTGTGATTTAGAGATGTTCAAGGAGTTTCTTAGTGTCAGTGTTTTTCTGTTTACAGGGCACGTTACATCAGATTGGTCGTGTGTTCATATTGTTAGAAGAGGCTGGTTTGAAGTCTAATCTGGGATCCTATTCTGCAGCCCTTGAGTGTATGGGCCGTAATCCCGACTGCTCTCCAAAAATCGTCACAAGGCATGTACCCACACACACACACATGCAAACCTGCATACAGACCTACATTTTTTGTTGATATCTGTTTAATGCTTTATATAAAGTTTTACAAGGTATGTATTCCTTTAAAAAATTGAGTTTTAACTTTGGAAAGTACCGATAGAGCGATTTGCGTGCAGCAGGTCATGTCTGCACATTCCCCTGAGTTTCTGTCTTTGTTTGTAAGTTGTTTGAATGTTTGTTTGTGAGAAGTATTCCGTAAAAACTACAGGACGGATAAGCAGGACATTTTACCCAGAGGTAGATTTTTGCATTTATTAGAGGTTATTACATTTTGGTGATGTTACGTGTATCACAGCATTTAGAATAACATAAAATATAATAATAAGCCATTTGATGTAGTGATGTCACAATGTGGCTATTCCTGCCTTTGTTTCTTTGGGGGTGGAGCTGGGGGCTCAGTGGGCTGAACGGAGATGCTGAAGCTGAAGGTGCCGGACATGACGGGCTACAGAGTATTTGAGAGATACTAATAGTTTGTTGGAGTTGTTGGTAGATTTGGAGGATGGCTATAGCTCAGACATTAATGGAGAAATCGGCATGAATTCCTCCTAAATGTAGGGTGTGTCTTGGCGGATGTTTGCGCTCTTTGGGTTTCTTCCATCCATCCTTCCATTTTATTCTGCTTATTAGTTAGTTTCTTCAATGAGCTTTTTTTTAATATGACAATCAATCGGTTTTTCTATTGTAAACATTTATATAAAGAATGACCAGAGTACGCTGAATAATCGGGGGTGAGATTTGGTTGTTTGGCTCCTTCAGAAATCTGGAAACAAAATATTTGGCATTGGAGTATAACTGAGTCCATCAGATGTCCCAGCAGATGGTGCTGTTGGCCTTTTGCTTTGAGTGCCCCATGAGTTTCTTTTTTTTACATGATATTTCACTCTTGCACCATACATTTATTGAGCTGAGCACACATCTTCAGAATCAATCAACATGTGTGTCTCAGTGTGCGAGTCTGTTTGATGACAGTACAATGACCCGGCCAGGTGCACAGGCATGGATGGGTCTGTTTTTTGTTTTTTTTTATTGAGGGGATAGGAGACTACTTCAGTCTGGAGATATTTTCTCACAGTAAATATTGGTAGAGGGATGCCAGAGGTGGAGCTGCCAGGCAGGTTCCCTTTAAGGAGACACCTAAAGGGAACAGCCAAACAAATAGGGAGATGAAACTGCGTGGTGCATTTGGGCGTTTATTCCATTGATGCTAAGCATGCGCCTTCATAAAATAGATGCCCTTTAAATAAATGGGGATCACTCAGGAATATCAAGACATGCCAATAAGTAGACTCTTTCTCCAGAAGCTCCTCTGATAGCAAGTGAAAAATATCTATTTTGTATTTGACTTCTTTGTGACTTTGTGACCTTTCTGTGGCTTTACTCACAGGTGGTTTATCCCAAATGGCCCCTGGTATCTCAGAAAGTACAATACACACTTGGCAAGTGTGTAGTGACAGTAATGGAAAGTTAGAATGCTGAGCATGTTCAGGAGCATGTATGGATATTTTACCTTAGTCCAGTCGGACTGAAATATTGCAATGTTGGAATTTATTGGCCAACTTCAGTTTATCACAAATCTTAAGTATATTTTTTAGTGCATTTCCATCATTTGGCCACCAGAGAGCACTGATGAGATTATTTTAAACTGTTCTGCTCATTGAATGTCTCCTCATCCAAGTGTGCATTTTTAATAGTATCCAAAGATTATTAACAGATTTGATATATTTAGACTTCAAAACATCATAAACCATCAGATATCAAGTTTGTAATTATTCACAAAATTCCAATACTGGATTGATCTAAATTTTACAGTGATTAACTTAACTTAATTATTTACAAGTACATTTGCTGCCAGTTGTGAAAAATGTAATAAAATATAGTGTAAACCCAGTTATATTAGTGTTATTTATGCAGGTCTTTTGTAGTTTTATGAGTGCACAAGGACTGTGTAAATACACTATACATTCTGGCCTTTTTAATATAATTACCCCTCACTCAGTGACTTCATCATTCACAAGCACCTTCATTTTAAGATGTTTTTGATTCGTACCTTAGGTCCTTTTTTCTTTCTTTTCTTTTTTTTTTTAGCACAAATCCTTTTATGAAACACTAATTGCATCTGTATCCAAAGCCATAGTTTTTCATCACAGTGTTTCTCCATCGTTGGCTCTTAACATTATATACCCAGACTCAATTTCTGGTACCAGCTAAACTCATGAGTTGGGAAAACACTATGTTCATGACATAATTATCAAGATGTTGCTCAGCATAAGGTGGAAGTTAAACTCGTTACCAGTAACTTTGTACACGTTTAAACATGTGTAGTGCTCACCCAGTCAGCATTATCATGCTTTCTGTCCCTTGAGTAAACAGAATCTCATACTGTGTCAAAACATGCCTTAATCAGAAAATTGTTTCTTACACAAGGAGTCAGGGCGAGAGGACGAGCCTGTTATGATAAATGCATTAAATATGTTGAAATGATTCTACATAAAAATAGCTGTTTCTGAGGGGGGTCAACTGGGAACTCTTTCATAATCCGTTGATTTTCTGTGGAATACCCTCGACATACACCACACACAGGAGAGAGATAGAAACATGTATGCTCTCCTCCTGGCCCCTGGGAACATCACCCCATGCAGCAAGGCCCAAATAGTAGGATGCAGAGCAGTGGGGTTGCGGTAGGTACTTGGTCGATCCAGCGATCAATGTACGCTGATGCCCATGACATTGTTTTTCTGCAGCGGTGAGACTCTGCTCAGCCTCTAGCCATGCAGTATTTCTTTTTCTTACCGTCCTCACTACCACTACTACTCACTGTTTGTTTTCTGTCCTTCCATTTCTTTACCACCCATTTATTATGTTCAGACTCCAGTTCTCTTGTAATGTCACTCTTTCCTGCAGCATCCTTGCCCTCGGTGTATCATTCTGTCCCTCATCTGTCTCTCCTACATACACATACGCACACTGACTCTAACACGCACTTATCCCTCTAAGTTTTCCCCTTTGTAAGTGCTGTGTCCTCCAGAGGTTTTTGCTCCCGTGAGTGCAGCAGAGCAGTCACCAGGCTGATTATGCTCTATGGTTCAACCTCTGGTCTCTTTGTTCCTCTGGACCACACTGCCAACACCCAGACTAATCCTCTCTTTGTTTAAGGCTCTCTCATTTACTCAGACCCAAATTGCACATTGCATCACAAGAGACTCGAGGCAAGAGTGAAAATGCAAAAGAAATTGACCTCTTTAGTTCATTGTAGAAATAACGCCTTAATGCAACTTTATAACTTTAAGCTGTCGGCATAAGGCAGTGTAATACGATATTTTCTTTTTTTGTTTTTATGCATTCATGAACAGAATACGTCTGATTAAATTAGTTCTGTTGAAGGTGCTGAGCCAAGGTTTCCTCCTGATGGTAATTGGCGTGCTGTTATTTCTAATTGTCGTGAGGCAAAGGTGTGTAGAGTGAAGCATAGCCCCCCCCAATCATACTCGTTACTCTCTCTAACCAGAAATAATATTTACCTGACATAATATGTTGACCCCAACCATTTCTTTAATGTTGGGTTTTGTAAAAAAAAAAAAATAAACCCAATATATGAACAGAAGAATACAAAATGCACATCGTAGTTACAACATGTACCAAAATTCATGAATAATTTAGCCACACAGACTAGTTATCACTTCAGCCCCTGAATCCCACTAATCACAGATGATTAAAGATCTACCAGGCCGGAAATACTCATTCACAGGGATGCTTTTGTATTATATATCAATTTGACTACAGGCTAATCCTGTTATTACATCTCTCATTTGTATTCCAGGGACTGAATTTACAGGCACACTGACATTATCTGCATTCTGCAGTCCATGCATGGATTCTGCTATGTCCCTAGGAGATCTCTTGAATGTTTTATATAATCAAACATTCCACTGATCTCATCAGTGCCCATCTGCCTCTGGAGCAAACTCCAGACCAGTGAATTCAAATACTTAAACAGATGTTCAGTCGCTGTCAGTCATGGAAGGGGAGTGTTCATGTACATTGATCCCGCAGAATTTTTTTATTAATTAAGATTAATTAATCAGAGGCCTTACCAGTTAAATGATTATTTCAGTCCTACTCCTACATCAGCAAGCGATTCAGAACGTTTTTCTACAGTGATCTTCAGGTCAAACTCGAAACCCTGCTCTTCATAATAACCATAATGTCCTTCATAAATGAAAATGTAATTCTTGCGTCATCTGATGGCGTAGTCAAAGTACTAACAAACATTGTACTTTTCCTTTTAACATAACCTGATGAAAAGAAAAATGTATTGTAACAATTTTCTGCAACATAGTTTAATATATAATATTTACTCTAAATGACTTAGTATGCAGTACAATATACTCTGATTAGTCCAACTGTAACTACTTATAGGTTATTTTTAATTAAATTATAATTAATGAATTAATTTATAACACACTTTACATTTGGATTGAATCTCAAAGTGCTACAAGGAAAATGGAGATAAAGCATCAATAAAAAATATAATATTAATTATGTAAAAATATGAGCAAAAAGCCGCAATGTTAATTAAGAGTGAAAAAGGAAAGTTTTAAGTCCTTTTTTAAAAGTCTCTGTCGTCTGTGGAGCCCTCAGATGGTCAGGGAAGGCATTCCACAGACGAGGGTTAACAGAACAGAAGGCCCGATCACCCATGGTGCTGAGCTGAGGGAAAGAGGAGGCGGTATGAGTGGGTAGAACGGAGGGATCGTGTTGAGGTCAGCGGGGTGAGTAGTTCTTTTAGGTAGGGGGGTGCGTTACCATGGATACACTGGTGAGTGAGGAGAGAGATCTTATAATCAATCCTGGTGGAGATGGGAAGCCAATGAAGGGAATGAAGAACGGGGGTGATGTGTTCGTGTTTACGAACTCTCATCAGGATCCTTGCAGCACTGTTTTGAACATACTGAAGTCTTTGAAGACTTTTATCAGGGATCCCGATGAGAAATGCGTTACAGTAATCCAGTCTGGAGGAGACGAACGCGTGAACCAGCTTTTCAGCATCACTCAAGGTGAGTGAAGAAGTTTGAAAATATTTCTGAGATGATAAAAGGAGATCTTGCAGATGTTTGATGTGGGATTCACATCAAACACATGTGAATCCCACATGTGTCAATTGTATTTTCCATTGATATATTTTCACTTTTTTTATTATATATTAGAAGATCAATCATAGCTTAAGAAGAAGATATCCTTTATTGATCACATACACAGTACAACATGCTAAAATTATTTCTCTGCCTTTGACCCGTCCCTGTGGGAGTAGTGGGCAACCCCTTTGTGCAGTAGAAACTGGTGGGACTCGAACCAGCTACTTTCTGATCTTCCGATTGGGAGACAGCCGCTCTACCCACTGAGCTATAGCCGCCGATACAAGCTATTTGTTGCGGCATTATATTTTATTTTAAAAAGCATTTTGCCGTAATTTTGTCAGCATATTTCTTCTTTTTCCCCAACCATTGCTTATATTATCACGTTTCTTTTCATGACTATTTTTCTATCCATGTTTGTGTAGCGTCAAGGGATAAAGACATGCTTTTTGCTATACTGCCTTGCGTTGTATAATATTAAATAAATGAAATGTGCACATTATAGCTTAATTTGAATCTGCTGTAAGTGGGACAGAGGGTAAAGTTCTGCAGGTAAACCATACATCTTTTTCCTCCACTTTATCATTTTATCCTTTGCAGATACATCTCAGTAATATATTAAGGTCTTTTATTGTATGTTTCTGTTAAACAAACTCCCGTTTCATCTGTTTACCACCACAACAGCTCCCTCCATTGGTTATGCTATCATACGTTCTTACTAATGGAGCTAATAGGAGTAATTTAGGGGCATTTAGAGCCCACAATTCTATCCCAAATCCAATAAGTAGGCCAGAAAATCTCAGAACACATCAGAATATAGGGCATTCCCATGTCCTCACAGATGTAACATGGCTAAAAGGGCCAATAAAAAACAGCTTCTATATCTTTCCAGATGCCTAAGCCAGATGGAGAAAGACGGCCTGTCTGTGGACGATCTGTTCAGCAAGTGTTTATTCCGGCAAGATGAGAGGGATATGGTACTCAAGGCTATCCACATCGTTCAGCCCAACTACCAGCCCAGCCTCGACACAACCTCAAACCAGTGTTCACCATCACTGGTTCAGGACTTTTATAAGCAGGTATCCCACTCACACAAGATTTGACATTAAAATATATTATAGATATAGCTTTTCAATAGCTGAATTGCAATATTTTTCTATGAAATTGATAGTTTTATGCTTTAGTGTAATGTTTTATTGACTCTTGGATTCACAAACAATCAAATAAATATGAATCTGGTTCAACAACAATCCAAAATAATACATTCAACCATGGCCTTCACATCCTCCTCATTACCTTCCACCTCCAGTGGTTGCAATAGTTACTATTTCAGGCTCTTGATATGGCAGATTTTTCTTGTAACTGGCATATTTTAAAATTAGTAGAGGATTCTTCAAGGCCACACTAGTAGTTTGGTTTTCTTGGTACGGCCAGAAGCAGGGATTTCTCAGTCTTTTTACAGAAATATATTTTTAGACCTGGTTCACTCAGCATTCACACTGGCATTCTTAACTTATCATTCACCGGAAGGGTTTTGTGATGTCCAAAGGAAATTGCCACCATCCAAAGCAATGCTACTAATGCTAATATTGTGGGGGATTTTGTGTGTTTATGATGGCATTTTTATTGCTGAGAACTCATAGAGAACTTATTAAATTCAATAAAGGAGTCAATACGGCGCCAGGAAGTCTTCTGTTGCTCACACAGATGAATGTATGCTGTCGAAATCATGATCATAATCAGATCTTCTGACATCACATCCTGTTTTTGGGATCTGGCCCGTGCTGAACTCGTATTTTCAGTCGAACCTTACCCGAGTTTGTTCGAAAGCTATTTGGTGCCCAGGAGGTTGGTGTGGCTGCGTTCACACTTGATCACGATGATTCCGTTAACAGCGCAGAAATACCAGGGTTTATATCAATCAAACCAAACTTGCCAAACCTGAACCTCTACCCTAAAAGGATGAGATGTAAAACAAGTATCTGGGACCATTTATGCAATTCATAATGAGCGGATATTCAACATGAAAGCACTTACAAAAATTAGAGAACTTTAATTGGAAATTGCACAGGACTTCAGATTGAAGAGTGATAACGTGTTGTATGATATTTTTTCAATGCCGTTTCTTATGTTATTAGACTCAAAGCAGCAGAGAGTTGAGGAAACTGAGAAGAGTGACAACAAATATCTGATTGTCATCCCTTCACAGCCAGACAGGGACTATTTATAGCAAACTCTGCTTTTTAATGGGCCTTCTGCTTTCCTTGCCTCTGCTCCTCTCACATCTCCTCCCTTTTTCCGCAACTCCCTTCCCCTCCTTTTTCTCACACAATTCACTCACTGCTTTTTGTTCAACTGCAGTATTTTTAACCTCTATTCACTCTCCGTATCCATATACTCCACTCAGTGATAAAGGTTTTCTTATACTTTATCTTTTTGTTGACTTGTGTGTGTATTGGTCACCGTCACAAGGTTATTTCTTTGTAACCATAGGAGTGGTTGTGAAACATAACCACTTTATGTCAAGCAGGTAAAATGTGACTGTTCCATCACCGCTACCTCTGATTTCTAAGGTTGACTAACTAGTTGGATGGTTATCTGACTATGACTTTAACTTCTTAACAGAGTTAATTTAATGACTTCATGCGGGGAATGAATAATCGAAATAACTCTGGCACACTCTGTAACAGCGCAGCAGACTGGACATTCTCTGGAGGGATCTGAATCAGCAAACACCAAATCTAATTAAAACATTGCTTGCTGGTCTGAGATAGCATTTTATTTAGTTTATTAAGCTTGTTCAACATGCAGTTTGTTCTTGTTTCAACTTGGCATCAAAGATTTTATGGTATTCAATCAGTTGTTTCATCTGCAAAGCTGGCTTTATCTTTGTTCCTTTATTTAAAATATTGAATTGTGCTTTCTTCACGGAATTCAAGTAGCTTGTATGCTTTTCAAACCTGTTCATTCATGATGAACCTGATGCATTGTGGGCTTTAAACAGAAGGGAAACGGGGGGAATTATAATTGTAGGTTTGAGCTCCTTCAGTTTTATGAGTAAAATAAAAATGAAATAGAAATTCAAAAATATGTAACTGCACTTTTAACAAAATTGTAGCGAGGTCCTTTTCTACAGGTTTTTTTTTTTTTAATCAAATATGCAAATATGTACTGTATAAATGATCAACCTCAATTCTAGTTTGCGCTCTATTATTACAATTGATAAAGTGGCATTTCCTTCTTAACTCTCATGTTCTCAAGTTGTTTTATTGTAGAAGAGCTTCATAAGCTTCGGTTTAGATGCCGTCCAGAATCTAGTCTATCGGTCACTGTTGGTGCAGATGACTTTGATCTGATGGGATGCAGTAGGAACATCGTATTAGAGAGTGTATTAGCAAGCCTTTTTTTATTTACAATGCCAACACTCACTTTATTATTTAGTTCAGGGTTTTTTTTAATCAAGGCTGACTTTAGTTAACAAACTCGTTTGCTGGGTTTATTTCTCATCTTGCCATAGGTGACTGCATAACGTCCAGTTGAATCCTGGAATAACAAAGTGATTTTAATGGACCTTTTGCTTGTTGTCTGACGATGCTGAACAGATTTGTGCAATATTTAAAACTCTGCTCACCTCTCTTTCGGCAGCAAACTGGTTTCATTACTTGGCTGCTGCTCACACACTTGAAAAGTATGAATTGATCCTCTTAGGAAAAGTATCCCGGTCGTGCACTAACAACTTGTAGCAATCAATTGGTTATATTTAGCTATTATATAGGTTGTTAAAATGAAGGTCAAATTTCGTTAATCTTGTTGTCAAGAGCAGTAATCATTCATTACTCCTCTGTTTCTTTCTGTGTGTGTGTGTGTGTGTGTGTGTGTGTGTGTGTGTGTTTCTGGATTATAGAGGACAGACCACCGCTACCCAAAACTGGACTTTACACAGGAAGAACTTCGGGAACGCTTCAAACGTCAGCTTAGCATGGAGCAGGCCTGCACCATCAGTATCGACTCTGTGGAGGCGACTAAGCCCATCACTAAAAACATTGCCAAAATGGTAAACACATCCACCTTTTGCCTCTCTTAATATCCACACTGTAGAGCTACAACCATCAGTCATATAAACATTGACTTAATCAAATGAAAATGAATTTGTTACTTTTGCTGAATGATTTATTATTTCAGTAAATAATGTCAAATGTCAAACAATGTCTCTGGTTCCAGCCTCTCAGGTGTAATGATTGGCTGCTTCTCCTCATTTATTATAGAAATTTAAGTCTTTGGGTTTTCCACCGCTGGTAGGACAAACCAAACAATAAAAAGATGGCATTATGGGAAACCCACACTTTTTATGGACATTTTTAAAATTTTTATTTTTTTTATTTCAGGCACTTAATAAATGCTGAATTAATTAATTGTGAAAATAAATCAGCTGTTAAAAGAATTGTTAATTGTAGCCCTAAAACACTCACAATACATCTTACATACTAATAATAACTACTATCAACTAACTAACTAACTCAAACACACTTGAGGTACAACATATTGTCTATTTAAACATCAACATCTTCTTGTTGGATGACTTATGGACATCCTCCTGTACTCTGCTTTCATTTTATCTTGTAAGAATAACGTAAGATCGGCTGTAGAAGGTGCCCGTTATCTTGGTTTGTTTGGAGCAATTAAAAAAACAGCGCAGCACATAATGTGGTTTTGATGGATTGAGAGGATATCCCTTATATACAGTATAAGGGTAACTGAGTGCTGCTCTGCATAAGGTTTCCATGAAACTACTAAATGATAAACGTTTAGGCCTTACAGGTTCAAGACAGAGAAATCATAATCCAGCAGTCTGCCCTCATTCCAACTCTGACATTTACAGCCCAGCCCGGCTCGTCTGCCTCTGCAGATGGGTTACGTGTGAAGCAAGCAGGCCCAGAGTCCCTAGTGGACAGGAAGCATTTACAGGCAGTCAGGGCAGAATAATAATCTTTTGTAATGGAGGGTCTCTGGAGAAAAGGAGGGTCACCTCTAGATGTAGAATCCATCCTGTGTCTCTGCCTCAGTCTCATTGGAACACTTCCACTGATGAAGTGAAGCGAGCATTTACACAAGCACAGTTGTGCACAAAACGTACATATAATCGCGATACTTCACCCGTCTACGGATTCTAATTCTCCATTTATCATTTGACTGATCCACGTCAGTCATGAAAATAAGAACATAAAAGATTGTAAGTTAGTGGATCGAGAATGGGATGTATAGAAAAACCTGTGGAGCCAAGTGTGTGTGTTTGTTCCTGATGAAAGTTTGAATAGCATGATTTCCAGGTAGCATACTATGAAAGTATAAAACAGTATAGCTTTAAATGTTTGGCTATTTTAAAATGTACCAAATCTCTTCTGTTAATATCAACCTCCTGGAATTATGAACGATGAGTTTTTTTTATTTTTCTTGTTTGTTTCCCCTAGTAGGGCAGTTTTTTTCTTCTCTCTCCATCATCTGGAGCCGAACAAGTCCAACCATCAATAGTAATGCACTATGTCATGTGTCTAGCGAGAGTTGACCTCATCTACTGCTTAACAATTTATAATGGCTTTCAATCTGGGTCACATACAAAGCCATAAACAAGGATTGCTGCAGGATCGCTCATTTCATTTGACACATTCTTTAACGGTTTCTTGCTGGTAGTCACGGTCATGAGATGGATTGACAGTTTTTTATATACCTTTCAGAGGGAGCTTCTGGCAGAGCACCGGGAAAAGTGGCAGAAAGTTCTCCTTCAGGCCCTGAGGGAGAGCAAAATAATCCTCGCTAAGACCAACACCAGAGACTACATGCTGAACCTTTATCCCTATCTCTGTCTGCTGAAGGATAGCGAGTATGTGGACATCATGAAACAGGTAACGCTAAGCATCTATCCCAGCATATAGCACTCAACAAAATGTCAGAGATCTCAGCTTTAACTGACTGCTGATAGATTCATCAGAAGGACATCTTTAATTTAGTATTTAAAAAAAGGTGATGTCACTTTTTTCTCAACACCACTGTTTTGCATGAAATGGGAAACAACAAAAATCTAATCAAGTGGCTGACAGCAAGAAAAGCTGATAAAGCACCAGGCTTCGTCTTTGGCAGGAAAGGAGAGGCTTATCTGATCAGATATCTCTGCTTTCAAGACAGACAAAAACACAAGATGAGATGCCAAGTCTGACAAAAACAAAAACATTCAAAGTTTAATTTAGCATTTGGCCGATGGATTTTTTTCATTGAAGTGAATCAGACCTTCCTAAAGATTAAAAGTTTCATATGATTCCCCGGTTGACACATGTCTCATTGTTGTCCAGAGTGTTGCCAACATGCCACCCAGTGGAGAGTCATTGAAGATCTTAGCCAGCGATCTGGGCAACAGGGTCTACACCAAGTACTCTGTGCAGCAGAAGTACAAAAGTCGGATGGTGGAAAAGCTGGGCAACATTTACAATGCTTACACAGAAGTGCTGGCCAAAGATACTCAGGTAAATAATTCATTATCCTGCCGATGCCTTTCCATCCCTGTTCTGGTTAAATGTTTTATTTTGAAAAAAAAGCCTATTTCCTATATATCTGCATAAGATTTGTTCTACAGAGGCCAACTCATTTGATTTGTCTGTATATCAGACTTAAATCTAGGAGTGGTACTGAGATGTCGAGCAAAAGCGCCCTAATTCCTCTGCTCACGCATTTCACCCTGACGCTAACTTCATCAAGACTATAATAGTCAAGTGCTCATTATACTGCAGTAACAAGTCTTACTAGCTGTTAGTTAAAGTGTTTGTTTAATGCAGGTTTTTTAACATGAAGCCTTTGTAGTCGAAAGGCTGCCTATCGTTGTTTTTTTTTTGTTGTTGTTGTGACACAAAACATGAATCTATTGTTATATACGAGCCTGAGGTCTCACTTAAAACATTTTACGTTTTCATGCTTCCAGTTTGAAGTCTTTACACTATAAATGTTACCTTGACTCAGTCTTATATAAATATATATGTATTATTATTACGTGTCTAAGTTTAAAAACTAGTTTTATTGTGGCTTTTAAATAAGTATTACCTTGAGCAGCTTCTTTTAGATTCTGAAAACTGGAATCAAGGACATTTTGACATGCAGCTTACTAGGATGTGTGATGATGTGCCGTTAATTTATCATTAGCAAATCTTTAACGAAATACCACTACAAGTTTACTAAATCATTCCTTTTCTCCTTTCCTAGGGTTATGACGTCCTATGCAGGGAACAATGGCGTAAACTTGAGATTGAGCAGAGTTCAGGACCCACGTTGCAGGAAGGAGAGACCTACTGGCCATACATTGTTATTCTAGAGCTGGGAACCTACATGGTGGATTTGATGGTCAAGAACCTCAAAATTAATAGCGACATCCTTAACCCAGCTCATGACAGGAAGCTGATCCCAATCCTGTACCACATGTACACCTTCCATAGCACACGGCAGGTACAGTGTTTTTCTGCATCTTTCCAAGTGCTCACTCTGTCTCTTCCATGGAAGTATTCAAGGAATTGGCTACCCTGGAATTGGTAACGGTTAAGTTAAAGGGGTTTTGCCAAATAAAACAGGGCTCTGATAGACTGCTAACAGGATTAATGAGCAGGATTAATGAGCATTAACTCAGGAAAAAAAAGATCTTTCAACTGAGATTTATATGGAAATGGTCAAGACGTATACTTGAAGTGATCTCCTGGAATTTAACATTGAAGGAACATTCAAAAAGATTAAAAGTGAAACAAATTGGTAAGCAGTTCATTTTTTTTTTTTTGGAAACCTTCAGTCACTTTTACATTTTTTCTTTAATAAGGAAAGAACCATAGAAGAACAGAATCAAAGGGAAATTCCTAAAAATCCTTGGTCTTCATCTTGGGGAAAGATGTCTGACACTCTGAAGCCTATTACCTGGGACTTTTGTTAGCCACCTTTCCAGTGTGGAGCGCCAAAGAGTTTGAATTATAAAACCTTTTCCTTCTTGTGTGACTTTGCAGGTTGGAACAGTTGAGTAAGTTGAAATAGGTTTCAGGCTAATCCCTTCTTCAGTGTTCCCTTAATTGGCTTGCTGATTTACTGCCCTGGGACTCTGCAGGGGGGTCAGCCGACCGTGTCGGGAGAGAAGCAGAAACGGAGGAGGGGAATTGTGAACTTTTCAAACTTGACGAACTTTGACAGCGGAAATCTCTCTGTTTCAGTTTGTCTTATTCCTTCCCTCTTTCTTTGGAGGGTAGCCCATGGGGGACTTTCTACTGATTTTACTGTACAGCATGGCTGACTGACCCATGCAAGCAATGTTGAGGTGTTTCAGTTTCCTGTCAGCTTGTTAGTCCTTCTAATTGTGGTCTTTATGCTCAATCCTACACCTGTTGGAATTTATTTTGGGCCCAATATCCCTTTCATATCAATGTCATGACCTGGGGAAACTGAATTTGATCTCTTTAATATGTTATCCTGGTTTTTACATAATTGATGAAGACAGAAATAAATTCCATCACATCATCTGCAATCTGGAGGTTACCGTAATGTGAGCAGCATTTCAGATCTTACCAATAATAAAACGAGACAAAGAGAAAAACTTTTAAGCAGAGAGGTTTATAGATTTGAAAAGTTTATCATTATTATTATCATTATTATTTTTACCACTGTCCCTTTTTTGGATGTCAGTGATCTTATATTTGCATATGAATATTGGCAAGAATGTAGGAATGATATTAATGTTAGGATCAGTGCTCGGTGCCGAGGTTGATGGTTTTTTCAGTTATTAAAACATTTAGCCTCTTTCCAGCAGTATAATGGAAACATTTATCAGTTTTTAAGAGCCATATGTTTTCCTGTCTGCTCATTTAAGTTTTCTGCATCCAATTGGATTTCCTATGATGTTTCACCTCCAGATCGGCTTCATCAAACCCCATCCCATACTGACCCAGATGCAGCAAGAGGCCATGGAAACTAAGTTGACCTTTGACTCCTTCGTGATGCCGATGCTGTGCCCTCCTGTGCCGTGGACTTCTGTTAAGTTTGGAGCGTACCTGCTGACACCGACCAAACTGATGCGCACAATGGAAGGAGCCACACAACATGATGTGTTGTTAGAGAAATGTCAGAATCTCCATCCAGTCCTGGACTCTCTTAACCAGCTAGGCAACTGTGCCTGGAAGATAAACAAACCCTTGCTGGATATAATTATCTCTATTTTCAACGCCCGCGGTAATGATAAGTTAGATATCCCTCCTCCATTGTCAGAGGCCCCCAAAATACCCATCTTCAACCCCCAAGATCCCGCGTGCACAGCCTCTGTGAAAGCCCGCTTGAAGAGGGAGATGATTAATGCTAGAAAGAAATTCAGCGAGATGCACAGCCTGCGTATGAGTGCTCTATATAAACTCTCCATCGCCAATCACATGCGGGATGAGATCTTCTGGTTTCCTCACAGCATGGACTTCCGTGGACGCACTTACCCTTGTCCGCCATACTTTAATCACCTAGGAAGTGATGTCACACGTGCTGTCCTTGTGTTTGCAGAGGGGAAGCCCCTCGGTCCAAAGGGCCTGGACTGGCTTAAGATTCACTTAGTCAATTTGACAGGACTGAAGAAGAGAAGCTCTCTACAGGGGCGACTTGATTATGCCAACACTATCATGGAGGACGTACTGGACTCTGCTGACAACCCTGTAAATGTCAGTTTGTCTTCATCATCTTTGTTTTTCTTTGAAAGTGTAGCACAAGCATGCATTCATAGTTCCAAGTAGCACCTCTCTTTAGATTTCAGGTATAAGATTCTGTAAACAAACAAAAACAGCCACTAGTTTCTGAAATAAGCAGAATATATGATGACCTCTATATCTCTCATTGGAGGAAAGTCACTCTACGTAGTGACGAAATCTAGAGCAAATTTTAATTATCAGTCAAAACAAAAATAATGCTTTTCATGCAGTGTTTATGTTTACAAGATAGCTTGTTTGTTTGCTTTTGTCCTTTGCAGGGAAAGAAGTGGTGGATGAATGCAGATGAGCCTTGGCAGGCACTGGCTTGCTGCATGGAGATATCCAACGCTGTGAGATCTTCTGAGCCAACACAATTCATCTCTCATTTTCCGGTTCACCAGGTAATGTGAAACACTCATAAGTGCAGCCACTCATAAGTTAGAAAAAATGTTTATCATTCAGGTGAACCGGAGATGGAACGTATAAGATAAATAGAGTAGATGATCCCAGGTAAATGACTCGTCTAACAACACCCTAGGCCAATCATAATTCCAGCTAACAGCCTCCTAAAAATAAGGCATGCTATTCAGTCATGTTTTATGGTGGCATTTTAAAAGGGCATATCAAAGTTAACAAGGCAAAACCTCCCAGCGATATGGGGCCATTACTTGTTATATACCATAAACCTGTAGCCCTAACATTAACCAACCAGACCTCAGCCTCAACCAAGCAGCAAACAAATCCTCTTGCCGTCAATGGAGAGTTTCTATAATTGACTTGTTTACCTAATTCATCCCACTAACTTTGCAGTCCTATGTCATAATAGACTGATTTACGAGTCTAAGAATAATCTGTTAATGTAAAACGTTTAAGAATGTTTTTTGCTCATTGGCCGTTTGGAATTCTTTAGATGTACTGCTTATTTGGCGCTAGAGAAAACATCACTCATTTATGTTGATCTAGGAATGTGCATTTTATATAACGGCTGGGAATGATTATTATTCAATATGTCACCCAAAATTGAAAATCGTAATTAATGATAAACATACAAGTAATAAGATATTTATAATATAATTGTACATTCATTTTCTTGTCTGAAAGCATTCAATCGTATTTCAAGGATTAAATCCCATTAACAAGGCAAATACAGGCGTTGTATTGTAAATGCCGAAACATGTTTAGCACCTCCTTGCAGCTCTTCTGAAAGTATCGTAAGGCCAGGTGCAGCTTTGGGTTAAACTGCTGCTCATGAGCTACAGATGAATCTTTGCCCATTAGCTAAATCTACTAAGTTTAAATCAAATTTATGTAAATTTATGTGTAGTATCCTTGATAATACATATTGCTACACTACCTGAAAATTAAGGAATCTAAATCTGATCTCATAATCTAATTTAAATTACTCAGTTTGGTGAACAATTTTGAGGTTTTCGCTTTTGACTTGCACAAAGTTAGACCTCCAGCAGAAATGTAATATTGTTTCCGTTCAGTGTGAGTGGCGAATAATTTGTCATTGTTAAAGTTTTAATTCTGCTTTCAGGACTCCAGATCAAGTCCAGATGTAACACTAAATGTTTGAGCCCTTTGTCTGTTTTTCTGTTTCTTCCTTACAGGTTCTGGGTTGTTCTCTAACTTCCACTCTCTATCATCTGATCTTTGAATTGTTCACCCCTATCCTTTCTTTCTGATCTAGTCTTAGCAAGTCATTTTTCTCTCCTCCAGCTCAAACCTTTAATCTTTTCTCTCCCTTACCTCCTCCTCTCCTCTAGGATGGTTCCTGTAATGGTCTCCAGCATTACGCTGCTCTAGGCAGAGATGTTATTGGTGCCACATCAGTCAACCTCATGCCCTGTGAGGTGCCCCAGGATGTTTACAGCGGAGTAGCACAGCAGGTTGGCACTAGTGGAATGTTTTTTGTCTGGATTGTTTTGCTCCTTCCTTTATAATTTGCAGACTTGCACCAGCAGGAATGTGGTTTATTTTAGTTGCAAGGCACGTTTCAGTTACTCAGCTGTGAATATTCAGATGACTCACTATGTCCCACAGTGAGTGATAGAAGAGGCATGAAGAATACATTTAGTTGTTCATGCCTTGAATCAAACTGCAGAGAGAATACGCTGCCTTCCACTTAAAAATATTCACAAAATGTATATAAAATACTAATCAAAGATCAACCAGCTCATTCTCAACCAGAAACCAGAAGCTAGTTACAAAGTACAAACATGCCATAACGTGAGGAATCAGCGTGTCCCTGCTAAAAGTTTGTCATAGACCAAATTTTTAAAAGGCCTATAATATATTTTTTCAGTATTGTGGTAGCACTGATGCGGTAGCTCTGTCCCTCACTGGTAGGGACGGGCGTGGTGTCACAGAGGCAATCATTCAGGACAGTAAAAAACAAAGAAACATAAAGAGCCAGACTGCTGACAGTGATCGCTCCCCAGAGGAAAAAAAAACACTGCAAACTCTCTTCCACTGCTTCCTTACCTTTTTCTAAGCTGACCGAGAGCCATTTGCATTATACTACCGTGGAGGGAATAGACCTGTGTTGAATGAGCACTCTTGGTGAGGTCCGCCTAGTTGAAATCAACCCGGCGGGCTACGGAGGACTTCTGTAGAATGATGGTGAGATCTCGGTCCAGGATCAGAGGAAGTGCCATGGTGTGGGCGGCGATTGGGCTTTCTGAGGCTCGCTGCCAATCCCACCAGCTTGCCTTTCGAGTCAAGTTGTATCCCCCGAATGGACTGACGGACCTCTCCATTTATCTCTTAACGTCTCATGAGTCTTCGTTTTTGCTTTGAAGGCTTAGTTTGCTGCTCCGTTTGCTTTTTTCTTGTGCTAAATAATATGTATGATCCTTCCTTTAGCAATTGTTCTGCTCAATTCACTGTGACAAAACACAAACTCTCCAGAGCCAGCATCTGGTCTGTCCATCCAGGCGATGGTCCAAACATGGCGGCCTCCAAATTAAAGTGATGACCCTCTCTTGTGGAGATAAAAAAAATTACTTTTTCCAGACTTACATAAACAATTTTTTTTTTTTTCACCTGATCGTAGTTATGAATTTTCTATTCCATTTACACAGAGATGCCCCTAAACTTTACACATTGAACTTTTTAAATTAGGCCACCTTAATTTTACTACAGTAGTCTGTATAATAAGGAACAGTAGCATCAGTCTTATTATTGGAGACTGTAAAACAAAACAATTAATTGATTATTCCATTTAGTTCATCAGCAGAAATATAATTGGCCACTGTTGGTTAGATCAAATTTTAATGAAGACATTTCACATTTTATGGTCCAGGCCTTTGAACTGAGATTTTCATGCATTTCTCCCTTTTTATGCAAAAATGTTCTAAATATTTAAATATTCTGAGCATTTAATGGAAGTGCATTGAGTTATAGAATATTTGTATGATTTTCACACACCTTTCCTCTGTTTTTGTGTGGACTGTATGAATCACAAATGTGTGTACCTGCAACCCGTCAATGTTTCAGGTGGAGGATTTCCGTGCACGGGATGCAAAAAGCGGCCTTAAGATCGCCCAGGTCCTTGAGGGCTTCATCAGCAGGAAGGTGGTCAAACAGACTGTGATGACTGTAGTGTACGGGGTCACGCGCTACGGGGGACGCCTCCAGATAGAGAAAAGACTGAAGGAGATTGATGAGTTCCCTAAGGTACAATAGTAGCGGAGGATGGTAGTTATGAATGGGCCCTGAGCCCTGTTTTATTTTTAGTGTTGTATGAGAGAGTGGAGCAAAGGACCTCCTCTATACGGGTCTCCCATTATACCTCAGGCTATACATCCTTACGCACGCATTGAGCCCAGACAGATTCATAATGGAGTCTGGTATTGTTCCATTCTCTCCTGCCTGTGGATGATGGTATTTCTCAGTCTGACGACAGTGACTGCATGCAAATTCAACACAGTGGATTATACACCCAAAGGGATTTCAATAAATTTAATCTTGACTTTAAAAGACCTTCCACACCAAGTCACTCCAAGACAGGGAAGTTTTGAAAGTTTATTTTAGGCAAGTTTGTTTATATATCGTCTGATCCCAGTGAAATGTCATGTTGCATTGAAGGAGTGGGATTGAAGAATAGATATAGTGGATACCTCGAACACAATTATTTTGAATCTATTTTTTGTTCAAAACCATTGCACTTTGACTTTGTTGGATATGAATGGCTATTTAATGGGCACACCCACTCTGTAAAATGAGAGCCCGACAGGAAAGTGGACAGATTTAATCTTAATACAGCTCCGTCGCGCTCGCTATCTGTCTAGCTAAGTAGTTCCCTCCAACAGTTAATCACGTTGTATAGATTGAATCATCATGATCCTGCTGTCAGTGTATCTGCCATCTCACAGCCAGGGGATTATGCTAAATTACTCCTAATAATATCCCAAATTGTTTGAATAAGATTGGGGAGAAGTGTAGTTGTGAGTGATTACAGGAGGATGGATGGTGGATGAGACCTACTTAAAGGGAGATCATATCCCCTCTATGAAGAAAGAAAGATACCCCTCTTATTCAGTGTTTGCATCAGCTCTGATATCGGCAGTACCCATTTAATCCCTTATGATAACTCATTTAAAATAGAAATATTATATGGTTTGTTTTAAGCGATAAATGCAGTGGAGAACAACAACTTATTTGCATGACTGTGTGGAAAAAAATGCACAAGCATACGGTAATTATGTGTTGTATTTCCAGGAACATGTATGGGATGCATCTCATTACCTGGTGAGTCTGGTCTTCAATGGCTTGAAGGAGATGTTTACTGGGACCAGAGAGATCCAGGTGGGCTTACAACACCTTAACTATAAAGTCAAATACTATATTTTCTCATCAAGCTACCACTGATATCAACTTTCACAGGATGGACAAATAATGTGTAGATGAGACTAAAATGTATTTGTGCATTCCAGTGCTGAACAAGGATTTATACATTTATCTTATATAGGGCATGTTTTGTTTTGAGTATTAATACATATTTTGGTCATTTCTGTATTAAGTTTCCGTACCTTCCAAATGACCTCTTATTGATTTTTACAGAAAAGCTTCGTATTTTAACAATATGAATCAAGATAATACACAGAATGGCAAATTATCGCACATTTACCTAATTCCAAATAATTCTAGAGGGACTTTTAGTCAGCAGGCCATTTAAACATGATAGATTGTAAAATGTGTCTACATACAAACAGACATTTAAGCATATATAAATAGTAAATTTTCCTAAATGAATTGAATTAAGATGGGTTTAAAGGGACTCAACCCAACGTAAATAAACTCAAAATATAGAGCTCTCTGGAATTTTTGCCGCCCTTATAAAACCGAGTAAAAAGAAAATCAGACAACGTCTTTATTGCCTGAGATTAAGATGTAACTGGAGCATATTTCCAGTCCGATTTTAAATTTTTAGGTTCACTTGTATCAGTAGGACCTCTTCAGTGGTGTACAAGGACTTCATGTTTTACTGGGTAATAAATATGAGGTGACACCGCCCTGATTGCTTCTACAAATGCTAATAGCTAAGAAATGCTAATAGAAAACTACATTTTTCTTTCTGAGAGGGGCCTGAAAATAGAGAGGATTGTTTTGGCACAGATTTTGATCCAAGCTATTTTAGGTCAGTTGTCCCTGGGCAGGTGAGCGATAACAAACACATCAACCATGTTTTAATGAATTTATGAGAGGCAGAACATTGGCTGAAGATGGAAAGTTTTTTTTTGGATATTGCAATTCCCCATGCCCATGTTATTACCCAGAGCTGAACCAAACTAAACTCTACAGAGGTAGAAATTAGTTATGTGTCTAAATGCATATCTCAATATAATAGGTAATATTATATAATATATAATATATCTGAATATTTAAGCATTCTATATGTAAAAAGTGTTTCACAGTGATGATGATGTCCAAATTCCAGGGCTTTTCTATGAAATGACAATCAAGTTTGAGACTAACATGATACAAAAGAAATAGAAATGCACTCACGTGTTTAAGAGACTACATCTGTTTTACTTACTTACTAACATGTTTAAAGTTTGATTATGATTTCATATTTCAGCATAATATGTATATTAATGTGCCTTTTAATTGTCAGAGAAAACATTTGGTTGACACACAAGTAACAACAAAGAAACATTCAAATTCAATCTTACTTCTTTAATTCTAAACTACTACTGGATACAGGATATTATTTCATTTTTATTAATGATTGCTTTACCCTTATAGCAGAACCATTCATACCTTTTTTGATATTTAGGCCATGCACCTGGTGGGGTACTGTGCATTATCTGGCTGGCGGAGTCTGGCCAGCAAATGGAAACAGCACCCATAGCTGGTGTGGGCGTCCTTTGGGACGTGTGGGGACAGCCCAGTCTGAGACAGAAAAATCCTCTTTCATTATACCTTGTGTTGACATTATGTGTGTGCGTGTAGCTTCTCCAGTTAAATAGGTCACATCCTCTCTCATTCCACAGTGGTGAGTTGAAGTATGAACAAGTGCGCGGAAGATGATCAATCCTACATGCTGTCATCCTTGACCTCTGCTATGTGCTCTGCACATTTCTCATTGATTCTGTCAACACCTGCTCATTCTCCTCCAACTGTCTACTGCCTGTCAACTCTTCACTCTTCCTCTCTCACGGCTTCCCATCAATATATTTATTGATCGCTCAACCACTCTAGCTGTCTTGCTAATTTATCTCTTGCTCCAGTTTCTTAACATTCCTGTTGTCTTCATTTGTTTGTACCTGGGAATCTACGCAGGGGTTGGTGATAAATGGAGCAGTTTTGGACCAGACTGCCACCTCAGGTTGCTAGGACATATTAATCTTTGCTGGAGCTCCCTGTATGCCAGCATGTGTGAGGGAGCACTTCCGTGGGGTTCTATTCTTATAAATGTGCCAGACGCTTAAGCAAACATCACTGCTTAAAATCTGTAGAGGAAGCTACAACTGTTCTTAGCAAGTCAGCAACAATTGTTTTCCAATCAAGGAAGAAGAAGAGTAGACTTAAATGCATAGATTGTGTGACGATGCTGTGGAAGAAAAGTTAGTTTTTTTTGTTCCCTCCAAAGGGGCTCTCATGGTGTGAGGTGGACAGACAGACCGGGGCGGCGTCTGCAGTGATGCGGACGCTATATCGATCCGTTGTGTTGAAGAGAGAGCTGAGCCGAAAGGCAAAGCTCTCGATTTACCGGTCCATCTATGTTCCTACCCTCACCTATGGTCATGAACTGTGGGTCATGACCGAAAGAATGAGAACGCGGATACAAGCGGCTGAAATTAGTTTTCCACGAAGGGTGTCTGGGCTCAGCCTTAGAGATAGGGTGAGGAGCTCAGACCTTTGGGATTCGCTCAAAGTAGAGCCGCTGCTCGTCTGCATCGAGAGGAGTCAGTTGTGGTTGTTTGGGCATCTAGTCCGGATGCCCCCCGGACGCCTCCCTGGAGAGGTGTTTCGGGCATGTCCATCTGGGGGTAGACCAATGACCCACTGGAGAGATTACATCTCTCGGCTGGCGTGGGAACGCCTCGGAATCCTCCTAGAGGAGTTGGTGGATGTGGCCGGGGAGAGGAAAGTCTGGGCTTCCCTGCTGAAACTGCTGCCCCCGCGACCCGGACCCGGATAAGCGGAGGATAACGATACGAGACAATCATTTCTTGTTTCTATCACATCCACTACAAAGCAGAACATGAAAATTTCACCACCCTTAAACATGATTGTTTTGTTGTACACACATTGAAAGACATAACAAATTAACAGAACATAAATTAATTGGATGAATTTCTTTGAATATCTTATGTTTATAGCTATTTCACGCCTTCTGGCATCCATGTGTTGCAGGATTGGCTGACAGAGAGCGCCAGGCTCATTTCCAAGTCTGGCCACACTGTGGAGTGGGTTACACCTCTGGGTTTACCTATCGTTCAACCATACCACCGCACACGCACCCAAATGGTAAGTCTCATCTTAAGGCAAATATTGGGCTTCTTGTCTTTCAAAGTGATATTTGATAAGTTCTAATATTATAATAATCATGGTGTAGGGTCCTCTTCCTCATTTTCAGATAGCAGAGTCTCATATGATTCCATTTATAAACTTACACAAATTTCCATGAGTAAGTAATTGTGATATTTGTGTAGCTGTATTTGTACTGGGGCAGTATTATTGTTGTCATTCATAGCAGAGCTTACATGCTATCTTGAGAAGATGTGCACCGATTGCAAATGTTTTGGCCGATCACCAATTTTTATTAAGTCTTGACAGGCCGATTACAATTTGTTTTTCTTGACATTTTAAAACCATAATTGACAGTATGCATACACACACACACACATACACATATACATACATACATACATACATACATACATACATACAGCGGGCTCATGGCTGGCTCTGTGCCCTTGCTAGCTTTACCCACTCTACCGTCATTAGCTCTTTGAAATTGCTTTGTTCCTCGGGGTGATTAAATTTGAAGTGTTTGATCAAGTTCTTTGGTTCATACACCTAATGATGGGCAGCTTAGCCAATTATAGCCTCATCTTTACTTCTTTGAATTTTCTGAATTGTCTGACCTTTTCAGAGTTCTGCTCTTGTGTCTTCTGCTGATTGTCTTGCTCCTCTTTGCTCTCTTTGTCTCTCTGCCTTAACAGCATTCTCAATCCTTCCACAAATGACCTTTACATATCACACACCGAGTACAGTGTTTAACTTGCATTAGTAATATAGTTCACACTGCTTATGCGTGTTATTTATAGTCACTATCACACTCTCTCTCTGTACATACTGACCACTAATAGAAACCTCTCTGGGTACCAGCTATGTGCTGCTATATTTTAAAATGTGTTTTTACTAATCATTGTAATTTTATTCTATTATTTCCATTAGTTAATAAGGTACTTCCATCCGTCAAAAAAGTCCCTATGACCATAATTTCCTCCTGTTATTTTTCATTGGACTGATATTGACTATCTGAGGAAGCTGATAATGTGACGATGGTCAATTATCTAATTTGTTTCCAAGTCTTAGGTTCTCTTGGAGCATGTTGTCCTCATACGTGATTAGCTTTAACATTATAACCACTGAGTGTTAAAGTCAAAATTAGTTTGATTATCTTTGAAAGAATGGCACATGTCAGTGGTTGGGTGTATTCGGCCAGAATTGAACATTTTTCCCTGTTGGTGTTGTGTCAGAAACAGGAAAAATGGGCAAACTTAAGGCTCTGAGGCTGAAATGAGATGGCTATGCCCGTATTATGTGATCCTACAGAGGACCTGACTATACCAAAAATTGCGAAAAGGTTCATGTTAGTTATTATAGAAAGTTGTCATAGCCCAAAATGTATCGCAGAGCTATTTTAAAAGCAAAAGGGGGACTTAGGTGATTGGTTTTAATATTATGGCTGATTCTGTGTATGCAGGACACAGAATTTATCAGGAAATTTCAAGTACCACATACTTTGCTGGTGGAATGTCCCGGCTGGGCATTCCAGATCTGGAGTCCCTGTAGGAGTGCACCGCTGATAGTGTATTGTGATTTCTGTGAGTGGCAAAATGTTAATGGAGCACAATAAGATCACTAGTTGTCCATCACCATGGAGGTCCTGACAGTAACATGTCTCAGAGATAATGCGTCTGTGTTTCAGCACCTGTATAGATGGAAAGCTTTGGTTTGTATGTCTGTGCATGCCTCGGCATGTGTCCGTGTGTGTGCATGGAAAATGAAAGCCAGGATACGGGTATATGTGTGTGATTAAAATAAAATCCATACTGATTTTATATGTATTTCCTAAATAAGATGAGGAGACACACATAAAGCGTCTGCCAAGTGGGTAGACAGCTTGCTCACAGGTTGGAGCATTCTTTTATGACATCAAGCACAGGCTTTGCTTAGAGGGGCAGTGACACCTTACAAACAGGTACAAGAGAGCAAAGTGACAGATGGTGGGTTCACCTAAGGGTGCATCTCTCCCTGTAGGTTTAGTAGGACGCATTCCCTTGATTTGATCTGGGTCTTTTAATGTCTGGCAAGGAAAGGAAACTGATCAGCCGGTGCTTTTTCATGGCCTAAAGATGAAATGGAAAGAAAGAAAGAGAGAGCGAGAAAAAGAAAGAGACATTCTAAGGGGGACAAAAATGTAAGACATTCTATATAATAGGGTATCTTATAGACATGTATAGATAAATATAAACTGCTCAAAAAGAAATAAGGGAACACTTAATCATTGCAGTATGACACCAAGCCAGTTAAACTTCAGGGATATCAATCTGTCACGTTAGGAAGCACAAGTGATTGTGAATCAGTTTCACCTGTTTGGGTGCAAATGAAAGTGACAACAGGAGAAATGGAGAGGCAAAAGCATCTCAACCCCCAAAAAGTGAATGGTTCTGCAGGTGGTCACCACAATCCATTTCTCTCTACTTATCTTTCCTGACCGACTCTTGTCTATTCTCCAGGATGGATGTCAGCTTGTTTAACATCCTCCACAGAGTCTAAGGGGGACAGTCCAGGACAGAGCTGGACTACCTGAGCAGCCTATCGAGTCTCTTTCTGACCCTCTCTGTGCTTCCTCCACCCCAGCAGAGCAAAACATAGAAGATCACTGATGCTACCAAGTGTTATAGAAGGTCTTTATCAGAGTTCTGCACCCTCTGAAGGACCTCAGTCTCCTAAGCATGTGGACACGACCTTGGCTCTTCTTTTACAGGACATCTGTGTAGTCCGACCAGTCCAGGTCGGACTATTGTTGAGGTGAAAACCCAGAAATTTCACACGAATGAATGAAGCAATGACTTCATGGATGAATATGGTATTATCTTACATTTCACTGATAATGTAGTCAATCCCCCTGCAATAATTCCATAATCCACTTGCATCACAAGGCAACTAAAATCAAACTAACTTGTTGAAAGGTCACCTTCTTCCTGCATAGCTGGATTAAATTCAATCTCCCAGTCTGCTCTCTGCCTCTTAAATCCAAGGCCACAGTGTTTCATGGGGTTATTAGTAATTAGACTCTCCATAGAACAGCAAGATGAAGGGTGGCGCACAGTAAGAATACCAAAGGTTGAGCGAAAGTTGATCCAGTAGCATCACAGTCAGACATGAGAATAATCAATTGACTTGGGTAATCAAGTATTTTCCATGCCTGATGGGATGTGAGGAAATCAGAGCATGATGAAGTAACTGAATGGAACATAAACATACATCAGGGAAGCAGCTTAACAGGATACTAATCAGATTCGAGGTCACTCTGCCTGAGCTTTCTTGTTTATCTTTCCTTCCGTCCCCCTCCCTGGCAAGGATAAAATGAAATCTCACTCTCAGGGGATGGTGACACAAGGATGTCATCTGCTGGATTTGAGTGGATTTTGTAGCATGAATAAGAGCATGTGGCCTAGTATTGTCCATGTGGAAATGTTTTTGGAGGCAGTTAAACAGTTTTTCATGATAATTCTAAAAACATGTGGTGAAACATTTGCTTGTCCTGTATGATAATAGTAACGTAGCCCATTGCCCATAGTTACTCACACCTTTTATATAAGAGAAAAATACAACTGATCAAGGACAGATTATTGTATCACAACCCTTTTCATCTTATACAGGAACAAGACACAAAATGGAGTAATTCCCCTCAGTAGCATTTTATCTTTATTATAACTTGAAAACCATAACTGCACAGTGCATCATTAGAAAAATAAACAACAATATGTCTTCTATCTCTCTGGCTCTCTTTGTAGTTGTTTTGTGTTTGAGTATGTTTGTGTAATGGTTTAAATAACTTTTTTTAATTGCTTTTTTTGTTCCGTGGTTGACTTTTGTCTTGTAGTGGTGATTTTTCATATCTTTGAGGTTGTTTTGCTCCTCATTATCGCTGCTTTGTGTTTCTTTCATCCAACCTATCCATGTAACTAATGACAGCCCCATATTAGAATTTTAAGCCGATCAGGTGCTGTCTGTGTGGCCCACTCTTCCATAGCACCGAGGCAAGTCTGCAGCATATTTGAAGACATAGTCATTATCATAATCATAACCATAACAGCCAGAAAGAATTTTAATACTTAGGAAATACCTATCTCTAAATGTCGGCTTGGCACCCTCCATGGCAGCTTTTTTACCGTTAAGCTAAGGCGAGCCGTTCCAAGGGGCAGCATGTTGCTGATCTTGGGGCATTTTGGGGTGAAATGATAAATGCCGTTTGAATTTCACGGAAACCCCAAGTAATGCTTAAAGGAAGTTTGGTAGAAATGGTCCGACAAAGGTCGGTCAAAAGGTGGTGAGCAACAGGGTTGTGTAACTTTCTAGTCTGCAGCAGTCTTCATTTGTATCTAGGGTGAAAAAACAAGGTAGAGGACCAGGTGACCTGAACACCAGATAAAAGTGGAGGTGAATGAACTGTTTAAACTTAAATACATGAGACAAGTGATACTAACTGGGATGCGATGAATGGGGATTCCCAACCTGCCGGCATAGCTTATATATCGTTACAGATGGTTATAACATCACCATTAGCTCTGCAATTCCCAGGTGATTTGACCCACACAAGGTTGTTCCACACCGACACACAACAGAGCTAGCCAAGGTCTCATTTCACACAGTGTCAGGTTTTGAATCGGCTCGTACACAAATCATGCATCTATGCCTGTTAACGAACAGGAGTACAGTGGGTGATAATGACCTCTGTTCGGGGCACAGCCGTCCACGCTCAGACCAAAAGTAACGTCCATTTTGTCCACCCTCACAAGTTTCAACATTGCAGCTCCTGCTTTCCCACCTTCTAACACATCCATTAGGACACATGAGGCGAGTTGAAGAGAGGAATGATGGACAGAATCCTCCCATAAGTCCTCCCAGAGCAATGATGGATGAGATAGCAGCTGTGGCACAAACTAATGGGGTTTTACCAGACTGAGCTTCTATTTTTAAAACCCTTTCTTGATAATTGTGTGATTTTGTAATTCATCACACAGCGACCTTCGAGCATTTGACTGGTGACACCAAACCAAGGAGCTTGGAGGCTGGCTGCTGCCAGCTTTAATGTCCTTTCATCTATGTGAACACCTGTGGCTTAAATCCCTGCCATCCCATCTGACTCTTACTTCAGATCCGATTCATGACAATAATAATCACAGAATTTCTGTATATGCCATATTGATGCATGCATTTGATCTCTAGTGAGCAGGTTGGTGTTTCAGTTTTTGGTAAATGTCCCAACACTTATTTGCTTTATCGCAGTAATCCTGCTGATGTGATAATCTCACATCAGCTTTCACTTAGTGTCAACACATGTTATCACAATTGGAGGACTTGTAGTTGCTAATGCTGACGAAACAACAATCTATTATGACAATCATAAACATAGCACAGCGTAATTCTCCTCTAGGGTCTATTCTCCCTTCAAATATGTGAACACACCTCGCCATCTGTGCCCGCAAGATATTGCACTCCTCCAAAGACCTTTAGAGCACCCAAGAGATCATTGTCTCCTTTCTAACTTTCCAGCAGAATCCAGAATGAGTGTGAGGCTGAATTGGGAATAGTTCAAACAGTAGAAGGATGTGCACTTCAAAGGGCCCTTATGTCCTCAGTACTCATCCCAGAGAGAAGCGGGCAAGATCAAATAAAAGAGCTGTACGTTAGCACCAAATGTATGGTTATTAAAGGCTCCCATAGGTGTCGAAATAGCCGTGGCCTCCTTTCCTTCTGTTCCGATGGCATATTTGTATTATGGCACAAAAAGGAATGTCATTCAAGAATGACAATATAAAGCAGGACAGTAACTGATGTGAATTCAAGTATTTGTTTTTTTTCCCTTTTTTTTTCTTAAAAGAAGACGTATGGACCCCTCCATGAAAGGTTCAATCCTAATCCATCACTCGGTGACTTATGAATCTAAGTTTTTCTAGTTGGTTATGCAATTCCATTGTTTTGACCCAAAAACAAAGAAATGGAAAACATTTTCACATGAAAGTTGTTTTCCATTAGTGAAAGAAAAATATCTTTAGGGAGTGCAGCAGACTCGGAGGAACTCAGGTACATTAGTGTTTACTGAATGCCGGCTAAAAGCTGAGGCTGTTCTCATGTTGATGAGGAGTTGGCTGCCCATTTCCAGTCATATCTGTTTCCTGATAGTAGACTGTCGTTCCAGCCTGGGCATGTTTCCAAAGGTCAGGGAAAGATCGCCCTGTCACAGAAGCCTTGGCACAGTTGACTGGATGGACCCTCGAGGCTTAGAAGATTAGCGTGCTAAGTCTTCCCTCCAAAGGCTGGAGTGTTGGTATGAGTGTGTAAAGGAGCGATGGAAAGAAGCAGAGATCAAAAGACGGCTTTTCGACTGATGCTGCATCGGTGTGAATTGACTGGCAAATAGCTTGCTGGGCCTAATTGACCCCTGAGGTCCACTGGTTTTGAATCTCTACTCCATCGCTAATAGTCCTATACTTGTAACCATCTGAACTATCTCTTGAAGGAGTATGATAGGTTGTGATACATTTTATGCTCATTTGTTCTCCTAGCCTCCTTCCTCCTTTTGAACTCTTCCCCAGCTATTTAAAGAACTATGTCTACAATCTTTTTTTCTTTTCTTTTTTGAATCCCCATCTTGAGTGTTTCATGTCCTTATTCCACTATCTGCACCTTGATGCCCTTCTCTGCATATCTTTGCGGTGTCTTTCCTGTCCATGGTGAAAAGTGTGTCACTCTCAGCTCCTGTTCTGGTCTGTCTATGGATGCACACAGTCTGTGTGTGTTTCTGCATCTGCTTATGTAGATGTGTCACATGTGTGTGGGTAGGATGAGAGCAGGTGATCCTTAGAATGCCCCCAATTTCCATGAAACTTGGTGGAAGGATGAGTCTTCAGCCAGAATAGATCCCGTTTAATTCACTTCTTAAAGAAAAAATAGGGCCTATTTAGGAAGTCTGTATCTATGAGTGTGTGTGTCTGTATTTTGCTTTGCATCCAAATGGAAATCTGGGTCCCTAGATTTGAATATTTATAGGGGTAGACTGTAAATTCTGGTTAGGAGGGCTATGGGTTTGATTTTGGATGACAGAGGATCAAAATAAAGGGTACTGCTGAACCTTGGTATGGACATGCCCTGTACTTGGTGCCACCATAGTTTTAAAGTATTAACCAATGGCATCATGTAATCAGAAACAGGAAGAGGTTGGGATGTCTTAAGGAAACTGTCATGAACTGTGACGTAATTAAATTTCTTTTTCGAAAGCTGCACTGCACTCAGCCGGCTGTTTACCCTAGAATAATCTGCAGTACTGTGTCTGATGAGTACTTGGATGTCCAGATGCAGTTCAACACAGCTCATTTCACAAATCGGTTTTAACAGAGACCCACTGGGACTAGCAATACTGAAAATATGCACATGTAGGATGCTGCAGAACAATTGTGGGTAAATAAAGCACAACAGGAAAAATTTGCTTTTTCCTGAAATGGTTTAATGACATATAATCGAATAACCACGGATCCCCATTGGAAAATATTATATTTAGATAATAGTGAAATAAAAACCTACACTTGCCTACACTTTAGATGATATGATGAGAAGATTGAACGAGGTAGAAAAGCACTGCAACTTCTGATATTTTCAGTTCTATAGTTTAATGCTAAATCCTCACGCTTTAGAGTAGCAGTTTTTTTTCGGTCGCTGCAAATGGAGCAGCTGAGATGCAATACCAATTTCAGATTTCTCTGATAATGAAGTGCAGTCATCATCATCAGTTCCTATTCCTGTGTTCATAAAGCTCATTCATAGTTCATGAGGCTATAAGCATTTGTGTCATTGACTTTAACAGCCTTACAACAACCAACAGAAAAACTCATCATGTCAAGCTAGACTTTGCTTAGAGATGAGATCTTTTTAGCATTAAAAGAAAGATTAACAAAAAGCTGATAGGTTATTTTCTGCTGAAGTCATTCCCAGGATCTTAGATCACAAGTATGCTTTATAGATGAAGGCCCTGATGCTGGCTTTAAAGTATAATTTTGCTCGGGTATGGATACCATTTGAATATGTATCTATTTTATTATTCACATTAGTTTTTTGTACTGATTATGCCAATTAGTCTGCCAACAGAAACTAAACCTGCAGTTATTTTGAAATTCCATAAATCTTTGAAGCCATTTTCAAAAAATTAGAGAATACGCTGCTTGTACTGATCAGCCATAACATCAAAACCACCCGTCTAATATAGGACTGTGTTCATGCACCTTTCGTTCAGAACCATCATGAACTTTTTCAGCAGTTTGTGCTACTTTAGTTCTTTTGATTGGATAAAACAGCCTTCATTCTGTACATGTATCGATGAGCCTTGGTTGCCGACTGATTCTGTCGCTGATTCACCTGTTGTACTTCTTTGGGGCACTTTGATAAATAGTAACCACTGCAGACCGGGAATCATTCAATAAGACCTGCAGTTCTAGTGATTTTCTGAACCAGCTGTTTAGCCATCACAATGATGCCCTCATTCAAAGGCTTGGTAATAGTTCATCCTTCAACTTCAGGATAAAATGTTCCCTTGCTGCCTAATATAGCCCCCCCAGTGACAGGTGCTAATATAACAAGATAATCAATTTTGTTCTGTCTTGGTTATAATGTTATTGCAGTATATGTGGTGGTAATTCAGATTTGTTGGGTATTTAGAGTATGGATGGGACGAAAAAAACATTTCTACACCTTAGATTATAAAACTATTGTTGTAGATTTTATATAATTCATCATTTAGAAGGAAAAAAAGAAAAATATTTTTTTATCGCTCTTTGTATCAGAACTTTAGTAAAGACGCAGCATGCCTATCTGGAATAAAATATTAAAACTTGAGCAACTGTTTTCTCTTGGCTCTATTTCAAAAGTTAGATATGTATTACATGATTCACGTTCATCTGTTGTCCTTCAACATTAGAGACCTTTGTAATGCCAACTACAATAGGAATGTCGATTGATTGAATTGTTTATTTTGAAGATGTAAAGGACAAGATTGGGCACACAAGAAATAATGTACAAATAAATAAACAAATAGCAAAGTGGACACACAGTTGTGTGGGTTTGTGGAGGACACTGATTTATTCAGGAACTACTCGCTCATTACGCTGAACTTAGACTTAAAACTTTTACTGTTGTAATTATATTATTAACTAAGTCATTGTTTTGTCTTTGTTTTGCCTCTCCAGCTAAAGAGTAAAATGCAACTTATCAACGTCCAGATCAGCCATGACACCAAAGAGTAAGTCTTCTGCATAAAACCTGTGTGTGTTTCTTGACGCTCGCACCAGCGCTGACCCTCTTATGACATTTCAGCACATACAAGCACGAACCCCATAATAGTGACATGAGACAAAGAGAGGTGATAGTTGGGAAGAGAGTCACTTTTGGGTGTTTTTTTTTTTTTTTTATCTTTGGTGAATTTGCAGTCTCAGGTTTCCACAATGTGGCACCAAACTTTGCAACTCATTATTTAGCTTTTTAAGTGCAGGGAAGTGGTAAGTGCAGCTCTCTTGAGGCAATTAGCTTACATTTCAAGAGCTTCAGCTGTGCAAAACCACTATCTCCACTGTGGATTTTTCAATAATTGCCTACTCAAACTATAAACTGTCATAATATAGGACATAACATATAAAGTGTTTAGATACAACTTATAAAGCATAGTTTTACACTCCAAGTTTTAACAATAAGTTTTGCACTCCATTGTCCAGATTCCTTAATTTATTGATGTACTACTATTAACCAGGTTATGATGAGATTAAGCAAGCTCAGGGCTTTGTGAGTGGCAAAGTGCATTAAGCGCATATGACATGCAGCCCATGTCATAAATGACAGAAAAATAGATGGCTTGTAGGGTTGAATATGATTTTATTTTTTCCTCCAGAGTAGTTAGAAGTTAAATCGTGTCTACAACCCTTTAATGCCTGTAGGTTTACTATGTGAATGCAGTCATTTCCCACAAAATTATTAAGCGTTCTCACGAACCTGCGATTAACTGCGCATGAGTCTGTTTTGTCTAAAGAAAACCGAATGATATTTGCAAGTTAATGATGTGTGACTCATGCAGAGGAGGCAGGAAAAAAATGTTAACGGAAGTTTGTAAAGAGTCAACAGAGGTGCGGTTAGTAGGTTAGGATAGAAATGGAGTGAGATACAGTGGGAGGAGAGTTGTTGAAGTAAGGGGTGAGAGCACCGGAGCCGGAGTGGCAGTCCTATTCCTCGGTCTGACATCTTCATTGCACCACAGATGTATGAGAAGACTGAAAAAGCAGAAAAGCAGAGGGAGGGATGGGACTAGATGCTGCTTTGAATGGCAGTCTAACTTGAAACCTGGAATCTGCCGTCAGAGAAAACAGTCTCACAGGCTGACACTATGAGCGAAACCTAACACTATAGTCGAAGCTATCTGTCTCAACTTCACACACATCAACAGGAGCACACACATATCCTCACTTTTTCTGAATGAAAAAGCCATTCTGGCATCTAAACATGTATGTGGAGCCACAGACGGAGTAGTGAGAGCCTTCAACACTCACATTTGTGCTTCATTCTCTGTCCATCTCATCTTTAGGTGAGTGCTAATTATCCCAAATATCAAAGACGGAAGGAAGTAAATAAATGCAAAGCTCCCGGCCAAACCCTCAATATTTGTCGGTTTTTAAGTGTAAAATCATCGATATAACGAAAACTGTGGAACTTAAAAGTTGTGGTTGGTAACGCTCGGAATAGTGAGTGCTCACTGTACCAGACTGTGGGGCCAGTGAGACTTGAAGATGACCTTTTTTTTTTTTTTTGGTCTCACTGTAGGCCCAATTCAAATGTCCAGACTTGAAGACTCCCGAGAAAGTCATGAGAAATACAATTATTGTAAAATAAATGTCCTATATCTATAAGCTAAGGTTTTATCAACCGTTTTCCCATTCAGATTTAAAACCACGTCAGAATGAAGCACTTGGTAGGCGACGTCAACTTAATCACTGAGGCTTCAGGACTTCAGACCTAGGGGTGGACCTTGGGACTGGGACACAGTGACAAAGGAAAAGGCGAAAGACAGAATAACCAGAGTTTTGATTACCGTGAATCTGGTTTTTGCTCAGCTCAAGCCCAAAGACAGCAGGACTAAAAGCAGAAACATAAAAGGCTTAACATTCCCAGGCCAATAAATAAAAAAGAGTCAGAAGGAAAACAGGACGTGGAGACAGGCATTGTGTGTGTGCGTGTGTCCGTGTGGAGTCTGGCTCTCTCTCAACTCCATCTCCATTCCGATCAGAAGAGCCTTCTGGTCTGTGGCAGCCCGGAGGATTTAAATGGCGCAGGCTCAAAGAAATTGGAACTAAGATTGCAAATTGGCAGAATAACTTCATTTACATTACCTTGTATAATTTATTTTGGGCTACTTTATGTGCTCGTTTATTGTTCATCAAGCTCAGGAACAGTCCCCAAGCGGTCATGTAGTACTAGGTAAATATTTATGTTGTAATATATGCACACAAAAATACCTTTTAAATCGAAGATGTCGAGTAAAATTCTATCTAATGTGAACAACAAAACAAAGCTCTGCTGTTTTAGGGATAGTTCAACAATAACACACACGTTAGTTTTTTTCCTTTTCTGGTGGCGAGTTACATTTATCTTTACCATCAATGTCACTTATCGCTTAACTTTGCAAAAACTAAGCTAAGCAGGGAGAAGCATCTCTTTCTGGAGGTAAGGAAAACCAATGTAATGAAAATCTGTTGGTGCCCCCTCTGTGATGGGTACAAACATGGCAATAAATCTACACACTTTATTTCCTTAAATCTGGGGTTTACAAAACATATTTTGAGGTTTGAGAGGATCAGTTATTCTAAACCATGATATTAAACCACCTTCATCTTCTTTCAACTCATGGTTTGTAGGAGTGAGTGGTCATAGCACCGTTTAGAATCAGGTTGTGCTCCTTCGTACTCCGAACCCTGATATCACGACATGGGTAAGGGGTAAGGGGTAAGGGCGGTGTGGGATGCTAACAGTCAGCTATACTTCACCATTTAATTCCATTTTATTGTCGTTCGGTAATCTCTACGACCGCCACTTACGGCCACTGTTCATAGATCTTGTCCCAATTTGCACTTAGAAATCAGGAAAATCAAACTTTTGTGTCCCATTAGATTCAAATTCTGTTGAATAGTACATTTAAAAGGAAATAATATTCTATTTAAGTGCACCGATACTTTACTTGATATAATGGTTGGCCTTAGAGAATTCTCAGCTAAACGGTATTATATTTAAAATGTATAGTTTTGCAGTATTGTTACCGTTACCATTAGATCTTCACTCAAACATTATTGGACTTCAATTTTTGTAGAAACATCCTGTTTAATGTTCTGAAGCATCAAAGTAGATGTACCATTACAGACGAGATTTTCACATGCTTAGCTTTCTGTCACTTCTCAGGAGGCCAGACACCGTCAAACAGAAGAACGCCTTCCCGCCGAACTTCATCCACTCCCTGGACTCGACACACATGATGCTTACGGCTCTCCACTGCTATAGGTACCGTCTAACCCACTACAATTAGAGCATGAACATTTTGAACCCATGAAGTAAAGCACAAATATAGTACTTGTGTTTCCTGTTGCCTTTGCAGGCAGACAATTCTCTTTCTTTGCTTTATGCATCTGCCATTAACTCACTATGTGTTCTTGGAAAGCCATTCTAACATCCATTTTTATATAAGCTCATATCATGAAATTGGCCTTTTTTTCAGGGATGATAATTTATGATGGCACTCATGCCGGCTATGCACGAAGGTCCGTTATGGGTTTTGTAGACGCTGTCATGCACTTTTTGTCTTAGTCCTTGTCAATTCTTTCTTTTATTTTCTTCCTCTGATTACATCTCTGCACATCAATTTAAGCTTTTGTTCCCTGTCCTTTCCTGTTAGCGCTGGACTAACATTCGTCTCAGTCCACGACTGTTTCTGGACCCACGCCCTCACAGTGGACACCATGAACAAGGTAACAAAAGGTTCTCCTTTTTTTTTTTCTGAACAATTCAAGGTCGTACATGCAATTAAACTCTGATGGATCTCATTGGGAAATTATATCAGTTAGCTTTTTTGAGGGGAGGGGTTTTGAGGATAACAGAGGAGAAATTGGATGGATGTGGCTCAGGAGACTGAGTGGAAGGTTGTTGGTCTTATTCCCGGCCCCTGTAGTCTTGATGTCTTTGAGCGAGATCAATTGCTCTTGTTGGCTGTTCCTGTGATGTGTGATTGATCGCATGTCCTATGCGATGGTTCTGAGGTGGGCTTGCCTGGTCAGAAGCCGACTGAAGGTTTATTAAGAGGGAGATGGACAACAGACAGTGAGGAGAACGGAGCGGGAGGAACTTGTAGTTTGTGGTATACTCAAGACCAATGGTTATTTGTCCAGGTGCTTCAATGCACTTTTCTTGAACTGTTGGTGGAGAGCCAATAAAGCGAGGCTGGATGCTGAAAAGCGAGCAGTAGGAATGAAATCGAGTCACCGTAATACCAGGAGAGCTGCAAGAAGAAGAGATTATTGCCAGAAGAGCTGCAGAAAAAACTCTTAATTTTATGCACTGACCCGCAAGACTTGGAAGTAGCCTTTGAGACGGGTGGTTGTGATGAAGGGACATTGTGTGGCAACACTGCTGATAAACAGGGGGTGCCTTTCCCCCCATTGTATGAATGGGCGAATGCTGGCTTGGGCTGATTAGAGAGGCGCCAAGTGCATATAAGTACAATCCATTGCCATGTTTTGAAAGCTCTTGGAACAGAACTGAATTCAGCAGCAACAGCAGTTGAGGGGGATAAAAATAGATATTCAAATAGATAATTTTCCAGCATGAACAGTGCTTCTGTTATACATTGTCATAGTTAAGCAGTTGTTTTCCTAGATTATCAGGCAGCTGGCTGTATGCAACATCAGGCTTTTGTGTTGAATAAATACCAATTTAAAGGCGCTTCTCAACACACCCACTCACAGAGACATCCTAAATTATTAATTATTCTTCTGATGTTTGAGTGTACGCCTTCCTCATTTTGCAGGTAGTTGAACACAGCAGCACAAATTGCTGCTGTGTATTAAATATTAAATATGTTCAAGTAGAAATTAGAGCAGATGGAGAAGGTCTTGATTGGAATGGCCTCCCGTCTTCATCCATGAGTTTTCTGCATCACCAAACTGTCAGTATACAGAATGTAGTTCGGTTTGTGAGGCATATCATTTTGAGATGACAGCATAAAGCATAAAAGTATGGTATCGAAAATGTTCAGTATCTCAAGAAGTGTTAAAGCCACTGTTGGTCAGAGCTGTGGATTTAATTAGTGTGTCATGGTTTTGCACAGAAACTGATGAGGAAGGAAAACCTATTTGAAGGCAATGTAGCTCCATTTGTTATTTTGTTTTTTGCCTGCGAGGACAGACTGATGACTTTAGGTGAATATTTCCCACATGGTTTTAAGGTAATTATTAACATAAGACAAATTGGAATGGAAACTGTTTTCACCCAAATATATTTTGCTATTAAAATGTGAAAAATCCCAGCAGACCAGATCCCATCAGATTCGTTTGGCATGATGAAGAGAGAATAATCTTCCTCAAATTAAAGTAAAGCCTGTCAGAACACTAACTATTAGCATTAATGCAAATTGTGATTGTAATAAAGCGTTTCTGGTTATTTCATCTTTGATTTTAGCATTTTATTACACGCTCTGTTTCTGCTTTGGATTAATGGCATCTGATTGGAGAATTAGTGCCACCAGCTGTTAAACTTGATTTGCCCAGTCTGTCAGCTCGGATCGTAGCTCGGTATGGTGGTTAGCGCTGGAGCCTCACAGCAGGAGGGTTCTGGTTTCTACTCCACCTGCGGTATTTCTGTGTGGAGTTGTTAGTTCAAACACAAGCAATATCGGTGAATTTGAGACTCTTGAAATGGATGATTGTCAAGCATGTTTTTGTACTTCTACGTAAATATCCACATACAGTATTGTAGGACTGTGTTCTTGCAAATATCTGCCCATATAAATCTGAATTTAATGATTACGAATTACTGTGTTGCAATATATTGTGGTTCTGTGAGTAAAAGCATGTGCCACCTTCCTTTTGTCTATTTTGAGGTTATGTTTTATTGGAAGAGTGAAAGGGCTAAAAGAGAAATTGCTAAATACAGAGCTGTTGTTTTTTTTTAACATCACAATATTAACCAATGCCACACAACTAATAGTCCAAACTCATTTAGTGTTTTTAGAATCAATATAGTATCAACAAACACAGATTGGTGCAATGATGCTCACATGTATCCTAACCCTGCAAAGTCTAAAGAAGCTAGCTTAAAGCAGATGCTTATGATAACGCACGCATACATTTACCCGTTGACGGGTAACCCTAACCCTAACACGACCTAACCCTAACCCTAACCCTTTCGTTTAGCACATTTTGAGTCACTATTTCTTATTAAAAAAACGGGTTCCACTTAACTGAACCTGGTAATTTTGAATTACATGTAAACAGCAAGTATAGGCTAAAGAGTAAGGGGCCAATAATGGCACCCTGGGGGACACCGCAGGTCAGAGGAGCCACAGAGGACGGCTCATTAACCATGGCTATTTAGAAAGTCCTAATTATTAAGTAGGATTTTGTTTGGACATTGTAGCATGTGAGGACTTACTAAACAGTCAGTCAAGTCTTTGCAATAATTTAACTCATAAGTACATTTCTCCCTGTCTCTTTCTCCTCCTTTCAGGTGTGTCGGGAACAGTTTGTCGCCCTCCACAACCAGCCAATCCTTAAAGATCTCTCCAAGTTCTTGCTCCAGAAATATTGTGCCAGCGTCCCGTGAGTTTACGCACCTGCATACAGGGACACACGTAACATTCTCACACATGCAAGGAGCTGTTCTTAGTCGCAGGTGGAGGTCAGATATCTATCAGTTATGTTGGTAAAGATAGACATAGCCATCGGGTATTCTATTCAAATACTGTAATTAGTCAGTTTTGGGACGTAATATTTACATTGTATCAAAATATTATAAAGTAGTTACGAAGTCATATTTTCTAATATATTTACTTTTGTACGTAGTCTGTAGCCTTTACTGTCTAAATTGTTCTTACACAACAACCACCATCTGTTTCCCTCACTTTTTGTTTATGCATGCACGCTTTGAAACAGCCCAAACAGATGGTACACACACATAAGAGCCTATAAAATTGTTAAAATTTTATTAGCATGCTAGGTCTTTTTGCCATTTTTCTGTGAAATTAAGTATAAAATGACTCCCCCTTTCTTTCTCTCCTCCGTATATCCGTCTTACTGGCCTCAGGCTGGGTTATGCTCACCATCCGACTGTGTTTTCTCTTTTTTGGATAATTGGAAACCTTCTCCACAGCCTCTACTTCGCAGCGGCCTTCGTCCTCTTTGTCTCCCTCCTTCTCTCCCCCCTCTCACACAGACGCATTACTGCTTCGAAGCCTCTCTAACACATTATTTATTCTTGTAGGCACCGGAGAGCGAGGCATAAGGGGATAGAAAGACTTTGGATTCCTGCATTTGCCACAGTGTGTTGCCAGAAAGAATGCTAACCATCCCCACAGTTTGGGCTAGAATTTGTTAAATATTCTGACAATTAAACACCCTGCCTGAGTTAAAACAAATGTAATTAGACCCCCACAGTAGAGTTGGCATTTTTATTTCATTATTACCCACGCTACATTGTGTCCAGACTGACGAATCTTAACATTTATGCGGACGTTCATCTTTCTAAGAGGATGAATCTCACTGATGTTAGTGTTATCCTCACTTTTCCTCTTGTGACCCTTAAAGACTTGTCCCAAACTCTTCTTTATGACCATATATCTGCAAAGCTAGTAATATTCTCACCAGTCTCCACTTTAGATCAGGTTAATGACAATATAAGCATTCTAATACACTAAAGATAGATGTGCGCCATCATCGTGATTGTGTTAGATTTCTAATTTGCCTCAAGGCACCATACTTAAAGTGAATGATGGATAATTAGAACCGGACACAGTCACTGAGGCGGAGCGCTGTTAATTAACACTGAGTGCTTATCAGTGGCACATCAAGGCAAACCGTTTCCTGCAGTAGAGAATGTAAAGGTGGTCCAGGTGTGATTGTGCCTGTCACATCTCATACAGGAACTAAATGTGTGCTCATTTAAAGCAGAGTCCAGCCGGACTGGCTAATTTGATCAGATATACAACTGAGATTTGATGTCGTGGATGAGCCCCTAGAACCCGTGTAGACACTTAAACGAGGGCTGAAACTTCCCAAAGTCACAGCAGCTTGTTTTGATCTAGTGCTCAGAAACACAATCACATTCTTTTCAGAGTTGCTAACTTTTTCAACATTTTTTTTGGCAGGACCGAGGTCAAGAACAAGAAGTATCAGGAATACAGGAGGCTGATGCTGCTGCTGGACAAAGTACCCCACACAGGTCAGTGTGTGTGTTCAGCTGACTGGCCCCACAGCTCAGGTATTGTCTCAGGGCGCCATCACACAGGAAGGTGTTGTTTTTCTCTAATTGGAATGAAGAGGATTTTTTTCATGTCCTGAAATTAAGAAAGACATCAAAGTTATTTCATTTTGTCCTCACCACGGCGTGTTCTATCCTGTTTTATAATTGTTAATTGTTGTTGCCTGTTGTTAGTACCATAATCCCTGGGTCTGTTGTTGTTTGTGCAGCTGTCAGTGTCGCCCAGGCACGGTTTTCTGCTTTCTCGAAAAATACACCATTAGTGGATAAAAGCAAATTTTTCCGCTGACGTAATGAGTGGCGGATTCACTCCTGCATGTGTGGCCACTAGCAAATCAAGATCCCCCTGTTTTGCTTTGACGCCACTGTGGGTGTGGGTCTATTGTTGTTGAGAGTTGAGCTTCAGAGGCAGAATCTTTCTGTGGGCCTGGTGGATGGAGGCTTTGCTGTTATGTAACCCCTCCCTCCATCTCCATCTTTACACCTACTGTCTGCTAGGCACCGACAGCTGGGCTGTATAAATTGATTACTGTTAATTGTGTCGCTCCTTTCCATAACCAGCTTATGTGTTTGAAATCAGTCAGGTGTGCTCCTGAGGAGTGTGTGTGAAAGAGAGAGAGTAGATAGTGAGTAGCAGCTCTTAAAACCCTCTCTGTTCAATATGACATCCAATGGATCTGGGTAAATATCCAATCTAATCTACACTATGAAAGATCCTGAATTTATGATTATTAAGATGGATCTTGTTTCCCTGTGTGTAAACCGGCGGGAGATCAGAAGAACCTGGTGCTGCTGTGACCACAGATTCCAAGAGGGTAAATAAAAGAGCACAGTGAAAAACTTGAAACAGTTTGTGTAAAAAGACACAAATGCTTCAACAGTCAGAGTTGGACGCCATAACAACAGAGTAGTTGTCTTTTAGGGATAATGATAACCTCTTGACATTAGTAGCATTTGACAACAATACAGCTAATGTTTGTACGCTGGTGAAGAAAAACCTTCTTATCGGATATAAGAGCCTTCATTTTTTCGCAAAATGCTGTAGATTATTTTACCAGTGTAACAATTTGTCTGTATGTCTGTTACCCTGATTACAATCAAATCAATCAATCTTTATTTATACAGGTTGATGAAAGCAATAATAGTAATATAACATTTAGCAATAGCTTATGGGAAAATACTGTACAATAATAATGATAATAATAATATTTCTAATTATAATCAGCATCATGATCAACTTGTAATCAGTGGACATCGAGCAGGTTCACAGCAGCAGATACAGCCACCAACCATGTGACCTTGCAGGGTGACAAAGCACAAAGACTCCAGGGAAGAAGAGATCCCCTAGCAGTCTAGACCTATAGCAGAAGCGCTAGCTTGGGCCAGCCTTAATTATACCTTTTATCATAAAAGAAGGTTTTAAATGTAGAGAGGGTCTCTGCCCCCCGAACCGAGACTGTGAGATGGTTCCTCAGAAGAGGAGCCTGATTGCCGTATTTTAGAATTTTACGCAGATGAAAAAAGGCAGTCCTAGAAATCTATTTTATGTGGGAGTCAAAGGTCATATCCTGATCAAAGATAACTCCCAGGCTCCTCACAGTGGTGCTGGAGGCCAAGGTCATACCATCTAGAGTAGTTATATTATCAGATACATTGTTCTTAAGGTGCTTGGGTCCCAGCACAATAACTTCAGTTTTATCTGAATTTAATAATAAAAAGTTGCAGCTCATCCAGGTCTTAATGTCTTTGAGACACGCCTCTAGTTTGGATAAATGATTAGATTCACCTGGTTTCATTGATAAGTACAATTGGGTGAATGTTTATGGAGTGTTTCCTGATAATGTTGCCTAAAGGGAGCAATTATGATGTGAATAAAATTGGCTCAAGCACAGATCCCTGGGGAACTCCATGGGGAACTCTGCTATGCATGGAGGATTCATTGTTAGCAAATACAAACTGAGATCTATCACATAAATATGACAGTGTCTTTGAAGACAATTAAGTTTTCATGTCCTTGTATTAGTGTTAGGTGGTCTATAGTATCAAATGCAGCACTTAGATCTAACAAGACCAGAACAGAGACCGGTCTGTCTCTGTATGTTCTTTCGCAATATTAACAGATCTATGAAAAATAAGAGGTAGAAAGCAAACTGCCAAATAAACTATGGAGTTGAGTGAAGTTTGGAGATTTTGATGGGAGGATTCAAATATTAAGACTTATGTTTTTTATGATTTGCCATATGTGCAAGTGCCTAAATATTCTAGCTTGTATTCTGTTCCAATATAATTTCCTTTCTTCATTATATTTTTGCATCCCCTCCATGGCCCGCTCCTCAATAATTCAAGCTGTGGCTCCTGCTGGTGTGTGCAGCTGTCAGATGAGGCAAAGAACTCACAAGTCAAAGCGCAGAGAGCAGGACAGGGTCAGGTCCAGAGCTAAAATTAGTATTCAGGTGTTGTATTAACATTCATAGAAGATTCACAGCTGCACCGTAAAACTAAAAACTCCAGACTCTAATTTTTCAAATTTAATTCTTAAGTTTGATCCACTTCTAAATTACTTTGTCTTTTCGCTCTCTCATGAATCTTGTCACGCTGTCCTTTCACCTGGTACTGGATACCTCAGGACAGGCTGTATCCTACCATGAGCACATCCTGAATTTGTTACAGTTCACATTTACATTTTTACAGTTTTCTTAATTGTTCATTTATCACATCGGATGTCCCTCTTTCCCTTTCCCTAAAAGGGCCTCTGTTCTAAATTACAATGTTATGTTGAGCACATTTAACAATTATACCCCTTCAGGTTTTCCACTTATTGGTTATTGAGCATGCCATATCATGTTTTGCTTAAATGAACTCCCAGGTCTAGCTTGATGGCGTTAGTATTGTAAGTACAAACAGGGGAACTGGAAAGTACTATCATTGAAATAAAACATAACACAAAGTTCCAATCACTTGGGATTTTTTTAATAAGTGCTGTGCTATCTTAGTATGTGTCATTAACTCTAGAGTACCTTCTATCCCCAGGTTTAAGCCTGCTCTGACACTTGGGTTTTTGTCTCTCCAGGTGATTTTGATCTCCAGCAGGTGAAAGAATCAACCTATTTCTTCAGCTGAGAGGCTCCTCCAGCCGAGCCAGCGGAGGGAGATGTGCCCCGAGGAGGCTGCAGACCCAGCGGTGTCGACCTTCCTCGCCTCCGTCAGACATCAGGACTTCAACCCAGCCACGCCCCGATCCGTAGAGGGGCGAGAGCTGCTGGTGTCACTGGAGGCGTTCAAAAGACGTGAACCTGCCTGATTAACTGACTAGTGGGCTGAGATACTCAGTCAGGCGTAAGATCTCATGGATGAGATCACTGGATAGGAATGATAAGACTACAATCAGTGAAAAGTACATCATTTTATGGATATATTCAGGTGTGTGTGTGTGCGTGTGTGCGTGCTTTGTGTTTTGAATGAATGTGTTCGCAGACAAGAGCCATACCGACGGAATCGTGTGAACGGTTTGTTTCTTCATCACTCAGCAACAACTCTGCTCCTGGATAAGACTGAGCAGAATCGTGTCAACCACAGACCTCCATAGAGCGCTAACGCAGCTCCGCCTCATCTAATCACTGATCCCATCATTAGTGGATAGTGGGATGCTACTTCGGCACGATGTTCCAACATTTCAAAGCATTCTGAAGAATCTTGCACTGAGAGGAAAAGAGCGATGTAGGTATTTCACAGAAGAGGGGAATACAGGACTCTTGGAGAAGAAGAAATATGGAGAATTGCCAAAAACATAACATCATGTGCCTGTAGCCTTTTAATTTCTATTTTCTTGGGTAACCAACTACCTGGCAATCACTGAAATAAATGTGTTTCTTAAAATGTCTCCTTATTCATTACAGTCAAAGGAGTAGCTGGCATTCTGCTTAAATAGGATGAATCCGGTAGCCTGTTATTTGGTTATATCATCATTTTTATTTCACTTCAAAAGATGAAAGTCTCCTTTTAGATGCATGAGAAAGGCTTTTCAGCCATCACTAATCTACTCTGATCTTATTTTTCTGCGCTAGTATCATACTCAAAAGTAAAAATAGCAGAAGCTGTCTGATCATTGCTTTAAATGTTCGAGCAGCTTCGGACTAAAGGTGTCATTTATGTTCAAAAGCAGTATAGACGCAGACAAATGAAGATGGTTGAGTGACGATGTCACGTAATGAAATGGATGATGCCTAAATCGATATCGTATTGGTAGGTTTCGCACTGATTTGCTTGACGATAAGTATTTAAAGATGCTTTTCATATGTTTTAAAGTGCATGAAATGTGACTTGCATTATTGATTTGTTATTACATTGTTATATGTGAGTTATTACATAACTCAAAATGACATTCTCTCAACTGTGTGACATTGTTTTTCTAATTATGCTTTCTTTGAAGACAAGAAGTTACTATTATCATATTTGAACACTAAATTATAACAAAGAACCAGTGGCTGCAACTTCAGTGTCAATAATATAAGTGAAATTGTTACATCCCAATGAAAAATTGCTGCATCCCAAAAAGTGTTGGACACCATTGAAAAAGAGATGTTTTTAAACTGTTTATAGGACTCTTGGAAAGTTTCCCAAAGCCCAGAGTAAAGTCATGTACAAGCATTTATCACACAGCCCAGCCAGAGACATGATGGACATATTTAGTGGATCATGAGCCTGCAGAGAAAATGTTGTTTTCCTTTGGGCTAAAACACAGCTGGTCCAAGACATCAATATAACCTAAGAAAGACTCAATAGTTTAAAATATGTTTAAATTTGGTTGGACCAAACACATCTAACCATTTTCAGTGTATGCATCTGACATTTATATTCTGCACACCTCCACATGAAGTTAACGCCATTTGTTTTAACAGTAATTCCATTTTCACACCTGCTGACCATGTCCTGAACCTTCCACTAGCCTTCAGCGTCTTCGGCTCAGCATGTCTCTCCTGTCTCTGAGGTTAGCTGTAAAGGACAGAGCACTCTCCCCTAAAGTGCTCGGAGGAGCTCACATACATACATGACACATATTACATTTCGCAACTTAGCTTGACGGGCAGTTGTGATGCACCGCATGACCTGAGCTCCACACCGAGGAATGATCATGAGTGGGTGGATGGGTGCGGGATGCTGATGTATAAGTGGCTCAATCAATAGCTGTGATGCCTTCCAGGGGGCTAGATGGAGATAATATGGCTTTAAAATGCTGCCACAAGACATTCAATGGCAGGATATATTGAAGGGTCAGTGCAGAGGTGACAGGAAACATCTCCACATGAGAATTTTCTTCTTTTCTCAGGTCATGTGTACATTTTTGGGGGGGAAGTACAGTTGATGTCTGAATGGAGTAAACAGGATATTGAAGATGTCCTTTCAGCAGGTTGCTATTGCTGCGTAGCTTGATGAACCCGTCTCAGTGTCTCTGGGGTGATTCCAAGGATGTCTGCTGAGAGAGTCGGTTCAGCCTGCAGTAATAGAACACAGCTCACAGCAGGAAATAGTCAGATAGCTTCCATTACGGCCTCCTCTTCAGAGATTCACATGTCCTCTTGATGAAGATTCTGTATTAAGGAAATGTGGCGTTCTGACCTCACCTGAGAGGAAACATTGCTCATTAACTTTTTTAATGTTTTTTTTACCCTCTTTGAGGCAGTGATTGCATTTTAACTCAAATATTTGCGGATAAAGTGAGATTTTACTGTATGAAACCCCAACACGCAGGAAAATAAGTAAGATAGAGAGTAGCCAGGCTTTTAGCTCACTCTTTATTCCAGAGAGTGGACACTACGGAAGTGTTGGTCATTATCTGCCAGGCATGCCAGAGCTGGAACCAACTCCCTGATAGCTGGTCTCACTCACGGACAACACTTTGAATTCCGTGCCAGGTTGTCGGCGCTCCCAGCTATCTCCTGCCCCATGGCGTCATGGGCGACCAGCACTCTGCTTCACTAGAGGGGGGCTGCATGTGCAGACAGTCCAGGAGGGAGCAAGAGGGGCCAGAGCTCTCCGTCAGCAGGAGACGGCACAGCGGGGATGGAGACAGGTGTGTGTGTGAATGTCAGGTATGTCAGTGTGAGATCCTTCATCTGACCTTTGGAATGACTGACAGACTGACGGGTTGATCTCACTCATATCTGCTGCCTGAGGCGGTGAAGCTTCATTTAACCAAATCTTGTTTTCTAAACAGTGCCTTCATTTTAGATGTTTAAATAAAATGTAAACGTGTCTAAAACCTGTATTTTTCATTTACCTGTTTGTCTTTGTTTAAAATCAGACATAAGTTGGAACGAGATGCATACAAACATAGAAATCAGGACAGGTATGGGGGGATACTTGTTAACAGCACCCTGAATTCAAGAAGCAGATTTTCATGATAATGTCAAATAACTGAATATGAAAAAAATACTCAAAGAAGAAACATTTTGAAATATTCAACATACCGAGCCACTTAAAGAATAATTTAATCTTTTACGGTATTTAAAGTTTTTTTTTTTTTTATCTCTTGGCTAGAAGGCGGATAATTAGGTGTGATTGAACCAGTAAGGATGTAAACAATCAGCAACTCTCATGTAAACAAGAAAATCACAACGAGCAGAGAGCAGAGGCATTCACCATCACATGTCTTTATTGTATTAAGAAGTTCTGTTTATATTAAGATTATGCAAAATTATTAACTAACAACCAGTTTTCCAATATGTAAACCAAAATCATTGACCTAAACATGAAGCTATAGAATCGTCCTGTATTCAAACACAATTTTCCATCCTACACGTATTGCAGTGGGATATAACCGACCATGATGGTTGCATTGTGAGGAGCTTGCACTTCTTTTTACAGCTGCACACGTAAAGAATATAGTACATGATATGGAGACTACAATATATGCTAGGCACTAGGTATTCACAGTACATATTATAGGATGCGACAACTGTAAAGTGGCTCCAAAAAGAAAATCAGGTCCCTGATACAGAAACGCTTGTCCTGCACTGTCCGATTTCCCAGACGGTGACTGCATGAGATGTTTGCTTCAAGGGAATTCATGGTTACCAGTGAAGATCTCCGTGTGGCCTTCAGGTGTCTGCAGATCTTACATATGGAGTGGTTGTAGTTTTGGTGTTGTTGGATGGCATTACTCACACTAACAGGAAAGATTTAACCCTTTAATGCCCTCATCAAAGAAAGAAAAATTATGTGTTTTATTTATTATTTCTTTAGGGCATTTATTAATTTAATATGTTTGTTTGGTCAAGCATATTTTTTAACAGTACAAAAAACAAAAAATCTGACTTCAAAAGATATTCATGGAAAGTAGTCAATTCTCATTAGATGAACTCAACCTTTTGGTAAAGTATGTTTAAAAAGAAACTATCAGATCTTTATTAGATTTCTTATTTCGTCTCATCATAATTCTGTTACTCAGTCCTCACACGCTTTAATATGTTGCCACTGGGTCAAATAGACAGGATCAGTCAAATGGCTCATATTTATAATAAGAGCTAGTGACTCACAATGAACTTAACCAAACACTTGAACAGGGCATTAAAGGGTCATTTAAGCTTACAAGATTCAAAGGAACTAAATAATGGCTATTACGTTAAATAAACTGCATTATATACAGTATTTTTAATGTTGGTATAGCTTTTGGCCAATAATGAATCTGGACTCGTGAAAGTTAGCGAGACAAAAGTCGTCATTACTCATTTCTGATGAACAGCCCTTGTAGGTTAACATCTTTAACACTACATACTTTTTCCGTCTTTGATGCACCCAAAAAATATATTTTAACCCAAAAAAATGAATAGTAAATAGCTTTGACTCTGGAGAAGCTGCTGCACTGAAGACTTGAGAAAGAAGATCTTTGAAGAATGTTTACAAACCGTTCTGAAAGGACAACAACTTTGCAGACATACATGTTGAAATTGGTACAGCTGCAAGTGTTTGTGTGTTTGTGTGTGTGCGTTTGTGCGTGTGTGTGTGTGGGCATGTGTGTGTCGTCCTTCTCAAACCCTGTAAAGCACACTGAAAATTTTTTTTTTTACAGGTTTTTGTTGTTGTTCTAAGATTTATATAATGGTAAATGTGTTTGTAAAGTTGAAATATGAGGGAAAAGTGCTTTTACAGAATTCTAGGCAACATGCTGATTAAACGGCTGAGGTAACGGAATAGAAGGACAAAATATGTCTAAAGGAGAAGAAGCTGCAAAAATTATAAATAAATAATCTGAGAAAGAGGAACACAATAGAAACCATGCAGACCTCACAGCAATTGACACAGGTTTATATACAAACTGTTTTTGGTTCTGTGAGTGACTGGACAATAAGATGTGTGGTACATCTTAAGATCTGTGCAGCAGACTGTTCCGTTCTGCTTTGATTATAAACTCACGTCATATCAGACTGATAAGATGCAATTTGATTTTCACAGATGGTTGTCATCATTGTGTCTACAGTTACTGCTCACTGGGCTACATAAATCCATTTTACATAACTAACACTATGCGTACAGTCCGAAACAACAACCTGCTTGCTTTATGGTCATTAAAGAGTGCATTTCAAATCTCAATATCTGCTCAAATAGACTTTTCAGCAGATTTTCACAATCAATCAAAAATTTGAAGTATTGCATCATCTGCATAAACACTTATTGCTTAGTGTGATGAACATCACTTTATTACAGTTTGACTGAATGAATGTGGAGTAATATTCTCTGATTGGTTGGTGCAAATGGATCAATCATTCACATGGAAACATTCCATAATATTTGCATCCGAAAAAAAATCCAGCATTGAAAGTTTGGATTGACTCTGTTCATTCTTCAGCGTTTGTTAACATTGCAGGGTTTGAGTTCATACAATCTGACTGTGATTTAGGTTGAAGGACGGAGCCTTCAAAGACGTATCCAGGCTTCTCTTCTGTCTCTCTCTCCTCTAACGTGTGCTTTATAACACAGTTTATAAAGTTACTAAATGTGTTTCCTAAGACGCCGCCTTCAGGACACCCCAAGAAGTTAAGTAAAATACCAATCTCCTAACAAGCTTCTATATTCATTTTTGAACAAGTTCCACTGGGCATATTTGGCCCTGAGTGGAAAACACAACAGACCTTGAAAACATTGTATAAAAATACTTGCAAACCTTCAACTTTGTCCCATTCAGAACCTTCAAGGTGGATAACGATGGAAGGACAGAGACGAAAGAAAATGAAAACCCCCTCCCAAAAAAATATGGTCAGAAGAGGAACTCATCACTGGCACGGTATTATGAAATCCATTCGTAGGAGAATAATAAAAGTCTCAAATAGACCCGAGGGATTCCAATTTCCACTCTCATTACCCGTTAATACCTGGGGCATTAGTGAGATGAGGTGAAGAGAATGTCACTTCCAGGAGAAAAGGTTTCCTTTCCAATGCTTTTGGACATAAACCAGCAGCATCCGATGAACCGGTACTGAAGCTCTAATGAGAGATGCACGCTGTAATATACATCCTGCACACTATCTGCACTGTCCTAGGCTGTTGATCAAAACAGGAAAGTCACCAGTGGGGCTGAGCTTCGCAGGAGTTTCATTATTAGTTTGAATTGACTTTGGCATAGTGTTACATTTCCCAAACTGCTGCGAGGAGGAATGTGGGATTCAGTGTTCTAAAAGAACGTTTCAGTGTGTTGTTTAGGCGAGTCAGAGCTGATTTACATGTCGAGTCATATAAAACTAAATGTTAATAGCTGGCACTGAATTATAATTACTAAGATACAACGTCGAATGTTGCTGAGAGGAAGTGTCTTTTTGTCCGATGTATGCGAATTCGCATAGGTGCATTTATCCCTTTATGGCCTCCTGCTTATTATCTTTCTAAATTATTATGGCAGACATGTTTGCAGACATGTTTGCAAACAGTTGACAGAATAAAAAAGTAAAATGAATTTCATGTCACATTGTAAACAATATAATAAGGACAACTTCAATTTGCAAGGCAATTTGCTGCAATAGGTTTTCGAGTTTCGAGGGCAACGCAAACGTCGACGTCTGATGGAACTTCTCATTACATTTTCTTCATATAGGTTATCTTTCCCATTCTAAAAACAAAACATTTTTTGAGTTTCACTTTCAAACAATAGAAGTCATGCCAGGTAATTATTCTTTGTTCAGGTAATTCATCTTTAATGTGACTAAAAACTTCAACTTTTGAATTTTATGAACTAAATGTTTAGAAATCTATGCATAAGTCTATACAGTCCTATAGAACCCTCAATGTTCCGGTCAGTGGTCAACCTCTGAGAAAACAAATAATCTATATAGTTTACTTAAAGGTCCAGTGTGTAAAATTATGGCCGGGGTTAGGCGCTGCAGCCCATCCTATCCCCCGAGTTGCCAGGAGGATTCAACTCGGCTCAGCCGCCAACCTCCTTCCCTGGGCGGCTGCGGGGCCAAGTTGAATCCTCTGGAAAAAGTGCTCCATTGCTTTTTCTTATTCTAGATAATAAGTAGGATCTTTAAATATTAATCTTTAATAATCAAAACCCATTTAAAACGCGAAATCCATCTCTTTCAATGAAATGAAATTTTTTTTTTTTAGATAAACATTAAAAAATAGTTTTATTTTCAGCTGAAAGTACACAAAAACTCCTTTTTATGAGAATTATATTCCATTTATTCAAAGAGATACCCCCTAAATCCTACACACTGAACCTTTAAAAGTCCCCTCTTGGCCAACAATTTTCACTTTTCCTTATTACAGATGCAGAAGTTGAAGCTGAGAAAACGGAAAAATCTACTGCAGCATGTTGCCTGAATAATGTTTGAGTTTCTTTCCCCATAGTGATGCAGACTTGACTGAATATTCTCCCTCTGGGATCAGGCAGTGCTAGAAGCTTCTTTTACATTACTCTTAGTCATTTGATACACTGCTAATATAAAATAAATAAATATTGATTTATGTAGCTTAAATGAAACAAACATGCAGACATTTCCTGTAGCAATCAATGGCTGGACTGGATCTAGACAATCTGTCCCACAGCTGTTATTTCAGTATGAAGGATATTTATAGTCTGGCAGTCACTTATTTATTTGTGGAGCCATCAGAAGCAGAGGGACAGAATTGGTAAATGACAGTTTGACTGATAAACATTCCGGTTTAAGATGTTGCATACATTTAATATTATGTCTTATTATCCAATTGTGTGCAATTTTAGTCTATCGGGATATAATTCAGAGACACAAGAAACGCACTAAGTTCTTATGTACAATCTTTTTTTAAGATACTTTGCAAAACAATTTCTTTTTATGATCTATTAGAGCACTTAAAAACTCGTAAAGTCATAATGTCTTCTGAGGCAGGTCCCTTATTTTCTTTAGTACCATCCAGATCCAACTTTGTCTTTATATAAGTGAATGAAAGGAAAGAAATACTATAAATAAAGGAGTTGAAGATGCTACTCTATCATGACCGACCTTGTGCAACTACTAAAGAAGGTGACTAGAAACATCTCAGTGCAGCAGATTAAAAGTCACCTTAAAAGACTGTTAGATTGGGACAGTCTCCAATCGGATTCTCTCTGCTGCCACTCACTCAACATTCATACAATCGTATAGTCAAACTGTGGAACGATGAGGGAGAAGAAGAGCCGCATGAGAAAAGCAGAAATCTCCCATATTCTTGTAGCCTCTCTCTGCCTCACTCCTCCGGGAGATTGAATTAAAATCACAAGTTTGAGGATAGCCTGGATCTGACTTTGAAGCGATCTGTCTCAGGTGTGCTCACCACAGAGTCCTTCTTGGGTAGTCCTGAGTCCCCTACACCTGTTCCCATTCCTCCTGTCGCCATCCCTGCAGCAACCGCAAAACCATGCACAGAACCGGGCAGAGATGCTACAGGGCAGGCGCCCACAGACATCTGATGGGGCAGTACTACCCTATGGGGTATAGCACTTCGGATACCAGGGTGACCTGATGAGGTGTGAGGGGGTCCAACGGAAGTTGAGGAGACTCGTGTTGACTGCGGTGGACTAGGGTTACCTTGTTGTGCCCCTTCATGAGGCAGTGAGGGCTGGGAGGCTGAAAGTGCCCTTGCGTCTTGGTTCAGACTGCCCATTTGCAAGGAGTGGGTACTCTTATGTGTGCTGGGCCGGTGGGCGGGGCTAGTCATGTGCTGCTGGGCTAGTGATAGCTGAGAGCCTGAGATGGGACCAGCAAGACCACTGGATCCATACAGGAATGATCGTCCTCCAATTGCTAGCGGGCTCTGGACAGGGGGGCTGGAGAGCATAGTAGCAAAGGCACCAGAAGAAAGGAGCTGAGACTGCAGGGGAGAGGCTGAGACAGGACTGGATACACCGTCCATCACCTGGAATCTTCTCACCATCCTGGGGGATTGTAGGTTCCCCAGTCCCACTGAGTTGGGGTTACAAAAGTTCATCGCTACGGCCTGCTGAAGAGTCGCGATCGCTGAGCTCTGGGGTTGGACTGAGGAACCTGGATGAGTGCTGATGCCGCCGTGCAGCGGAGGCGTCAGGGACATGGCCCGCGGTCGAGGAACGTCAACCTGCTGAACCATCTCCCGATCGTATTTAACTATCTCCTGAATCATCTCGTTCTCGCGGTTGTTGAAGACACCCGAGTTCAGATCATGCTGAACTTTGTGCATCAGGATGGAGTTCTTCTTTCCTGCAGCGACATGGAGACAGAGAGAAGAATCGTTGCTGAAACTATCTAACAACCTTAGTTGCACGAAAGAGGTTTTTTGCCCCGACATCATCCTACCATCTCTTACTGAACACAGATATAACACTTTTATCACTTATTTTTATTCTATTCTTGGCCATGGTGGATATAGAAGCCTATTTACGGATCTCATATTTTCTCTGTGCAGAAAATCTGTCACTGACAAACACACACACAGATGGAGAGAGGAAGAGAGACATTCCTCTCCTTTCTCAGGCTGCTGCTGTTTTTGCAGAGTCACCTCAGTGCTGGTAACCTGAGAGAGCATTTCTACTTTATACAGTGTGTACACACGTTCTATGGGATTCAACTATCCTATGCTGTCGTCTCCGGCAGCAAGGGTTTATTCCGAAAAGACCCCAATCCTAATCCCCTGTGTTTTTCAAGCAAATCCCCTGAGGTTGAATTCCTTATGTCCTTAAACTGTTTTTTTTTTGGGTTTTTTTTAAACAAACCCCCCCCAGCGAGTAAATATGAACTAGCAAAGTAAAATATGATAAAATATGATAGAAATAAGGTAGACCTCCTCGACCCAATCCATAAGCACCAAATTTGGACTAAATCAGACCAACAGTTGCAAATTTATGGTCTGAAAACATTTGGAGATAAATCTCCCCCCAGTTCTGGAAATATACAAGGGAACTTTCCTGAAATAAATCCACCTCTTTCTCGTGCTAAGGTCTATGGGACTATACAATTGGAAAACTATCCATGAAAAGGTTTTGGAGTTATCAGGTTAAAAAGAAGGATCTGTGGTGGCAGACGTTCCCCGGTGAATACGATTTCATAATATCCCTGATTTTTCGGGGATATAGTAAAATCATTATTGTGGCAAAATTATGTGTGAAGAGAACTGTATTGTTTTTCGGTCTAAGTACATAGATAGATCGTACAAGTGAAAGATAATCTCTTAAATGTAAGATGAGATTCACAGTGTGAATAGATGGACACAAATACAGGAATTAGAAAATTATGTGTAATTAAATATTTGGTATGTTGTTTAAATGTGGATGCATGTTTGCGTATATGAAGCTACTGAGGCACATCGACCATAACGCATCACCATTTAGGGTAGCAGAAGTCAAAAAACAACCAACTGAAATGCTTCTCTGAGTGACAACCCTATTTTCATGGAGCAAGATCTATGTGCACATTTATAGATTTGCCCACACCTTCATAAATATATTTACACATTTACTGTCCACAGATTTACGAACACTAGCAAATATGTGCTCACATCTCTGGTTATTTTGACACATTCACAAATCAGGCGCCTCACACATGCAGGAAAACAAACCAACGGGAGCCAGAAACAAGAGACATCACCGTCTCAGCCGTTACTGTGAGACAAAAAGCATTTGTTGTGTCTCCTGAATCACCTGCAGCTGTGACTTTTTGTGGTTTATGGAAAAGCATATGATGTGAGAGATAACTGACATCATGAGGATTTCTACCTACTTTTAGATTTGACCTACTTTTGTCTCCATACACTTGAAAATGTGCATGGTTGGAAGCAATCCCTACCAAAAGCCAAAGAACAAAAATATGCATCAAAAGCAACTTACCTTTGTAATAATGCAATAAAAAAAACATTGGGCTCTCTATGTCATCCTGACATCCCTTCAATAGCATATTCATGTTCACCTCTTAATTGATGTGAATCTGATGGCTCACGATGATCGCACCCAATTAACATCTACCGTGAGACCTTGACAACTTTATTTTATGTGATGCTTGCGACCTCTTCCCATTTAGCACAACTCGTGAGCCTCACAGAAGCACTAAAAGGGCCAGTCCCAATATCTTTCTGATGTTCTGATAGACTTGAGGACGGAGTTGGCAAAAGTACACATATTCTTTACTCAAGTAGAAGTACTGTGACTTGTGAGGAAAAGTACTTTGGTGAAAGAATTAAGAAAACAATGAGGTGAATAAAGATAACACGAGCCGGTTATTTTTGTAAACATCGTCAGTGTGCGACTTTGCCTCGACGGTGTCACCGAAATGTCTCTCGTCTTGGTAGGCGTGTCGTGCGTGATAAGAACCGATCTATATATTAATGGATCGTCTCTACTGCGAGCTATTGTGGCATCCATTTAGATCATATCAGACTATAATGCACTTCCTTAGCAGATCGGGACAGTTTTGAAAATGTAAGAAGTAAAAAGCACAGATATGTTTGTCAAAGTTTAAGGAGTAAACAAGTAAAAAGTGCTCAGGAAAGTATGTACTCAAGTAAAGTACAGTAACAGAGTATTTGTACTTAATTACTTCCCACCTCTGCTTGAGGATGTTTTTTTTTTTACATTGTTAGCAGGATGGCTTCTGAGTCATAGGATCTCTCTTGGTGTTGGAAAAAGTAAAAGCAACTCATCCGTTGGCAGATCAATGCTCTGAAAGCAAGTCCACACTGGATGGGTTGGGTTCACTCATCTACCCAGCAAGAAAGAAATCACGCTGGGGCAAGCAAACTCTTAACATTCATCCTTTGACGGTCTTTCTTTACATTACAAAGTTATGAGGTCCAATCTCGCTGGCTTGTCAAAACTTATGTTTAAGAGAGTGTTTTTGAGAGCGCGTGGTGTCAGAAACCTGCTGAGAGTTTAAATTACAAGTTCCTTTTCCCTGGCATTATGCCAATGATGGATGATGTAGGAGGAAGACAGAGACAGCTCTCTTCTCAAAGAAATGAGAGAAAGGAGTCTAATAGGGGATAGGGTCTCTAACCCATGAATCAACTGCTCTGACGTGTGCAGAGGGGAAACTAACGGTGAGTTTGGGTGCAGAAACCTTCTATGTCAGCTGTTTTCTTTATTTAATTGCAACAGGGCAAACAAATCCTGCTGAGTCCCCTCCGTCTATACATTTAATGAATGCAGCAGAGGAGTGAGCAGGATTGCAGGGAGCGTACCCTCATGTCTTTGCGGGGTGTAACATAGGAGGACAGGAACCGGAGGGACTCTGTGACAGACTGCGCTTCACTCAGAGCCGCTGCTGTTAGACTCAGGGAGTCTGGCTGGAAACACAGATTCATGGTCATTCTCTGTTGTGTCTGTATACATACATACAGTAACCATAAATAAATATTTACTCTACCGCTTCGGCCCTGGAGAGACTAAAGAGAGTGAATGGATGAGCGGCTATAATGTTATAATAGCTGATATGATTGTTGTTGCTTTCTTCACTCACTCTTTCGCTCCCTCTCTCTCGCACTCCGTCAAATCCTCTCTCCCATATCCTCTCTCTTGCCCTATCCCCTCTGCCTGTCTCTCCCCCTCTCTCTCTGTTTCTCTCTCTCTCTCCTCCATCCCCAACCGGCCATCCACTCAGAGTCTTGGATCTGCTTGAGGTTTCTGCCTGTTAAAAGGCAAGTTTCTATCGCCAGTGTCGCCAAGGTAATTCTCATGGAGGAATTTGTTTTTTTCTCAGTAGGACAATGGGTAAAGAGTTCGGTCTGGACCTGCTCTTTTGGGGACGCACCTCGAGACAACATTTGTTGTCAATTGGCGCTATATAAATAACATTTGAGTTAATTTGACAAATAAAAATGAACAGTTTACATAAATTTGACTGAATAGGCTTTAGCAGAAGCAAAGTGTTTATATATGCCGAGACTATCAACATGTTTGAGTAAGCTTCTCTACAAAATAATAAAAATCATTCACACCATCAAATCACTAAATCAAAAATCCCAAAAGAAGATTTTCTGATCTCTCTCTATATTTGTAAATTGATTGACCTTCTTAAGAGTGCATTACTGCATTAACCATAACCATAGATATCAGTGTTAAGAAGGTATGTTCCCTCCAAGTAGTGGGCCCCTGATGAAGATACATTACCCATCAAATGTTTGAACATGCCTTTCCATTCACTTGAATGGGTACATTTGTCAAAAGATTTGAACGGTACGAAACCGATCACCTTTCCACGGCAGAATTACGCTATTGAAGGGATGAGGTGGGAGATGAAATCATTACTCTCCCCTAATTTCTTTTAGAGGTAAGTGCTGTTCAACTTCTGGTGTGGATGTTCGGGACCTGAGACAAGATTTCTGCCTCCCTAGCTCAACCCAGATGTTCCACCATCTTTAGGACAAAGACACAGCAGACTCAGATGAAACGAGCATATTGGGAGTTGATCATGTGCCTGTGGGTAACATGGACGTGAGCTTAGTTCCCTGGTCCAGCAGGAGGTCTAAAGAGCTGGCACGAAAGCTGGGTGTTAGTCAGCGCAACAGTGTGAGAGATACCAACAAACAAAAAGCCTGGTGATGAACTTGTTCCTCTATAACATTGTTGAGCACCTAGCCAGATGGAGGCTGGCAGAAGGCGAAACCAGACTGTGAGTCTCCTGTGCACTCTCAAAATGCTGGATGGGATCATTTATGGATGAAAAACAAGCAAACAAGGGTTAATGATGGTTCTCTGCTGAGGAGGAGGCAGAAGAATCCCCACATGTTGTGTTTGAGCCTAGAAGATGAAATGAAAATGAAAATTTTCTGTCTGCAATACCCAAGGATGGACATGACTCACTAGCATTTGAGCCAGAATTGAAAGAAAACAGGACAACTCTTGTGAAACTGAAGCAGTTGGTAAGCTGTAGCTGTCTCTTATTGCCGAACTCACAAATCCACAGCATTCCTTCTTTCACAAAAATGCCTATTCACCACCAAGTAACAACCTCCCCCTCCCTTAGAGCACTGCTATACAGCTTACTCTGCTAATGTTAATGCATCAAAGGAATGAGAACGATGTACTCTCTCCTCCGTGTAAGAAGAACTCACCTCACTGCTCAGAGACTGTTTCATGAGCAAAGTAAGCCTGGTACCATCAGATATATGAGCAATTATGGTTCGTCAACCAAAACTGATCCTAAAAAGCTCCCACATTCACCAGTGCTCAAAGAAATCCTAAATGTGACCTAAGAATTTGAGCTTTTAAACAGATTGAGAAGAACCAAAGCTTGTGTCATTGACTCTATTCATGTTCCTCACGTAGCTTCTGATGGCCCTCTCAGTGTTTGATCGCGATGTTTGCTTTCTGACGGCTATTGTTGACAAAAAATAAGAAAATCAACGCTTTATGAGTTATTATAATGATATTAATATTCATTATATGCACAAGGAGTGACATCAGCAGGAACATAGAGTTACGTCAGCTACAGAGAAAACAGGACCCAAGAAGGTGCTAAAAATAGAGCTTGTTCATCGGTTCACCCTCTTCCTATTGTTATGTTTCATGTGGCCGACATCATGTAGGTTAAATAGGTACAAGGTTCAAGGTCTGTCTTACCCCCAGGGGGCGTTTCGGTTCACAGCCACTAGTAATTAAAACATTGAGCAAAAACAAATAAATACAAAAACAAATACTTAATGCAGATTCAAGTTTCCAAATATAATTTAGCCTGACAGCAATGGATGAATGGGGCATAAATATTAAACATAAAGACAAGTTCATTGATGGCTGAGACAACGGACACCAGAGTTGATTCCTTCACCCGGTCTCTGCTGATAATCTTGTGCGGGGGTGTTGTGGCTGAGGTTTATCCCACGTGATATGGGCGAGAGGCAGGGCACACCCTAGATAAGTTGCCAGTTCATCACAGGGTCATCACAAAGAGACAAATAATTACTAGTACACAGAGTTACATCTATGGGCAATTTTACAGCCACCTTTACTCATGTTGCATATTTTTGTTGCAGGAGGATGCCACGGAACCTTCGCAGACTCCGGAAGAACATGCAAACTCCACACAGAGGGGCCCCAGAAGAACTCCCTTGCCCGGAGGCAACAACGCTAACCGACCACTATGCCAGCAGGCATGTTCTGATCCTTGAACATGGCTACACAAACAGCTCAGTGAACAAGACGTTTCCAATCACCACTAGCTCTTAACGCTCCGATAACATTCCAACCAAAGATATTCATACGTAGTCACCGCTACTCAATCATTCCCATAAACCAGTAAATCAGTTGGAGAGACAATAGAGGTACAGAAATGTGAAATTGCATTATCTGTCATGTTATTGTCAAGTGTCACGTATGCTAAATAACTCCTTTGAACGTGGCAGATCAGCAAAATATTCAACATATATGACATATTTACCGTTGACAAGCTGCATAATAAATGATTCACATCCATGAATACACTTTCAGTCTTGGTTACTCCATCATGTACATCGCCCACTCACAGGGCTCACTGGGGTCATTCAGTTAATAAGTCACAGCAGTCTGATTGAGTCACAACTAATGAATGAGAGCTTAGTTGTGATGTTTGGTTTTAGCTCGGGAATAACTCCTGCATCTATGAACTTTATCGGCAGAGTGTAATGCCAATCATCCGTGACTGAATCTCCATAAATCAGGTCTCGGTAAGAGAATAGATTTATTTTCATACTTGTTCGCACAGTCTTAAGGGCATGGAAATACAAAAAAAGAAACAAAGTGACAAAGATTACTGACTAGAGAGAGGTTTGACGATTCGTCAGCATGTGACCGAAAACAAATCTTCATGGTTTCATGTCTTGAGTATAAAAACTGGAGAGCTAAAACAATGAAATGTTGTTGTGGCTAACTGGTGTCTTATTTAAATTCTCTTGGCATGAGCAAGATCAGGGAATGGTGTTTGAAGAACCTCATCACAACAAAAACAACATAATAAATACAAAAATTAACTAGACCTACTCTGTCCTCCCCAGCAGCAAGGGTAAATCCCAAAAAGTCCTCAATCACCTGCATTTGTACAAGAAATTCCCCTGGGTAAAATCCTCAAATTAAATGTGAAGTTCTGTACAAAAACAGTATTTTTCGTAAAATAAGGACCCCCCAGTGTCAGAAATATACTAAAGGTCAATGAAATTGTTATTGGGTTATCAGGTTAACATGAAGGAGCCCCGATTTTTCGGGGATACAAATAGAAGATCCAAACTTAATTTTTGACTAACTCTTCTTTGGTTTGAACAACTTTTCACACCAATCGATGCTATCATAATAACTTATAATGAGAGCATTAATAATCTGTCAGACGACATCAAACAGAGGCTGAAACAAGTGGCGTCTTACCTATCCTGTCCAATCTGTCAATGGCAACCGTCTCGAAGGCCCTCCTCATCATGGGGTACTCCTCCAGCACCTCGTTGAAATTGTCCACAGAGAGGGAGTAGAGACGGCAGTAGGTGTCAGATCGCACGCTGGCTGTCCGTCTGCCCCGGGTCAGCAGGCAGATCTCTGATGGGGAGAACCCACAGAAACGCCATATCACAAAAGTATCACAACTGAAGAAGGATTAATGAAGACTTGATAGCACTATTGCACTTTTCCAAAACAACAGATGTGTTTTTGAAGAAAAGGGAAAATTGTCTCTTCAAATATTTCACCTTCAGTTTTACCGAGAAGTTTTTCAGCATCAAAACTATTATTAGTTGCTATTGCTACTCCAAATATCATTTCAAGTGATTTTAGAATCAAATTTATTTTAATTTGTTTTCGGGGTATTTCAGTGTGAACATTTAATTGTTTGGATTCACTAAGCTTTCCTGAGTCTGGACTACACAACCAAAACACTTGAGGTCCTGAGCGAGTGTTTGACCACAATGAAATGTGTCTATTCATCTTTGCTGCGTGTGTTCAGAACAACCCGAGGACAGTAAAACGGACTCTTTCCTCCAGCACCGGTGCAGCACCGGCAGATGTGTGAAGCAGGCACATTATATTTGGAGATGTGCCGCTAAGCTTCATTACATTCAGCTGTTCCCCCTCTCTTCACCCGCTATCTTCTTCTCTTTAGATTATTCTTCTTTGGGCTAGAGCTGACTGTTGTCTTGACAACCATATGCCCTCCTTTTCCCCTGCCTGAAAGGTCGAACTCCCCTGGCTGTCTGTGGGAGAGGAAGAAAAATTACAAAAATGTGAGAAGACTCCATTAACATGTGCATAAGTGGAATGAGCTCAAACTCTTCACGCCTGAGGTGTCTCCGCCAGCAAGAGGCGCACTGCTGGACTCGGATCAACCAGGAGTGCTTGAAAAAAAAGACGTACAAAAACATATATTCGATTAGTTTAACATACTCTTAGCATAAGTAATTGAGCAATGTTTATTAGATTAATGGACATTTGGGAAAGATTGCTACCATTCCTCGGTGGTTAGCTTAGCTTAGCACAAAGGCTCGCAAATGAGGTGACAAACAAGATGACGACAACACTGTTGTTTGTGACACTAAATGGGTTTATCAGATTAGAGAAAGAATGTTTAAAATGTTGATGAGTGAGCCGTAAATGTGATGGTCGGCACTTTTGAGTCCGGTTAGCTTTTTCTGTAGTCTTAATACTGAGATACGGTGACTGGATGCTGGATAACCTTTTATTATTTACCCTCCAAACATTCAAGCGATATTATGGGTGGTGGTGGCTGATGTCTCTGCTGAGACTGATGAATAAAGAAGTTGATGGAACTGTGACAACTTGTTCCAGATGGGAAAGTAGAGGTTGCGTGTAACAGCAGCATTAAGAAACTACCAAGACGATAGTTCTTAAGTCCAGACAAAAGTCTCGTTGAATGGGCTAAATGTCATTCGAAACGCATTTCATCAAAGTTTGAGTTTGGCAAAATTATGTTTGAGATATGAGAGTTCATCTTTAAGCAGTAAAGAAAGCAGATGCTCCAGTTTTTAGGGGAAATTGAGGAAAAACTCATCAAAGTACATAAGACTCCACATCATAATGTCCTATAATAAGATGTCACTTGAGATCCTCAAGTTATACCTAACACAACCATTTGCATATTCTTAGCATCATTAGTGGGAAGTGCTGGCAGAGGATAATGAAACCTTGGAGGCTGCATTAAAAGCAGTTCAGACCATAGGGTAACTATCAGCAGCTTATGCATAGGGATGCTGTCATCCACAAATATGATTCAAAATGCAGGGAAATACAGGATGGTGAGAGTGAACTTTAGAAGTAAGTTTCTTTAGCTTTGAAGCTTTGTTTCCTCAGCCCATTAGTGAAAAATATAATGTCCAAAATTCTCTTTTATCCTTTTATTGTTCATATGTTCACAGCCAAACTCCACTCCCTCATATGATCCCCACATCCACAGAATATTTCCCCAGTTTCGTCACCTAGATTCTGAAAATCTATGCCATCAAAAATAATCACTCAACTACATAAGCCTCTCCATCTGACTTACCACGAATATCAAGTGATTTAATAATAAGAACCAAGTGATTATGACACAACATATTATGAAATCATTGGCGCTTAAGATGAGTCACAACTTCTGAACACGTCTGCTGGCTAATGGTGAGGAAGAGAATATGCATTCGTCTAAATTCAGTTTTCAATACATTTACCAAACCCCGATTTAGAATCAAACTTTAAATAATGTGATGGATGTGGCTGCCAAACATTAATTTTGGAAAAAAAAAAAATAGCAAAAGGCTACGCTGCAGACTTTGTTGTATCCACAGACAAAGAAATACTTAACAAAGCAGTTTTTCCTTTCAAAGTCTTGATAGATACATGGGCACAGAGTTCAACAATGCCTACGCTGTCATCCCCGACTGCAAGGGTATACGCCTGCAAAGCTCCCATTCCCCTGCACCATACAAAAAAGTTTCCCTGATTGAACTCCTCAAATTAAACGTGAAGTTATGTTCGAGAAATAGTGTTTTCGTGAAAAAACTCGCCCCATCTCATCCCAGAGTCAAACATATACCCCCGCCTAGATCTATATGCACTAAATTTAGACTAAATCCGACCAACGGTTAGAAGGAATGTCCGAAAAACTGGGTGGCAGCCATTGAACTTTGAGTCTACAGCACGGGTGCACCGGATGTTAGAAATGCAGGTCAAACCGCGTCAACAAGACCGGGTGTGTGCTCGGACCACAGCTGGGTGGGTTTATGTGTGGTGAGAGCACCAATTGTTTTTAAACAGCCACAGAGAAATAACAGCCTGGTGAAGTGGGACAGAAGTGGCTCCAAGGCGCTGTACAAGAAGTCCAAGTCAAATGTCATGGTGCTGTGTTTTTCCTTCATCTGCTTGCTGCTAAACACACATCTGTGACATTAACACATGCCTGCAAGCTCTATAGGATAGCATAAGATAAGATAAGATAAAAGAAGATAAGATGGGAAAGGAATGGAAAAGATACGGACAAGAAGATGGCTGGGCCCCTCTCCGACTACCTTTGGTGGTCGGCATTGTGTTGTGATGACCCCCCCCCCACTTGAAAGCACATCACACACACACATACACGTAAACAAAAACACACACAAACACACGCACAATAAAGTGACACAATGTGGTATAGTTATGAATGTAATGTTGATATGGGTGTGTATATGTGTGTGTATATGTGTGTGTATATGTGTGTGTGTGCACGTACATGTATGCACATGTATATATATTAATGTTTATAGAATTGCTTTTATTTGTGTTTTTGTTGCTTTCCTTGTCGACGTTTTTTCCCTTGTTCCCCCGACCCCCATAGTATTTCTCCCTTTCTTCCCACTTTCTCTCCCACTTCTCCCGCCAAGCCCCCTTTCCTCACCTTATCAAGACATAATAACAAATAAATGCAGTTCACGCAACTGGAAGAGTGTGACAGACTCTTCCTTTGCAGACTTAAATCTGTCTGGCACTGCAAGGCAGCCAGATCCTCTTTCTGCAGGCAGACACAGCTGGACAGCACAGATTAGAGAAAAAGAAAAAGGGAAAGGTTTCCGGATGTAAAACCCATTAACAAATATTAACATACACTGTCAATGGTACTGTTAGCCACTAGAGTTCCGGCCGTAATTGTGAATGGAATCAGATGATCTGCTGTAGCTTCCCCGAAAGGGAACAGCCGAAAGATGAAGAATAAGAAGAAAAAAATATAACAGTACAGAACAGAATAGAACAGCCACTAAAGTTGCTCCTGGCACACTATAATCAAGTAAAGGATGTAGTTAAAACCTCATTATCAATCAGGGGCATGTGTCGGTACAAAGTCTCACAGAAAGGAGGAAAATTCGGTTTGGACACGTAACGGGTGAGACTAGAAAGAGGTTTGCATAGAATAGAAGAAGGGTAGAACGCTAACGTACCTCCAAAGTAGGAGCCGTCCATCAGCTTCATGTCGGTGTTTCCTTTGGTCAGGACGCTGACCACGCCGTGCTGGATGAAGTACATCTTCTTGCCGATGGTGCCCTCTCTGACAATGTAGTCTCTGGGCTGGAAGACTTCAAACCTCAGTTTGGTCAGCATGGCTGTCACAAAGTTGGGATCGGCGTTGGCAAACAGCGGCATGGAAGCCACCAGTTTACGGCAGTTGAAGTTGACAATTTCCTTAAAGGTAACAGAGAACAGCAACATTAGTTTATAAGGTTGCAGTGAGGTAGGAACACTGATATATATATATATATATTAGATTTCTATAGTCTCTCTTAGTGTTTTCTTGCAGCGGTGCAGCACTGTTAATAATTAAATTACCGACTCAAGGTAATCGCATTTTTTGTTATAGTTCTTTTTTTTTTCAAATGAGGAGAACAGCTCATTGCTGAGCATCATAATGAATTTATTCCGTCCACTTACTTGGTGGGGTGATGAGATATGTTTGTATTTCATACCTCACGTAAAGGCTCATTAAGCTCCTCCAGGATGCTCTCCTCATCAAACATCTTGCCCTGGTATCTGTGCTCGTAGTAGTCGTGGATCTTCTGTCGGAACTCAGCCGGTAGTTTGTGGAAGGACATGTACTGCTCCACTTGTTTGTACTGCGGGAAGGAGAGAGGTGTGGGAGAAAATGTTGAAAGGAAAAGACTCATAATTGAAAATAATTTTTTTTTTTAAAGATTCAGCAACTCTTTTGTAAATTTTGAGCGTCTGAGATCCATTGACCTATTTATATTTTGTAGCAGGAGAGGAAACCTGTGATGAAGTTGTCAGGGGAAAAAAGACAGCTCTGTCTTGGTCAGGGGACAAAACAAAAAATTGACTGTGATGATTGAATAGAGCACTGTAAAAAAAAAAGGATTTTTCCACTGGCAGCACACAATTAAATGAATTATTAATGAGTCTAAAATGCAAGTTGAAAATAATTAATTTCATTGTGTCATGATTTTTTTGAGTTCATCCAAAAACTATCTTTTTACAGTGTATGAAAAAATTATCAAATCAATATAGAGGTTTCGAAATTCTAAATATTTCAGTTTGAGGTGACACATTTAGAGAAAAGGTTATCAGGCTGTAGTGAAATATATGTATTACATATGTGCTGCCTCACACTGTTAAGCACTTTGAGTTTCATGCTATGTATGAACGCTACTGTATAAATAAAGTGTATTATGATAATGATTAAAATAATGAAACAACTCCTCAATGATCTTTAAAGAGCAAAAAATACATTTAAAAACGAACTAAGGTAAATAATTGAATGGAAACCGTTGGCTTTTGTGTGCTTGGGTTACTGTTCTGAGAAACGGAAGATCATGTCGGTTATTAATGTTGAAAGTGATAAATATGTAATATGCAGAAAAAAGGGCAGACAATGGAGGCCGGCTGCGGCACATCGTGTTTGTTCATCCAAGTGATTCATAGCATCACATATTCTCCACGCTGTTCATCCATACAATCATAACATATTTACACGCTTGACATGTCTCGTGAGCATAGCAACCGCTGGACCTCCAGAACCCCATCTTCAGGCAGTTAGAATTGCATAACAGTGTGTCATCTGAGGAATCTTGCTATTCTTCTGCATTTCCTGAAAACAGACCGTTCAGCTTTGGTCTATTTATATCAAAATGGGACATTTTGTGTGGTTTCTCGTGTCCCCACCTTCCAGTGATTACTTTAGGGTCACTGTTCGTGGTGTAAGCCTTTATCCCAATTATGTGATGGCTGAATCCGTCAATGCGGCCATTAATTCCAACACCATACAGTTTTAATTCATCAAGTGAGTCTTTAAGCCGGAAGCTTGTGGGACCTCTGTCGTAGTACTGTCGCCGTCTAAAATGCTGTCTGAAATGCTCCATATTACTAGTTTTGACATACTCTTATTTATTCTTGTAAAAGTGTTAAGTTATGTTTCAAAAAGGGAGGGGAGGGGCCAAGGAGGGAGGGGCCAAATGAAAGTCTGTACAACAACTTATGAGCACGAGTCCTGTGATAAGGATCTGTTAGGTTCTGCATCTGACTGTGTTCTTTAAGAAAACTGTGTCTGCTCATTCACAACTTTACAAGTATATAACATCGAATGTTGAACATCGCTCCCCAATGTGTGTGTTCTCCAACAAGTTGGAATTTTATATCAAGATGTTGTAATACCTATTTTTGCTTGTCTTTTTGTTTTGTTTTTTACACATTTAATGTATTTTTGCCATGTTGGTGCAATGGACAGCGAGAAGGTTCCATGTAATTTAAGCTCCATTTATGTAGATTAATGATTTTAACTAAAGCCTACTTTGAAAACTTAATTATGCCTAATACAACATAACCTGTTAAGTTTTTTACTCAAGGTGAAACAAGACTGGTGAAATAAACGGGTTTACACACGATTTTCTAGTAAAGTCAATTTAGCTGGGATAAGAGTGTCTGGATTCACCACTTGTTCTGTTTTATAAAACATAACAATGCCAATAGATGGTTCATATTCATGAGGTATGTTTGTATTAAAACTCTGTAATTACACTTCTACCATAATAGTGGGTAAAATAAGCAGAATAAGACAATTCAATTATTAATCAAATTATTGGTATGACAATTAAAACTTTCATTTTAGTGGCAGCCCTAACTACGGACTTCACAGTAATCCCATCAAACCCAATGACACCAGTCTGAAAGACACGGGATGGGCCTCTTTGAAGGTACAAACAGCAGTTAGAATAACTAGCCGCCCCTAATTTCTGTATCGACTTTATACAGTGCTGAGCTCTTCTTAGCTGATGCATCAAAAGAATGCAGTAAATATTACAGCTTATGATCTTTATCCGCCTCTGTATGAGGATAAATCTGTAGGCCTGCATCAAAAAGAATACAGTTCTTTAATAATCTAGAGTGCCGACACTCTCCTGCCTGTGAGACACCAAATCTGATTTATAAGGACACATCGTGTATGGAGTATCAGCGGGGGTTCCTGACAATGACCTTGCTTCTACTAGTCTATGACACCTGCATGGGATAGGACGGAGAAATTGCATTTTGTCACAGTGTAAGGTGACATATGTCTTGAAGAAGTACATGGAGGTTTGACCCTTGTTGACACAACAAACCACAATGTCCTAAATACCCACAGTAGCTTTCAGGGTTATCATTCATTTCTCTCTCTATGGGGAATTTTGTCTTTAGATTGTGACACAGTGAGTGTTTTTTTTACAGAAAGTGAAAAGAAATACATGACAGTATTGCAAGCGGAAGAGTATATTTATCTGTATTTTTCATTTTTATCTCCTTTTTCTGTTTTTCAGTGTGGTATATCACAAAAAATATTACCTTCATGTATGCTGCACAGCACAATCCCATGCATGGCAAACGTGGATAACTTAATGAAATACAGTGCATAATGGCATTATCTCCACAAAAACAACTTACGGAATGCTTTTCTTTGTTATGGAAATCTCTGGCTCATTTGGCTTTTATTAACTGCCTCCAGAATTGGTTCATCTAGCATGAAAACCCATCCAAAATGATATAGGCTGTTATCTGCCATATTTGTAACACATCTTGACAGTTACTAGCAAGACGGACAATAACAATCTGGATTTTCTCTTTATATTAAAAAGATATTTTCATTTTGGACAGCAGAGGGGATTCTCCAAATTTAAGAGTCAAACCCAATAAAACTAAAAGAGTCAAGTCAGACGTCCAGCTCATTCAATCAAGCATGAGGATAAGCTGGTAGTCTCCTATTAAGTGTTTCCTGCCTGGGGATTCAGTGTGTGGCAGTGTCAATTAACCTGAAATGACATATTACTCTCTCTCATTCTCACTCTTCTTTAAAAGTCACTCTTGAAGCAGCCGCAGAGTCTTAATGATGTTTTTTTAGCGTAAGATTGAGATTAGGGAGCGTGTCACTCAAGTCAGTGGGATGTTAATGACATTCAAATGTCCCCTACACTCAAACCGCACGCACACGCCATAAAGATCTGCTTACAATGTGAATTATAAGAGAGAATGACTTTAGAAAATAGCAAGCTAAATGCTTCAACATTTCCAAGTCAAGCAGATTGTTGATTTTAAGTTGTTTAATCGGGGGGAACTATATTTATCTGTAAGAACTTACAATTTCTAAATACTTTACTTGTAAATTAGACGTTTCTGTCATGACAGTCATGTTGTATGTATGAGGTGTTTATGTGTCTGGCTTCTGAGTTAAAAAAAAAAATTAAAGAGGAGTATTAGACAGAAGATATCACATTTAAACGCATAGATCCTGTATATGTGAATAAGTATACATTTCTGCAAAGCTTATTTACGTCCAAAGATGTGGAATTTCAAAATATCCTCCAACTTTCACTTAAAGCTAAACTAGCTTGTGTTTAAAGCCCTTCTTAGATGGTATTACTAGTGTGTCTATCTTATAGGCTCAAACGCTGTGGCCGGGGACGCACATGGAACTGGACTCATACACTCTCCTGCGGTGCTTGTATAAAACTAACAAATGCATTACGATTCTTAAATCCAATCTGTTCCCCTAAGCCTCTGACCGGAATTAAGGGAGGGAGAGGAAGTACAGGGTTTTTTTAATAGGGCATGAAGCTCCTCGTTTGCGGCTTGCGAGCATGATGCATGGCTGTCACTGTAGGCTGCCACAAACCGAAGGGAGAAATTGAATTGGCCTCCTATTAATGGGCCTTGTCACGGATCGTCAGGGCTCAAGATGTGACAAGTCTTAACTCTGTGTGTGTATGTGGGGTTGTGCCTGTGCGTGTCTGTGTGTGTTTGTGAGAGAGAGAGAGAGTGGGGGGATGTCCTCCTGAGTTTATAAAACTTAATTAGACTGTAGCATCCTTTAGCTCACTGACTTAAAACAGAGACCTACAAAAATAAACTCAGAAATGTGTGCACTAATGCGCCCTCAGGCACACGCTAGTATGACCACATATACTCACGTCAAATACATGTGTGTCGAACATGGATGGAGGGAATGATAAAACAAGTCAGGAGCAGAAAGTTCACATTTTCCATTCCATTTTCCCACTGCATGTGTATTTTATGATGATGAGTAGAGATATTCATTAAGTGCACTGTTGACAGGAAACCAAGTTGAGGCTATTATGAAATATTGATCACTCTTCACACTTATAGCCCAAACATAAAAGCAGTAAATGTAAAAGTGAAGCAGGCAAAAAGGCAACATTGGTGTTTGCAAGAGGGTAAATATCCAGACCTACGCTGTCGTCCCCTACAGCAAGGGTATATCCCCCAAAAAGCCCCCAGTCCCCTGTTGTGTACAAGTAATATAACACATGATTGAACTCTTAAAATTAAATGTGGAGTTATTGCCACATAAAGGACCTGCTGCGGACGCAGTGATGACAATTTCTAAATATCCCAGACTTTTTTCAGGGGTATGAATAGACAAAGTCATTTCTTAACCACAACAGCTTTCCTCTGGCTAAAATGTATTTGTTTTGGGATTAATTTAGCAAAGCAATAATCTTAATTAAAAAAATCGACAGAAGCAGCTATGCAGCTAGGAGGGTTTTGAAAATCTTGCAATTTGAAAATTAATTTCAACAGATGTTGAGGTGAATTACATTTCTGACTATCGAATTAGTATCTTAAACAAATCCGGGTTGGTTGAGTTCATTTTTTTCTACTGGTCAAACTTCAGCTGATCTGTTTAACCTCTCAATCATGTCCAGGTCATCCTCCAGGTTATGAAGTCGCTGTTTGATGTGGATGGATGGGTGTGACTTTGTTCAGCGCTCATCCCACGGGGCCCCTGGGGGTCATATCTCCCTCCTCTCAGCACTATCGGACACAATGTTCTATTGCTCTTGAGGGGGAGGAAGTGATGGGGGGGAGGGGGGAGGGGAGAGAGGGAGTGCAGTTACATAATTGCTAATGCCCTCTGTCCATGTGCAGTGTCCGCTGGCAGATGGTGTATTTCCCAACAGCCAAGGGCAAATGGACAGATGAGGCAGGTGAAGAGTGGAGATGGGAACAGTGAGGAGAAACACGAGCGCACTGGTCACCTCCATGATAAGCTTCCACAAACTAGAATGGAACTTTATAGAGCGGCATAGATCGAACAATCTGTGGACCACGCCACACACTGTCACAAAGTTTGGTGGAAAGTGCTTCAGTCGTTTTTGCATGATTAAGGAAATCGTTAATAATCACCAGGATATATCTCATTATAATGAAATGAAATGGTCTATTCTGGATCAAACCCCATCATCCCATTGATCTGTTTTTACTGATTTTGGAGAATCCAGCTAAAAATCCAACAAACAAACACAGAAAATATAAGCTCCTGGACAAAGGTTAAAAGTAATGGCTGAAATTGTAACCGTCAATCCATCCATCTTCTCCATAGCGACTTAATCAGGGTTGAAGGGTTATTCATATGGGTGCGAGTTGGAGCCCATTCCAGCTGACATAGGGTGACAGGCCAGATAAAGAATAAAGATAAAGAATAAAGAAATTAAGATAAAAACATTCATAACTATAATATGGGAAATTCAGAATCACAAGTTTACCTGTATTACATGTTTTTGGCCTGTGGCAGGAAGCTAGTGCACCCAGAGGGAAGCCCTCCACAGCACAGGGAGGATATTCAAATCTAATACAGAAAGGCCGCAAGATCAAAGAATCAGGTGGGTTAGAACTCAGAACCTTCTCGCTATGTGGCAGAATCGCTATTCACCAAACCACCATGCTGTACAGACCAAAGGGACCAAACATTAATAGATAAAAATCATGCATAGGTAGTTGTAGTAGAGGTAAAAGTGATGGATGAGTAATGGCTGAAATTAATGGTAATTTGGTTATTTCTTTGCTTTATATGAGTAATAAAAACAAAGACACAGAAAAAAGTTAACTCCAAATACAAAAAACAAAAACATCAAAACTATACATTTCCAAGGTGACAGAACTGGAACTGTAAACATTTTACACAACCACTAATCACCAGCTTTCACTCAAACAGTAATCCTCCTCCCTCTGGAATGGCACAACTTCTGCATGATGTCATTCTGTGGGATGTCAGCCCACTGTGCCATCCCACCGCCAGCGCTGCCCATAGTTACTGCTGGGTCTGAGGAGGATGTTAAAAATGTAGCATTCCCTCACTCTGCCATCCCCACGGGTTTAATGTTCTCATATATGCCAGTGAAATGTCCACTGATATGAAGAATGCACAAGCACTCGTGAGCCCTGTGACATCACAGATGCAGAGCTTTAGACAGTTTCTCTATATGGGTGCTTATGGTCTCTGCCGCTGTAGCAATGATCAGTCAGAACCTGTTTCTGTGGTCAGCAGGTCAACATGTCAATCCAAACCCATATTTTAGTCATGAGGCTGATGGACCATTTTGGTTTGAGTTCCAGTCTGGTGGGCAGGATCATGGATTTTTCTGACAAATAGAGGGACAAAGGTTAACATGAGCATCGTATCTGATTTATGTTGTTCATCTACAGGTTGTTGGTGAGTTTCTGCCTCAAGGAGTTTAAGTATCTTGGTGTCTTGTTCTTGTGGGATTGGAATATGGATCGGGAGATGGAAAGGCGGTGTGGTGCAGCACCAGCATTCATTTTATCCATCTGTTGTGGTGAAGAAATAGCTCACGTAGGGCAAAGCTCTCTATTTACCGCTCTATCTGCGTTCAAACCCTCACCTTTGGTTATCATGAGCCCTGGGTACGGATAGAAAAAATGAGGTTATGGATACAAGCGGCTGAAATGAGCTTCCTTCATAGGATGGCTGCATGGGCTCAGCCTTAGAGATAGGGTTCTGAGATCAGACATCTGGAGAGAGCTCGGAGTAGAGTCGCTGCTTCTCCACCTCAAAAAGAGCCAACTGACGTGGTCTAGGAATCTGATTAGGATGCCACCAGCACGACTCCCTCTGGAGGATTTTCAGGCACATCCAACTGGAGGAGATATCGAGGTAGACCCAGAACCTTTTGGAGGGACTATATATCTCGTCTGGCCTGGGAGTGCCTCCGGTTTCCCCACGATGAGCTGGAGAGTGTTGCTGGTGTGAGGGATGTCTGGAAATCCCTTTTTTAACCTGCTGCCAAAACGACCAAACCCCCAGATATGCAGAAGAAAATAGATGGATTGATGGAACTACAGGCTCACTTCAGGATGTGTTCCCTCACCCTTACAGAATATTCTCCACACAAACACATGCAAAATCCACTCCAGAGCAGGACCATAGGGAAATCTGCTGATGGTCCAGTAATGTGAGACTGCTGCATGAAGATGAATCCAGCCAGGGTCCAGCTGTAGATGAGTGTCAACTGGTGTGACATATCTTACTTGGAAGTCAACATGTGCAGGAGAGAAGACATTATTATTGATTTTAGAAACAATTCTTCTACGATCATCAAAAACCAGACTGTCAACAGTGTGGATCGCTGCATATATCTGGGGACAGCTATAGACTCCAAACTGACCTTTCAGAGAAACTCTGAGGTGGTTAGCAGAAGTTCACATCAACCTATGCCTTGTCTTAGAAACAAGTTTTCTTGTTTTCACATTGAAAAGGCCAGAACCACTTTATTATATCAAGCTCTTATTGAATCAATCCTTTATTTTCCCTTTTTTTAATGGGGTAAATCGGGATTAGGGAGTGGAATTAGTCAAATTACAGTATTGTGACCATCTGTAATAATTTGTGATTTTTTAAGACCACTCAGTGAAAACCCTCTTACTGTATATGTTGACAATTATGGCGAATTATTACATTTAGATGTGCCACCAGCTTTGAAAAAGAGAAGCAGTTTTTTGCAAATTGGTCTGAAACAAGATTGTAGTGTTTTCAAATGACTCATAAGCAGTTAGCTGAAAATAGTGCAAGGCAAATAAACATCTGATATCTTAACTATTGTAATAGTTTGCTCTAAGTAATGCAAACATGCTCAAAAGGTCCAGCTTATTCTGCTTTAACCATCAGTAGTATGATTAGCAAGTCAGCTAATCAGTTTGTGAAAAACAGTCGAGAGTGAAAGCACGGCTGCTCGTTATGTCCTGCCTTGCTTATCTCTCTGTTACTGTATGTGTGTCTCTATTTATATTCCAGCTCTTGAACTGCTGAACATGCCAGTAACCAAACAACATGAGTCCACTCTGATTGAGCAGAAAAACATGCCAGCATGCTTTGTTTAACTCTTAGAACCTACAGCAAACATTCAGAATCCATATCCCTCTTTGGTCAGTGGGGTCTTTGTCTGCAGAAAGGAGAGAGTGCCTAGTGCGGGAACTATTATGACATTTCTGTCTCAACAATGAGCAAGGACAGCTTTTTATTCTGCAAAAGTCCACGCTTTCTCTTATATTAACACTATCTTGTACAAAGAATGCCTTTTGTCACAGAGGCGACTTCCAGCACATAGCTCTGTCTCCAATCTCTTATGTAATTGTGAGACTCATTGTCGTCTGCAGAGCAGCACGGATCGCTTTATTGGTTAATGTTGGACAAACAGTCAGGGGGGCGGGAGAGGGAGAGCACGTTTGGGGGAGTTTTCTTTGTCTAGCCTAGCAGGGTGTTGTCACTCTGTTTAGAATTTTCACTGTAGTGCACTGTGGAGGAAAAGATGAAAGCAATGGCAGGAGGTTATTACTGCGGACATCAGCTGTACGTAAGTGACAGGAAACAAAGACTCCAAGCATAGACGCAGCAGCAATTCATGCGCCCCCCTCTCTCACTTTTTTCTTCAGCCTCTGTGTTCGCTGCAAGAGGACAGAGAAATAATATAAAATAATAGAAAACCAACTAGGCCATCCCAGATAGCAGGGGTATATCTCTGAAGCCCCCAATTCTCTGCATTGTACAGGGAATTGTTTTTAAATATATATATCTCCTCAAGTTGATTCATATGCACCAAATATGGACTAAATTGGACCCAACGTTAGGAACGTGTCTGAAAAACAGTGTTTTTCATTCAAAAACATCCCCTTATTCTATAAATCTGAATCATTGCAGTCAAATATGATAAATTATAGATAATTGTATCTGAGTTGATTCATATGCACAAAATATCAACTAAATCGGGTCAATTGTTGAGATATTATGACCCGAATACTTGGGCTTGAGATAAAACTCCCCCTAGTGTCGGAGATATTAAAGTGACCTTTTCCAAAATCAATCCAGTTCTTTCTGTCACTGAAATTTATGACGGTATAAAATTTGAAAATTATGCATGAATGACGTACGGCTGTTGATCAATAAAATGTCTGACTATAATTACGGTTTATCTGATTGAAACTATTTACTAAACAAATCTGATGCGGAATGGATAAACTTTGTCAGCTTAAAAGGTTTAAAAAAAGTCAAATGAATAAGGAAGTTTCTGATCACCCAGAGACAAAAATGCAAAATACAAAAAGCATTCCTTAAATTACTTCGAGGACTAATGAGGTGAAATGGTAAATATCATAAATGGCCGGCAGGTAGTGCTATTCCTAGCCAAAAACTCATCACTTCCTGCTCGGACCTTGATCCATCATTCTTAGAATATCAAATTAAAATCTTCTCATAGTGTTGTGAGATGAGCCAACTAATTAGCAAACAAACACAGGCTGAAGCAATAACACAGTGTAACCTTCTTTTTGGAGATAATAAGGACAACAAAAATGAAAAAGTGCTATTTTCCCAGATTACAAAGTTCATTACAGGAAAGCGGGAAGGCAAGTATGAAATAATAAAAGAATTAATATAATTAAGTACAAAATCAAAAAAAGATACAAAAATAGAAAACAAGATCAAAAGAAAAGTAACTTACGAAAGTAAAAATGAGTGTAAAAGATGCCGAGATCAAAAGCTTGTCTATGAGAGTGTATTTTGAGAAATGGGCTCAAAAGACGCTACTGACTGGCTGAGTTCTTTGTGCAGGGCAGCCTGAATATCTGAGGCTGCTCGCCGAAGAAGAACTGTCTCAGCTTCATGTCCCAAAGAAGATGTCAGTAAAGTTCATGGTACAAACCACGCTGACTCATCCATGTGTGGGCTTGGTAAAACTTAGTTTTTCTTCTGTTGTCTAACATCAGTCTGTCCCAGTCCACAAACACAGAGTCAACCTTTGTCCCAGACAGCCTCTGTAGAATCTCTGAAATGGAATTGTTTCAGTGAGAATCACAAACAAACCTTAAATCACCTCCTTTGCATTGTGAAGGCAGTAAAATTATTTTCTCTTTTTTGAGTAAACTGACATTAAATAATACCTCATCTGTGGATAACATCACAGAGGTCAATCTCAATGGAGGATTCAGTTTACGCTGATGAATAATCCATAAATCTCCTGCATAGCTATTATACTTGTGAGTCTGAGACATACATTATATAGAAGACCATCTTATCCTTTCTCACACGAGTCAGTCTTCTATAAACTCAGTGTCACTCACTGATATCATGACCTAGAAAACAAAACAAGATGACGATCTCCACAACTTGACACATGACCAACCAGGAGACAAAAGATCAATAGAAAAAAAGCTGTATATTGAGGCCAAAGAGGGATGCAAACCTGATCACCCTTTGCTCTAAACTAGGCCTACGCCGTCATTCCTGAGAGCGGAGTATATCCCTGAAAAGTTTGCAATCCCCTGCGTTGCAGAAGCAATCCCCCTGATTGATTGATAGAAATGAAATATAAAGTTATGTCCGAAAGCAGTGTTTTTTATATAAAAGCTCCCACAAGTGTGTAAAATAAGACAGATCTCCTCAAGTCGATATATATGCAACAAATTTGAACCGATTGGGACCAACGTTTAGGAAGTTATGTCCAGAAAACCCTCTTTTGTAAACTATGAAAGTATTAGAGTCAATTAAGATATATAAAAGACAGATCTCCTTGAGTTGATTTGAATACACCAAATTTGGACTAAATACGAAAAATGGTGGGAAAATTATGGCCTGTAAATGTTTGAAGTTAAAGCATCCCCTAAAGTTAGAATATAAAACCAATCACTCCGGAAATCAATTCAGTTCTTTCTTATGCTAAGGTCTATGGAGGTATAAATATTTCTAAAATAATCCATGACATAGTTTTTGATTTATTGCGTTACCATGAAGGAGTTGCTGCGGCAATGACAGTTCCATTATATCCTAGACTTTTGGAGAACACAATAAGAAACCCCGAACAACCAGCATAATGTGTGTGTGTGTGTATGTGTGTGTGTGGTTATAGATGTCTTTCCAGCATCCAGCATCTTACAAAGCTAACAAGACACAGATAACCATTGAATCTATGGCCTCATAAAGATGGGCGCTCTTCACTCTCTCTTCTGCAGACAACCAAAGCTTCAAACTGCCGTTGTAAGATGACAGACCGGCCGCGGCCCGGTTAGGCGCAGCCATGAATATCAAACTAATGGAACAGATGCTGCTCCTATCAAAGAGCATTGGAATCAAATGGCCAGGCCTCTTTGTTCATATCAAATGTGATGTAACCCTATTCACATTGTCACTGAGGACAAGCCCTTCAGATTTAATCTCCCTACAGAGTCTCCTCAGAGAAGACAGAGGGTCCACCTGCATACAGGTAAATGAATACTGCAGTTTACTGCATGGTTTTGGGGGGTGGCCTTAGCTAAGAGTTTAGCTGAGACTTGTATAAAGTGATTGTGCTCAAACTGTCCTTCCAGTGGGGGTGCACCAGACTGTGTATTCTTGGTTCTAGTCCCAAACCCAGATAAATGGTGAAGCTAACATCAGGACGAGTATATGACATTAATCTGTGTCAGTTCAATTATGCAGATTGAATACTTCTATGGAGAATATAGGGGAGAAGAAAAGGGAGAAGAAGGACCAGAAGAAGATACATCATTTTATTAAACCTTATATAAAGAAACAATCAGCACCTCTTTCCAGACAATGTGACCCATTGGTTCTAGATAATCCACAGGACAGCCAGTCCACCGCTGTCATAGGGATTATTATATCTTGTAAAAATCGGGGATATTATGGAATTGTCACAGACGCTGCTGTTTTTACAACAAAGGAGATTGGGGGCTTTTCGGGGATATTCCCTGGCTGTTAGGGGCGACAGCATAGTATTAGTGTCTTCAGTAGAAGATGATTACAATGAAAACTGTTTATTATTTATTGACACCGTCTCTCAAAAGAGATGTTACTGCTGCTAAAGAGTAGTTAGATATGGAAGAATAATTGATCAATAGTTTAAATATTTTTCTCTCGCTTAGAGTGAGATGAGAACACTGTTACCACTTTCATTGCCTATTTATGCGCCGCCAGGACCCGATTGCTTTAAATCAACATTAAAACCGAAAACACGGGATAATGGTTAGCACAGAAGAACTTTTCAAAACACATGACAACAGCCTTACTTTTTCTTGGTATTGTCGTCTGGATGAGTCCAAAGACTGGATTAGCGCGGTTGCGTGGCCGATGAACATGGCATAGCAGGTGGCTCCGACAATCATACTCAGCATGGTCAGCCAGATGTCTGACATGCTCTCAGGGGCTTGTCTTCCATATCCAATGCACAGCATATGGCTCATGGCCTTAAAGAGGGCGAAGGAGTACAGCTCACTCCAAGAATCATTCTGTGCAGAGAGACGGAGAGAGGGGAAAGTGACAAATGAATATGATGAGAAAAGAAGGAACTAAAAATAGTTCATTTTGATTTCACTTTCATGCTATGATGATTGTGACCCAATGACCATGGCTTCTCTCTGCCAAAGTTAGACAGCTACCTGCAGTTTGCAGTGAAAGTTCAGACTCAGAGTGTGACATACGTGATGTTAACAAGAGTTACTAAAAGCCAAAGAGGATTCAAGAGTGAGACAATCCTTGTAGAGTCTATGACTCTGTGCCTGGTGATTGTTTCAGGTTTGGTGGAGAGTCTCATCATCGCTTAACAAACCAGAAGAGAGTGAGACTAAGAGGGAGAGAGAGAGAGAGAGAGGAAAAGTGAGGTTAATGAGGAGTCTGTACATCTGCCTGCGCCAGTCCGTGTTTGATTGGTGCTCACATACTCCGTCAACTCTGATTCTCCAATTCATTAGGGAAGCCCTCCACAGGCCCAGGAGAAACCTCACGTCTCCCTCTGAAGCAGCTGTGTGGAGTTTACCACACTGTGCCTCTTCTCCAGCTCCTCTCTGGAACGAGTGGCGTCCTCAGACTCTGATTGACTGCTTACATTCTTACCTGATTTGTATATTTCCAGCTACATTTGCATTTCATTTGAAAGTTAAATTTGGTTGGTTTTGGAGTAGGTGAATGAGGACGCAATGGCAAAAGTGAAAATGAGTGTTTAGAAAGTTGGACTGAGGAACAGCACCGTAAGACTTTATGGTGTTATAGCAAGGTGACCAGAAATCCATTCCTAGCGTTATATCTCGTTTAAACTATTATCTGGATCAGTTGTTAATCTGAGGTGATCAACTGGACTTCGTAATCTTTTATAAAAGATAAAGAAATGCTGGACATGTTGAAGTATTTAAAATTGCAAGCACAATCATCATATTTCCTACTTGTCTATCACTGTCATACTTATCCTTGAGTCCTAAAGCAATATTTCCTTCAAACCCTGACGGAAAATTTCCATTCCCTCAGTCTGAGCCTCATCCCCACTGCTGTTGGTGATGATTACACCCAGTGCTGATGCTTTCCCGTCACTGATCACTACGCTGGACACATTGCTGATGGGTGAACAGCAGGAGTAGGAGGCTATAACCCAGAATCCAGGCACAGAAAAAAAAGACCTTCTTACACATGGTTGCGCCTCTCTCACTCTCTCTCTCTCTTTTTCTCTCTCCCTCGCTCTCTCTCACACAAACACACACACACACACACAAACACACATTAATATACAGTATTGCAGTTAAGAGAGCACCAGATAAATACATGTCCAGGTTCATTGGGGTTATTCAGAAACTACTTCCCACTAAACTGCATGAGGGAAGTTAAATTACATTAAACTAACAAAATTGGAGAGAAAAAAAAAATGATTCTGTCCATAAAGTTAAAAAATTCAGCTCTTGGGTTGACTGTCTGTGATCCATGCAAGAACTCCTGATGATGAAACTGTTGTCCACTACTGTTTCGTCCTATTGTAGAACTTCTGCTGCGACTCACGGGTGTCCTGCCACATCCAGTGCCTCTGTTACAGGAGAGTTTAGTATCTTCTGATTTCCATACCAACAGACACAAAAACATAATCCTGCATTAGGCAGAACTGACACTGATACAATATGAGTGTTTGTGAAGGAAAACTATATAAATCAAGTAAGTTGTTTATGGGTACCTGCAAGTGCTCTAACTTAATAACATGGTGAAAAATCAGAACCACCAGTGATTTGATGATGAGTTTAATGCATAGATGTGAATGTTCAAGTTCAAGTTAATTGATCGTCATTCCATCCATATCGATGTAACATACATACATAGGAACGGAATGTCGTTACTCAGGACCAATGTGCTAACAAGAGAAAAAATAAATAAATGACAATCCTATGGAACGCAGAATTCTAAAGCATCTAAGACAAAAAAAAAAAGGACAATCAAAGCATCAGCTAAGTGCAATCAGTGCAACAAATATAATGAGGCTTAAAAATGTATAAATGCTGTATGGAAATAATTTAAAAGGTAGTAGCTCTGTGTTCTGAGTTCTGGAGCAGAGTATTAACTGTTCAACAGTCTTATGGGCTGTGGGATGGGGCTGTTAAACATTCTGGTTGTTTTAGCTTAAATAGATTTGTATCTCCTGCCAGACGGTACAAGATCAAACAGGCCATTAGCAGGGTGAGAAGAGTCCCTCCCAATACAGAGGGCTCTCTTCCTGCACCTGTCCTCATAATGGTACGGGGATGAAGGGGCGAGACACCCCCATGACCTTCTCAGTCATCCTCACCACACACTGCAAAGTATTTCTATCTGAGGCATTACAGCTTCCATACCAGGATGGAAGCTCGTCAGGATTTTCTCCTCGGTCCCCGATAGAATGTGAAGAGGATGGAGGGAAAGAGGATGGCTCTCTCCAGCTTCTTGAGGTAGTGCATCCTCTGTTCTGCTTTCTGGAATAGTTGTGATGTGTTCAGAGACCAATAGAGATCTGCTTTGATGTTGACACCGAGGAATCGTTTGCTCCACAGCGGAGCCGCTGATGTGCAGTGGAGCTTTGGATCTAAAATCCACAGTTATCTCCTTATTATTTTCAACATTAAGAGGGAGGTTGTTGTCCTTACACCACTTCACAAGCCGCTCTACCTCCACTCTATAGGCTGTCTCATCGTTGTTAGTGATGAGACCCACCACCGATGTATCATCTGCAAACTTGATGATCCGGTTTGTGGTGGATTTGGCCGAACATGTGAGTGTCGATGGTTTGGTTGTCTAGATTGTAACCCACCTCTCACCAAATAGATGCTGCTATAGGCTCAGGCCCCCTGTGACCCTGCACAAGATTGGTTACTGCAGATGGATGAGATGATAATAAGAGCACAAGATAGATATACTAGGTAGAAATCGACCCACAGCAAGAAAGCAAATATACCATATTTTCCAGAAAGTTGAAATATTCCTTTAAGGCGACACCGAGAACACATCCTGACTGTAGCAGGTGCAAGCTTGCAATAATAGCTTATCAAAACTGACATATTGCACAGCTGTTTATAGCTACTGGACATCATTGCTTTCAGAGTAACACAATAAGGTGATGCTACACAGAATTAGGGGGGGGCAGAGAGGGGCGGAGGTTTGCCAACAAATAAAAATTATGTCTTTTGTTCATTTTATTTGCCATAAGTCTTCGGTGAGAAGTGCGGATGGAAGCAGATTGTATGTAATGCATTTAGGGGGGGACCCAAAGGGAGTATGGTGCATCTATGAGACATTATGGCTTAAGTATAGACGAGTGATTGTATAGATGAATGCCGGCCCCTCCATCTGGTTTACCTGCTAATTGGTACTCAGCTCACATCTGAAGTGACCATTATTATTAATCTGGTTTCTTTGAAAGAAAACACATTAATAAATGAATATACATGATGCCATAAAATACTCTGTAAGCAATGTTCATTATTTTAATCCGCGTTTGGATTAAAATAAATTTTCTTTAAAAAAATTCTATTTTTAAAGAAAATATAATTAGATTACAAAAACATTCATCATCTGAGGGTCAGAAATGTTTATAAAACATCTCATAACAACATAGAGGTCTCACAAAGTCCTGTGTATCTCTGACATTGTAGGCTGGGAAATGGATGCTTGTAAATCATGTGGTAGGATGGGAATGGATTTGCCTCGGTGGATCATATGACTTGCTTCCTATTTAGCTGCCCTTATTGAGTTTGAGCACATTACTGTAAATTGGTATTTCTTCAAGAGGAAGGAGTTCTGTATAATAAGCCCAAGGAACAACCTCCGCATGGAGCAATAGATGAGATGAAATTATCTGCTTACGTCTGGGTTAAACTAACTGGATCTCATGTCCTCTGTGTCGTTCCAGTGTAGACTCATCTATCACTTCATCCATGCTTCACTGAACTGTTAAATAGAAAAATGTTAAAGCAGCTGAAGCGATTTGGCCTGAATTATTTAAGTGAGGTTGGGGGCAAAAAGGCCATAATATTATAACAACTCACAGGTGAAATCAGATGATCTTGATGACAGAGCCAATCAATGGCTGGGTTTCATTTGGTAGAGAGTGAACATTTTAAAGTTGATGTGTTGGAAGCAACAAAAATTGGCAACCTTTAAATGATCTGCGGCTAACGTCTTGGTGCTAGATACCTGAGCACCCCTTCCTGCATGCCCGAACCTCAGCTTTGTCTTAGGGAAGTTATATGACATGCCTCTTTAAAATCAACCCTGAGGGGAGAAGATAAATCGAACCTTGGGAGAGACGCAATAGATAAAGAAAAGTCACCAACGCTTAGTGAAAAACTTTTCCCTGACAGTTAAGACCTAAACCACTCTAAGGCTGTGCCTTCAGTACCCACACAGTGCTCCAGGTGAGAGATAAGACTTCCATCATCTACTGTGCCAAAGGCAGCTGTGGGAACGAAAAGGTTTAGGTTACAAAATCATCAGAGTCTGTGGATAATAAAAAATGATTAGAAACCCTTAAAAATGTAGATTCTGCACTGTGAAGAGCTTTAATAATAATAATAATAATACATTTAATTTATAATGCACTTTACATTTGGATCAAATCTCAAAGTGCTACAAAGTAAAAGCAGATAAAAGCATCAATAAAAAATAAAATAATAACTATATAAAAGCCTTACCAAAAACCAACAAT
>VRLP01000685.1:0-193791 GCA_009660295.1 Lophius piscatorius | reverse complement strand
AAAGTTAGAAAGGGAAACGTGAAAAATGTTTTTGCTAAAAAACATTTTTCCCATTTCCCTTTTGTGTTTTGATTTGAGACTGCCCCCTCCCTCCCCCCCCCCCCCCCCCCACACACACACACACACACTGAAATTGGGTTTTCGTCCCTGATCAAAGCCCGTTTAAAGCATCGCTCCCCTGTGAGGAGCCATGTATCCATCAAATCAACGGGGACATTTTCCAGATAATCTACTTTATTAATCTCAGGAAGGAGAGACATTTTCTGGACCCGTACAGAAAACACCTAATTCTTCCCTTTGTAACAAAATCAGCACAAGGTTTCCACTGGACAGGAAGAATATGGGAAAGTATGTTCTGAAAAGTAACTAGAGCAGTAAAATAAATGAAGTGGTGCAGAAAGTAAAGGTTCCCAATGAAAAGTAGTAGAAGTATGAACTAGTACAAAATTGAAAAGTACCACAAATTTGTACTTTAATTAGAGATCGTACTGAGTTACCGTCCGCCGCTCGTACATCTCGTATCATTCTCCGGAACCAAGCATCACGAGTGCAGCTACTTCAACTCACATGAATAACTCCAATCTAGTTATCAGAACAGCTTTTTTTTATTATTATTATTTTGAGACAAATAAATAGTAACAAACCATTTAAAGAGTTAAATGTTAAATGTCTGGCCTGGAGGGATCGCTCTGCACCAAAGAACCCATTTCTACACCCCCCCCCCCAATCTCATGTTTGCGAAATTACAACCCTTTCAGTTTAGATGTGTTTGAAACATCTGTTTGAAACACGCGGTGTGAAGTCGGGAAACGAGGGACGGAGTGGAGATGCAGATAAGGGCCAGAAAACTTCAGTCGGTAACGTGGCCTCGGGCTAATCTGGATAGAAACTGACGGACAGCTGGCATAAAAGCTCCGACTGAACCCATTCTTCTTTTTTCTGTCAGACGCCCAAAGAAGAAGGAACGCTTTACGACGTGAACATGCAAGACAAGAGGAGACAGGGAACACGGCTAAATTAATTAAGTGGAGGTGGGAACGGAGGGGCTTGTTTCTTTTGGCATTTATTAAAATAGTGTGTGGATGAAAGAGGGACGAGAGAGACGGCAGGGACGGGAAGAGCGAGCGCGACTATGAAAGAGAGGTGAGGGAAGAGATATTTTCAAGTCTAATAGGAAAGCCAGAATTTCGCGGAATCTCAGTGGCTTCATCCCAACTCTCCACTGGGGGAGATGTATTTTTAGAGCACTGATGAAGCAGTTCCAACGTCTTTTCCACACGTTCAGACTAGGGGCGATGGCACGGCGAGGGAGAAGTGGGTGAGAAAAAGCATCAAGAGCCAGAGAGGGGGAGGATGTTTGCTGTTTACATGCGATGGAGGTTAATTGTGTGATCCCTCAAAACTAAGTTTCTTTTTTTTGGAGATCAAAGATGTCACCACTCTGAAGTAATTCCTCTAATCCTTTACTTGACAGACGGTTTCTCCGTGATTGCAAAATAACTATTTTATATATATATATATATATATATATATATATATATAATCAGAACACAACAAGAGAATCGATCACCGGCCGGCCAATCGGTGGGTGCACCTCTACCTTAAACACATAAATTCCTTCGCTCAAAGAAACAATATACAACGAGGAGAAAATGAAATGTCTGTGGATTATTGTTAGCCTCCGTTTTCATCTTTCAGGTATCATCATTACATTTTAATTACAGATATTCAGATGTGATTTCATAAGGAAATAAATACCCAAATAAATGTAAATTTATCTTAAATAAATATGAATATAGAGTTCGCCATCGGACACACTTGCTGGGGTTACTACTGAAATAAAGAGACATATTATCTTTTGCTGAGTCAGTAGTAAGCGCGTAGTTGAGCCGAGGTTATGATTCGTTTAACAGCTGTTTGCATGTTTTTGTGGGTATGTAATAGACAAATTGAAATTGGGTCCTGATAATCCATGTGACATCTGACGCAAGTTCCCTCTAGTCCTCTTTGTGGCCGCTTTTATTCTTCATGCTGATAATTGCATTTTCCATTTCTTTCCTCTGCACTTTCTTCTTCGGCTGATCCGGGAGTAAATCCTGCTTTTCACAGCTGTAACTCTCCCTCCGTTTTCCGTTCCTGTGTCTCATTTCACTGCCCCCCCCCCCCATCTTCTTCTCCTGCCAGTCAGCTTTATGATTCAGCGATCGATGATGTGTCCTTGACCTCGTTATGAATCCCTCTCCTCTTCCCCACCACAGGCTTTATTGACCCATAACTCCTCTCCACTCCCTAATCCCCCTTCTTCCTCTGCCTCGCTCATCCTTGTCTTCACCATCTCAAAGTCTCTGCTAATTGATAAACTTCTTTTCTTTCGCCAAATCCCATTTTTGGCGCCTTCTAGTCATTAAATTCCACTGAGCGAAAACTCCAGGCACCGACCCTTCTGGCTTCATCGTGTTCTCCCACTCCCCCCCACCCCCGTCCCCTTCCTCTTCTACCCATTCTAACAATTTCAGCTGTCAGAATTTATATTGGTCTTCTTCCACGTCTCATTCCCAGGATTTATTTCTTTTCATGTGAAGCAAGCTTTAGCAAATTCTGCCATTCTCAAAAAAATAAAAAATAAATAACGGCCCCCACAACCCAAGCACCCCCTTGATGCTTTTCAAGCCGAGTCGAAAAAAAGCATGTTTGTGTGTTTATGTGTGCACGCTGTCTATTATTTGCTTGAGCAAATGCAATAAAGACCGATTACTGCGTATCCCAAATATCTGCCGAATGTCAACACAAACGCGCGCACACACAAAAACACATTCCAACACATACACACTTGCAGATAAATTGGCGGTAGTCCAGTACGGTCTATGAATTTATGGCTGATGGAATATTAATTGAGTTTGACGGAGGACATAAAAAACCTTCCCCTTAATCTGACACAGGCCATTACAGTTCAATACTGACAGGGGAGCTTCACTCATTTGCACGGCACAGTGGCTGCGTTTGTGTGTGCGTGTGTGTGTTTGTTACATGCGCGTATTTTGCAACTCAATGCAGACATGAGTATCTGGATACAGTAATGGAAGCATGTGGTGTTATTTTTGGCAAATCAGTGTGAATCAAACACAGGAATGATAAGTCTGAACTCAGGATAAACTGAACCATCTGAAACATGCATCTCTGAGGGGAATTGAGGAGGGAAAAAAAAGAAATAAATCCTGTCATAGCCTTCATTTCAGGAAGAAAGTGTACTTCAGTGCACGTGTGAGAATGTACTTAGACATACGAGTGAGTCTTGACGCTTTTATGTTTGCGTTTCATTGCTTTGCATGAGTGTGAAACTTTCAAATCCTACAAGATGCGTTACGTCAGTCTGTGAGAATACGCTTGTGTGTGTGTGTGTGTGAGCAATCGAAGCGTGGAGGTGTGCGCGCGCGTGTGTGTGCGTGTGCATAGGTTGGCTCAGTCATCAAGGTAATTAGTGTGTAAACCTCCTTGCTGTTGGTTCAAAGAGAATTAACAAGCTCTGGTTAATTAACAGTCTCCCTCTCGTCTCGTTACATGTGTCTGCATATTCAACATGTGTGTCTGTATGTGCAACATCTGCACATCTGACGGTGCAAACGTGAGCACATTCAGAGGTGTTTTTGTCCTGCTACACGCTACTCTGCATAATGCATTGATAGGAAATTCCTTATGCATAAACCAAAACTACAAATTTGGTTGCAGGATTCGGGCCACATTTCCCCTTCGCCTCTCTTTCATGTTTGACGTCTCCTACCTACGGACTGAGACCCTCGGTATAACGGCTGATTCAAGCATAATGGTTTCAACGGTGCCGATAATGGAAATCAAGTTCATTTATTCACTAAAAGCTGCCACCAAGTTCACAGTTGGGATGTCATGCATGATCCAGAGATGACCACATCTTAATAAAACCCACTGTACATCCTGTTACAGACATACTGCATCCTGCAGGCTTCACCCATTAACCGTGCTAATGTTCATGAACAATCCCTCTGATTATTGAGATTATAAGATCAGAAAAGACTGACCTTTATCCATTCTTCTTTCAGAGAATGCTCCAAAATTACAGTCAGAAAAAATACAACAAATAGAAAATTGAATAGATATATGAGTGGAAAGTAAAAAATGTATACATTAAGTGTAGAAGTGGTAAATGCAAACCAGTGCCTAGAAATAACAGCATGATAATGAGCGTATGTGACAATAATATTGGGAATTAATATAATATTGCACAAGGATAATACAACTTATGAATAAAAGTAAGTGTAAACTAGTGCCTACAGAATAATAAAATTGTGGTTACCCTTATTGCACATAAAACCCAGTATGGTAATAATGCAAATGGTAGTGAATGTTATGTTGTACACGATAATTATACTGACAAATAATATGGAGCATAACAATGGACTATTAAACTATTAAATCTAAATACCATGCCTGAAAAAATAACATTTTCACTATTAGTCATGATAATGGAGGTTATAGATATAAACTTGTACATTCGATTAAATAATTCTATAATGGCCGTGGGTAGGAAAAGACTTCCTGTAACGTTCTGTCTTTCCTACCATCTGCATGTTCCTCCGGATCATAAATTTATTTAAAGGATTCTTCCCCATTACGGGATAGAAGATATTACAAGATGTTTGTTTCTTATCGAGTGTGTATTGATTTAGATATTTATTTATTTCTGGACTGATTGACCACTTAAAGCACTTAAAGCACAGCACCGGCCAGCATTGATCCAATCACACACACACACATTCATACAGTGGTGGCGTAATGGCTGTCACGCAAGGTGCAAGCACACTCATCAGGAGCGACAGCTGTTCACGTAATCGCTCCTATGACAAAGGAACAGTCTCTTAGAGGAAAGTGGGTTTCGGGATCTTCCACTTTTAGACTAATCGTCTCACTGAAAGGGCTGGGGACCGAACCACCGACCATCTGATCGGAGGATAACATCTTTTTTTTCTATCTCCTGAGCTACAGCTGCCAATTTAACCCAATCGAGACCGGGAGGGAGGTAAGACAGACCCTCGTCAGGTTCATCTTCAATCAATCCAACAATAAGTAAATAAATAAGCCAAGCACCACCAGTCGCCACCTCTGATCATTTAAAACCAGTTCCTAGTTCACTAATTTACCGTTCGCCTCAAAAGACAATTTCCCATCTATGCCTGTTCGCCTGCAGCCTCCATATTGACCTATCACTCTCTTCCAGCTATTTCCCTGATCAATTTACAACTGCCTGTCTTCAACCATTCCTAAAAAACCTGGCCTTGATTCATTAAATATTAACAGCTCCTACATTATAGAGCAACCTTCCTGCTCCGACTCTGGCAACTCGTCCAGGATGTACAGCGCCTCTCGCCCAAAGTCAGCTGGGATTGGCTCCATGCCGCCGCAACCCCACAACATCACCTCCTCGACCTGATTCTTCTTCTTCTGGCCTTACCCTACTCTATTAGCACACTGAACCAAAAATGGGGGGTTAAGGATACACATCACGCCGCTGTGATCTTAGACTCCAGTGGGATGAAGGAGGTAATTCAAAATATCGCATATACATTCGAAGTCTCTCTCGATGCGACTGAACGGGCATTTACCAATGCTGATTATCTCAAATGACCAAACATCAGCCGGATTAGTAAGTATCACTAAATGAATTAAAATCATCTGTTCATAAAACGCATGCTTTAAATACATGAAAAAACATGGGATATTTTGAGATATTTTGGAAACCGGATGATGCAAGATCAATATAACAGCTTACTAGCGCTAATCACATCATCAAATGATACTTTATTTACTACCTGAACAAGACTGAGATGATAAAGTCTCCTGCGCGAGGCAGCTGTAACGCTGCAGAATACGTAAGCTGATATTACTCCAACACCGAGTGAAATCTAATATGCCTCCGCTGACACCACACGTGTAGAGAGTAGAGCTCATATCTGAGATGCGGCTGAACCCTTGCTTCGGCTCACTTTACACCGTTTAGCCGTCAGGCTGTGCAAACGTAACGTTGCTTAAAATGAGTCAAACCAAATGACTGTTTGTTGAACTTGAAATATTATTAAAATTGTAAGACTCTGGCATCGACTTTCTCTGTTATAAAAATTATTGAGCAGTTTCAGAGCTCAGCCACTCAGCATGATTAAACTGTCATGTAAAGATTTTGTGCATGGAGGCACCTCACGGATCAATTCACACTATTGTTGAAACCAAATCTTATCGGTGAAAAAAACTGTATTTCGACGGATGGAAATTTCCATTACTTGTATTTCATTTCACGGCGGTTTTCTCTTTCCTAAACTATTGATTTCATGATCATCTCAACACAGATTTGAAATCTGAAAATACCATTTATATAAAAATATACATTCGTTAATCTACCTAATCTGAATATAAGACTAATTACTGATGCTGTAAGATCTTGTATCCTCCACTTATGTTACCTGGGGAATTCATAGAGTTTAGATTTTTGGTGTGTTTTTGTAAACTACTGAATAAAGACCATCATTACTAGTTAACAAGAACCAAATATGTGTTTATATATATACATATATATATATATATATGTATATATATATACATATATATATATATATATATGTATATATATATATATATATATATATGAGACAAGCTATCCAAAGACGTTTTTGAGTAAACACATTGGTTCTTGGTTTTGTGGTTTTAGATCCTTTGGGTATACTATTTAAAATTGTGCTGGTTTCTTTAACCACTCTGGATGTGTTCTGGCAGAAATGAAGTTTAAGCACCTTAAGTGTGAACGAGTTGGTGGAAAATCACATAAATAAGAGTAATTTTATCCCGTTTCCAAATACAAGCAAGTCAATCTGTAATTTTCTAACATTCTTTTTATCCCTCTGTGATTTATTCCGTGCCAACGGGGGACATAACTGAAGCAATACTTAAACTAAACTTTGACTAAGCGATCGACTCGATTGGTCAATTTTTGTTTTTTTATGTTCTTGTGTCACATTCCTTCACGCCCGTCAAAAACGTTTGCTCAGAAGGATGTTGAAACCGTTTGCTGTCGACTGTTAAGTTATGCATCAAAGGCAGCGAGGGGGGAGAAAAAATACGGTGACAGAAAAGTATCTCTCAGGAGCCGTGTGAACTGTAAAGATGTGTTCACAATTCATTTGACGATGATATATTTACACTACTTCTTTAAATATAGAACTGATCTGAAGCTGCGATCCAGATCCTGCGCCACGACAGAGTGATGTGTGCCGCGCTGGAATGCGGTTTCCTGAGGCTACGCTGAGAAGAGAAGACATCCTGTTTACACAGTGGAGCCAGTAGGTCAAGCAGACAGTGTCAGGAGACCGAGTAGGGGAGCTATGACGACAGATGACGGATGAAGCAGCAAAAACGGAAAGACAAAGGAAGGTGCTGTTTATCAGTTGGTGAGGTGAAAAGCAGGAAGAGACCGACTCGTAAACTACCTGAGCGCGGACCGTCTGGGTTTGAAGAGGCAAATGAGGAGACAAAGAGGGCTGTTTAGTGGCGAGACGACAGACTGTTGTGGTATTTGCAGAATGCAGACAGGGGTTCGGAGCAGGTCGAGACTCGGCTCAGGGAGGCATGAAGTGATACGAGGTGCGTTCTCTTCGGCTGTCTGAGTCGGCGGCAGTTGATGAGTTATGGTACCTTGTTACCACGACACCACTCTGACACGGTGACCATGCAGTGGTCGTAGGCACACCTGCCTGCCCGGGCAGGTGTGCACGTACTCACACGCTCAAGCATTTATAACTACGCAGTGTGTGTGCTGCAGAGGGGCCATCTCTGCAGTAAGAGCAGTCCTCCCCTCTTCATGCCTTTTTTTTTTACCTCCCATATTTCTCTTCACCCTTCATTCCCTCTTCCTTCTCTCATGCCCCCTATTTTTCCCCCATTTCTTCCCTCTTAGTCTGCAGACCGCTCCACACCCACCCCCTACCCTCTCTCTCTTTCATCCGTCCCACTCCCTCGCTCTCGCTCTGCTGCTCTCTCTAGAAGCAGGTGATGTAGAAGGGTGCAGAGCAGTATCTGACTATCAGGCCTGACTCTGTGAGAGGAATGATAATCACTGTGCTGCACTGCAGAGAGAGAAAGAAGAGAGGGAACAAGGGAGAGACAGGGAGAGAGAGAGAGAGGAGGAGGGAGGGAGGGAGGCATGAGAAAGACCTAAAGCGGGGCAAGTGCAGCAGCAGCAGAAACAAGGGGGGCCAAAATGAAACAGGGATGGGAGGATGAGGCGAGGAGGGCAAGACAGAAAGATATAGAGAAAAGTAAAGCAAAAAGCTCTACATCCTCTGGGTCATGCTCAACACCTTCTCCGTCCCCCGCCCCATCTGTCCCCTCATGCACCCGCCTCCTACAACACAACACAACCCCTGCCACCACAATAGCTTGTAGTACAGCAGCCCTGCAGAATGAGGGAGAGCCTTTGCCTTGTGTCTGAGCACAAGAGAACATTAACTGCAGCAGCGAGGTCATCTGATCGCCTGATGCAGTTCCTCTCTCTCTCTCTCTCTCTCTCTCACATGGCTCTTCGTACTGCTGCAGTCTGTGCCAGCCCCTTGTGGCCACCGTTGGAACTGTTCACCATGCAGTCCACAAGCAAGCCTGTCCGAATGATCAGTTGCTGCAAATTCTAATGTATGGATGTAATTTACAAAGGCTTGCTGGTCATAAATCACTTTCTCTTACTGTGATCAATTAAAGCCAAATCATGCGGCTGCTGCTAATTAGCAATCCCCTAGCTAGTCAGTAGTAAAGTGTATTATGTGTAAAGTGTTTGTGGGTGAGTGTTTAGTTTGCAGGTGTGCGTGTGCGAGTAGAGAGAGGAGAGAGAGAGAGAGAGATAGTTTCTCTGCATGCAGGTTTGCTGCGTTGCTGTCCACTCCTGCTTTGTTCCCATCAATCTGTCCACTCTGGCATCGAGCTCGCTCCCCTCTCTATCTGGGCTCTCCGCCCTGCAGATACACATTGAAAATCACCGATTCTATTCACAGAATCAGGCCTTTGAAATGTTTATCCTTTTGTGCGGCAGTGGCCGTCTATGGGGGAGCGAAAAACAAACCCAAACAATAGCTCATAAAGTGGGACGCGGTTTACCGGACAATGGCTCATGATTCAGATTAGCTCTTTTTAGTCGCCACGCTCGTGATATTCATCACTTTCCACGGGTAGACTCTAAAACAGTGCTCTCTTATAAAATCCATGACAGCAGCCATTGTTAAGAAAGACGCAAACAGGAAGGTAACGGACAAGTGGCCTTCTGTGTGCGCACGAGTGAGGGAGATTTTACATATGCATGCCCTCTAGTAAGACGTGTTTACTGTCCATTCTGTCTGTGTGTGTGTGTGTGTCGATGAGCGTGTGTGTGTGGGTGTGGACCACTGGACTAATAGTAAGTGTGTAAGGAACAGGCTTCTCCCACCCACTGATATTGTCCATTAAGGATGACCAGAGGAGCGTGAACAGTAGCTTCACTGTGGGGGCCAATGTGTGAAAGAGTAAAAGTGAGGATGAAGCTAGAGATACATGCTCGTACACAAAAGGCTGGTGGACCGACTGGCGTGAACGCTCGCACAAGAACACAACCTTCCTGTAGAGAATGATTAGGAATGGTGCTGTAAACAGTAGACAGAGTCAATAGAAGACCGATGAGACATCCCTCTGTCCACCGCCCCCCCCACACACACACACACTCCATACATGTTCTCTTTCCCTGCGTCCTGAACGCCTCACCCCTATGCGTCTCATTTGCTTTCCTCTCTTCTACAACAGCCGCCCTTTTGCCCCTGCATCAAAAAACAACAATTACATTTATCATATTTGACTCCAGCTTGCTTTACAACTTTCTCACGTTTTTCCTGTCTCCATCCTCTCTCTCTCTCTCTCTCTCTCTCTCTCTCTCTCTCTGCCTCTCTCTCTCTTGCATATAGTCCGTCTCATGTGTTTTGTAAAATGGGAGGACAGACAAAGCTGACATGCTGGAATGCCAAAGCAAACTGAAATCCATCCTGTCAGTTTAGAATCAGTGTCACTCATTTTACAAAGTTAAAGATAGCTTCGCCTAACGTGTGTCAGGCACCGACCAACACGTCCGCCGTGGAGGCCTCGCCGCATGTACACCGTCACATGCTCATAGGTGATAAGGTACGCTGGAAGTGTGAAGACGCGCGCATATGCATATTAATTCCTCTACCTTTTTAGGAATATGACACCACTTAAATTGTGTGTGTGTGTGTGTGTGTGTGTGTGTGCGTGTGCGTGTGATATGACAGTGTGAGTGAACCCCATCTCAGTCCTATCACTGCCGTGACAGGCATGGTGTCACAGAAATGTCTTGGGGTGCCTTTGCCAAATCTCGACAACAGTGTCAGTGTGTGTGAGGGACCTGGAGACACAGAGGGGATGTTATACTGGCTAGACGACACGCACACACAAACACACAAAAGAGGGAAGACAGTGCATCCTTTCTTTCCCGCTCGTTCCCTCTCTCCTTGACGCAGAGAGACTCCATCATTCTCACACTCGGTCTTCTTTGACGCATAGAAAAAAAACATAAAACAACTGCTCCCTCCCTCGCGTGTGAGACTGTATGCGTATCCATGTGTGCGTGTGCGAATGCGAGGCTGTATAATTACTTTGGGTTGTGAAGACTTTTGGTATGCAAACAGATTTCTTGCACGCACGCACGCCTGTGATGTCCTCCCGGCGTGTGCGTGAGACACCAAAGACCAAGAGGAGAGTCCGGTCATTAAGCGTCAGGAGAAGGACGGAGGACAGTAATTGAGATGGCAGAGCAGAAACCAACCCATTCCCATGGATAACCTCACACCCCACTGTAGCTTCTGGGTAGATTGACTTTACATTTGAAAGACCGTTTGATAAATGATGGTTCAACATCGGGGCTAAGAAATGACCTCAGGGAGGTTTCAGAGGGCTTCTGGCATGCAAATATTCAAATAAATGAAATTGCCACAGCTGCTGCTGCAGTAGAAAGCTACAGATGAAAAACATTCTTGTCCCATCCTAAAACTGCAGATATATACGGAACTAATTAGCTATGAACGGTAAATACATGTTCTCCTGGCGGTCTATATACTGTGAAGGAATTTTCCGTCGTATCTCCCTGAAAGTGTCCATCTGAATACAAACAGCATCCCTGTGTGTCCACCTTATCACGGACACCTCTGCTACTTAGCCAAGGTCCCAGGTTTCTGTCTTCCCGTACAACCCAGATACTCTGTCTCCATTATAGACAAAACTACGAGTTCCAATAATGGGACGTGACCTCAGTGAGCATTTCATTGTTGACATGGTAGACAAGAGCCAATAGCGAGCTCCGATATACTTCAGTCTCAAAGGGTAACCTCATAACGGAGCGTATCCCACTCTTCATCTAAAATTAATACTTAGAGACCGCAGGGAGCCCTTCAGAATTGGCGTGGAATTACAATGTGCTTGCAGCCCGGTGGCGCAGACGCTTGCACAGCCTCACCTCCATCTCCGCCCTGAAGGACTCTCTGTGTGGAGTTCTCATGTTCTCCATGTGTTTGCATGGTTTTTCTGCAGGCAGTCTGCCTTCCTCCTAGATTCCTCAAGCACAACTATGACCCTGAACAGTAAAAGTGATTACAGATGATGAAGAGACAGATGGACACACTTTCTTTCACATGTAGACACTGTAGAAACACTCTTACTCTTCAGTGTGTCTACAGTAATCTACGAGGTTCAAAAGTGTCCCCTAGGGTGATACTTATGGACATTTGTCTGATTTTAAGGGTCAAATTCATTTTTGACGGTAAAAGGGTACGTAAATGTACTTTTATAAGTTAAAGATACAACATTTCTGATCCAAATAAAGTTCTTTTTGCAATGGATCGTGTGTAAGTCAAATTGTTCCAGCAGAACGATGTAGAGATTAAAATACACTGAAATGGAATTTAATTCATTCATGTCAAACATTCATTCATGTTTTTTTAAATCCTTTTTTTTTACTTATTTGGACATTATTTACAAAATATATGAGCAATTAAGGTAAAAACCAACAACTAGCAAACAAAATCATCAACAAATATACAAATGAGAGATAAACGTACAGACATGCATATGTGTGTATATACACACATACACACCAAAGTGCAAGATTCAAATTAAAGTTCTTCCCGTTTAAAAAGGAGTAGGAAAAAGTTGACAAACTTTTATGTCCAGCCTACTTTTTCTGTTCTTTCTTTATTCTGTAACCGTTGCTTTGAAAATTTAAACTTATCGTCGGTTCTTTAATCCAATTTTAGACAAAATCTATTAATGTTTGGATTAAAAAAAAGGTAAAAATTGATATGCTGCCAGAGTTGAACCTCATTAGGTACCGATGTCATGGTGCTATAAGGTGTAAATAAATGTATAAAGGCACATTTCTGCATTTAGAGGTGCGGAAATGTTTTTAAAGGTATAAACAAACTGTACAAAAATGAGGAACACTTTTGTACCCTACTGGGGTACCACTGGAGCGACAAAGCATTTGTACCATTTGAGGTCCATGCCTCTACCTTGATTTCTTAATTTGTACTGTTGTGTCAACTCTGCTCAGTCGAGTTCTATCGGATACTTCAGCGACTGACATCGAGTCTCCAAAGGCCCCTCCTTCAAAGAGTTACCACATATATTCCGTCTCACTGTTCAAATATGATTTGAAAAGGACTGTAAGACGGTTACAACACCCTCAGTAGTTATATTTGTAGGATTTAACTGAACGAAGCCAGCAAAGGCGGTTCAGGCCCCATCAAGGCCTCAAGGAGGCCCCCCTTTGGAGGTTTTCCATGCATGTCCAACATGAGACCCCAGGGTGGAACCAGAACTCGCTGGAGGGACTTAATATCTCATCTGGCCTGGGAACGCCTCAGGATCCCTCAGGATGAGGTCGGGAGAAGGACATATGGAAAACCCATCTGAGCGTGTACCTGCGACCCGGGGCAAGAGGAAGTAAGTGGAATGGAATCACTGGTTTTACCGAAAATACCTGAAAACCGGCTAAATCGAACTGCAGTGCGAGTGTGATGTAATAATCTCTACGCAAGCTAAGATTTGCTGTCTGAAAACAGGTTTTCCTCAGTCTTAATTTCTATATAAAACCCCATTTGGGGAAAAGGGCATGAATTATTAAACCATATATAATGATCACACCATACACACGCACATGAAACCAGCAGCAGCTTATTTTTTGTGACATTCATTTAGCAGTTTAGTCAATAATTGTAAAGTCACAAATCGAACCACTATGGAACCAAAATGCTGCCGCTGCTCGGTGGCTGCTATCTACTTAAAATGTAGCCAAGCGGCACGTTTCAACTCCTGCCTTTTAAGAAAATCCGGATGAAAGAGTCGGGAAATATGATGGAAAACATATTGTTGAATCAACATATTTTCGATAGAAGGCTCCCCGCAGCGGCTCTGCCGGATTTAAAAGGGCCGTCGTCAGCATGGGCCGGCATTAGGAAATACTCTCACACGTCTAATTCTAATCAAAGGCTGCTCTTTTTAAGCGCTGTGAAAGCTTTCATGTTAACAGGATACTGCAACCAAAGCAGTATTCATCTTTTAAAAAAAAGACAGACTGGTCAATGAGATCATGCGTACGTCTGAACCTGAGATTAAACCATATCTGTGTTGACACACTCGATCCTTTCTTCTCATCTTACCTTGGTGCTGTGAGTGACCCGTGTGCAATCCTTCTGAGTGATCCCCACTTACAGTGTGTATTTGTGTGCGTATGGGAGCAAGCACACAAATAGATTTTTCCAAGTCATCTTAGATTGTTGCTTCAGATGCAAAAAAAATCTTTTTATCTAGCCAATTAGAGGCTGCCATTTCGTCCCCCGTAGAAACCTGTTGGCAGCCCTAATTGGCAAATACATTTGCATGCTTTTGAATTCATTTTTAAAAAAACAATATTTTTTATCGTGGGCTTGTGTTTAAGTTGGTGTGCATGTCTGTGAATCAGAGTGACATTCAAGGAGAGTATTGTGTTTTGTCTTGTTGATTCCATTCCTCCCCGTTCCTCAAAAGGCTGTTAGTTGCCGTTTCATAATATCTCTGTATTTGTGAAACAGGATCGCAGCGCCTCTTGAATAATGCATGTCTGAATGGTACCTGTGCAGCGTTGACCCATTAAGAACCAGCCTTTCTGTCATTCCTTGCAATTACAGGGCTGTATTATGAAGAAGCCATTGAATTTAAGCACAATGCAACACATTGAACGGCACTTTTGTTGTGTTCCAGGAGGGTTTGAATGTAAAAAAAGAAACAAAAACCATGTTCTCTGAGGTAGAATGGATGGTGGAATAGTTGCACGTCAAGTCTGTTAAAAGTGACTCATCTGTAATGTCAATAAGAGAACAGGGGAGGATGGAGTGAGTGTCTGATAACGCAGTTAGCGTGTGTCAAACGGGACAAACTATTTTTAATGCAGCGTTTGAGGCACAGGAGGATTTCTCACAGGAGGCTCGGCCAGCTAGTTCTTGCGGTTCTGCCTCTATCTGTCTCTGTGTCAGCGTGTGCGTGCATGTACAGGTGGGCATCTCTTATCTGGTCTATTTCTGACAAGCAAGTGGGGCTGAACGAGGATCAAAACACACACAAAAACGCACACAAACACACCCACACACACATTGGGAGAGGCCTGGGCCAGAGGAACATGAAGCACTGCTGTAGGCAGTTATAGCCCACTCAGATTTATGTAACATTGTGAAGGGGAAGGTAGACGCACACACACACACACACACACACACACACAAAACCAAACACACACACACACACACACACACACATGCATCAAAATAGCCCAAAGAGTTTGATTTGGTTTACTGGGTGAGGATCCCTCCTCTCCTCTCCTCTTCAGTCTTCCTCTAACCCAAGACCTGTACACCTCCCATCTATCTTTTTCATCCAGCGCCCTCTTTCTCCCTCTTCTCTCCCCTAGGCAATACCTAAGAACAACTTCTCATTTCGTAGTTTTACATGCACCCCTACTTTTCACTCAAGCTTCTCTTCTCTCCCCCATTTGCCTTTTTTCCTCATCTCCCCAGCCAACGCTCCACCAAACCAATCCCTCCTCCTCCTGCACCACCCAATCCCGGTTTTCTAAGCCATGGGTGCTGACCAGGAATTTCTTTTCTCCTCTTCAATTTATTTTTGGTCTCTCTCCCTTTGTCTTTCGGTATCTCCCTCTTTATCTTCCGATTTATCATCTTCCACCACAGTTTTAAAACAGATGGCTACACTTAGCCTGGGGCGAAAACATTGGCTTTGGACTGCGGCGCTACGAGGGGCCGTCGTTCACACTCACGCAAGATCTCATAAGCAGATATCCGGCGAGAAATGTTCTCTAATTCGCCAGTAGCAAAAATGCATAAACCATATCCAATGGTTCAGATATTCACACCTTAGGCTCGTTCCTTGGCAGCATGCTTAATTCTGTCCAATCAGGAAAAAATGAAAAGCGGAGATTAAAGCTGAATTAAACTACAGTCTAAGGAGGCGGAGAGAGCGAGGGAGGGAGAGAGAGAGAGAGGGAAATGATGAATGGGGTTCATGGAGTCATTTGTAAAAATTAAAGAAACTATTAAGTGTTATTAAAATACGGTTTGGAACCATTAGAAAGCACATTTAAAAAAATTATGGATGTGGATGGAGCAGGATGAAAAGGGATGGAACCACTTAGGGAGAAACAAAAGATCAATCAAAGGGAGGTGTGTGTGTGTGTTTTTCTGTGTGTGTGTATGTATGTGTGTGTATGCATGTGTGTGAGAGTGTGTGTGTGTATCTTTGTGTGTTTGTGACGTGTGTGTGTTTGTGTATCTGCATGTGTATCTCTGTGTGTATCTGGTAGTATCTGTGTATGTGTGTGTTTGTGTATATGAGTGTGTTTGTGTGGGTATGTGTGTGTGTCTGGTTGTATCTGTGTGTGTGTATGTGTGTGTTTGTGTATACGTGTGTATTAGTGTGGGTACGTGTGTGTGTCTGTGTTGGGGAGAGGGGGCTGGAAACACTCTGACCACCTTTATCTGTGTTTGAAAATAGATTTTACTTTTACTTTTGCCAACAAGTTTTGAGACTGTCCCTGTAAACGTTCTACTGACGCATTCCTTCTGATATTCATGCATTCCGTTCCATGGCTTAATTCATTTTACAGCATGTCAGGTGAACCAATACCAGGTGTCTACCTGCATGTTGACAGATTTCTTCCAGGCTTACTAGGCAGTAAAATTTGGGTCAGTAGGCAGAACTACTGACTGAATCAACAAAGGGTCCACAAGGACAGAGTGGAGCTCATTTCTACCAGATCCTGCTTTCCAGCGGAGGGCTTTGAAATTTGGAGTTGGCCCATATTTAGCATCTTCTATTTAATTACACCATGCCACACCCTATGGTTCTGTTCATTTAATGGCTTTAGGTCTACTTATCTCTCTTGAACTCCTCCAAACCATCTGTCCCTTCTTTACTCACTTACTGTAACACCAACCATTCATTTCTATGTTTCAGACTCTCACACTTAGGGGATGGAGGGAGCAAAAGTTTCATAATAGGTTGAAGATATAATACCCCTACCCCTCAACATCTATTCCCAGTGTTAGGTCGATCTTACAGAGTCTTGGCAAGATATCAGGGTATACGGTCACTGTTTCCCCAAAAAAGAGTTTGAATTCCCGTTAATGATCGAACCCAAAAAACAAATATTAAGCTGCTGCCTCTTCTTTTTAATTTTAAGTCAATTTTGCTTTTTGCAAGTCATTATATTCTGACCTATTCTAACAAAATCTTTAAGGCATTTTCAATTTGGAGCTATTTGATCATGCAAAAGGTGTGAAAATAGGGTTAAAGTGGAATTCAACAGCAAGAGCCAGACTCGGTCCAAAGAGAATATATAATGTAATAAATTAATTTAGCACATGCTTCGAGTACGTGCGATGTCATTCCATCGTTTCCAGCATGATGACACTCGTCACTGACAGTCAACACTGACAGTCAGCACTGACAGTCAGCACTGACAGTCAGCACTGACAGTCAGCACTGACAGTCAGCACTGACAGTCAGCACTGACAGTCAGCACTGACAGTCAGCACTGACAGTACATCTGTTGTCTCCCACAGATCAAACAGACTTTCAATGGAATTCAAAATTAAACACATACTAGAATCAAGTTGGATCACTTAGTCCGTAAACACAACACGATAATCAACAATGCTGCTCCCCACCGATTAAATCCCCCTTCCCTCCTACACCCCACCTACCACACACCGCCACCACCGCCACACAGCATCATAACCACTTTCAACTACCCACTGACCTGTATAAACTTTAGCCACGCTCAATTTGAATACAACAATGCATCAGCGACAATCACTCAGGAGTTTAATCTGATTCTGATACCCAACAGTGAGTCACAAAGAGAGAGAGAGAAGAGAGAGAGAGAGAGAGAGAGGGGGACAGAGAGAGAGAGCGAGAGAGAGAGCGAGAGCGAGACAGACCTCCTGGTTTAACGTGAGGCCTAAAGTCCTCAACTCAATCAGTAAATGCAGAGGCTATGATGTTACCTTTCATTAGCATGGCAAATCCTGCATAAGTCCAATATAACTTGATTAGATCATTAACCGGCATGCTAACCCCAGCTTGGAGCATTCAAACCCTAACCCAAAACGGCGGCTGGATGGTTAAGAATTCTGAATAACAATGAGTTAATGTTGTGACATGAAGCTAAAAGCGGTAATCTCCCTCGTCACAGACGGGATCCAGAGAATAAGGTGAAACTGGAAGTCTTAAGGGACGTGCCATCAAATCTTCATTTTTTATTTAGGAGCAGAGGCACTTCACACTAGGAGTGAGGACAGACGGCACACTCCGCTCTAAATTTGGACAAAAACCATCCAAATGCAGCAAAAAAGAAATTTGTCACAGTGAATGAACATTTTGTTTGCCTGAAGCTTGATGTGGCCTTTCATCTCATTGGCCCTCGCATGAAAAGAGTTGCCGGTGATTTCTCCCAGGTGGGCCACTTTCATGAATTTGCAGGCCCTCCAGCCATAACACTGTCCGTCCAGGGCGTTAGGTGAAATTACTTCCTGATTTGTTGAGTAACTATCTCGTAAGGACCAATTCAGAATCCAGATGGTGCCTGCTGAAAGATATAGTATGGGCCGCTGCAGCGTACTGAAAATAAACTGGCTTGACATTAGCAACTGTAAAAGTGCCAATCAGATTTATTTATTTCGTTATTGAAGGTGTCGAGATGCTGCTTCGAACCGTTCTGGCCCACTTTAACCCCTTTATATAAATAACTGTCTCACAGAACCAGGCGAAATACCTCACCATTTGATAAAAACCTCAAAAACATGATACATAAATCTGTATAAACCCTCTGAAACCCTAAGTATGTTCAATCCAACACTTTGTGTTTAATGCCCGGGCTGGATTTTCTGCTTTCTCAACCCGCAGACCGAAGCATCGTCATACTTCACTTATTAGGCGGTTCTGGGTCTGCTTCCTCTTCTTCTCTTGTCCTACATCAATTGAAGAATCAACAGGAAGTTATAGTTTTCCCTACCAGGATTTATTTATGATGTCTGTCCTGAAAGTCCGTCCTGAACTTGGACAAAAGTCCTGAAGTTTTCTGCTTCCTCTGCCTGGAATCAGAAGCAGAATGATCTGAATCTTGAGGAGCTGGTCTCACTGAATACTTTCAAGGCCATCTTAAGAGACTCTGATGAGGAGACATCCGGCTGAAGATGTTTCAACCCATCCAGATGTCTTTGACAGAAACGGATGTCTCATCTCAACTTACGACGTCTTTAATTGAATATAATTCTTGTTATATATTTTTTCCCCATAATTATCACGTACAACATTACATTTACTACCATTTGCATTATTACCTTACTGTGTTTAATTTGCAATATTACTCACATTACTGAACAGTTTTATTATTATGTGCAATAAGAGTACGCTCATTTCTATCCTATTACTTATAGGCCCTGGTTTATAAAACATTTTTATTTATACGTTTATTATCAATATGACTTATATTACTTTACTTCACAATATTATTCTCATATGCAATATTACACTCATTATAATGCTCTTATTCGTATGCACTGGTTTGCATTCACCTCTTATTTATTTTTACATTTACATTTCCACTTATACTTATTTTCTATTTTTGAAAAAATGACATATTTTAGCCGGACCCTGTATGACCCGGTTGGTTTTAGAGCATACGGCTATTTCTTACTACACAGCTATATACAATAAGCTTGAAACCATCGGAGATGCAAATACATCTATGTAACGCTCCATCCGTCCGTCCGTCCATTTTCTTCCTCTTATTCGGGGTCGGATCGCGGCGGCAAAAGGCTGAGAAGGGATTTTGAGACATCCCTCTCTCCAGCAACACTCTCCAGCTCATCCGGGGGGATCCTGTGGTGTTCCCAAGCCGGATGAGATATATATATATATATAGTCCCTCCAGCAAGTTCTGGGTCCACCTCGGAGTCTTCTCCCAGTTGGACGTGCTTGGAAAACCTCCTGAGGGAGGACTCCTGGAGGTTACTGGATCGGACACCCGGACCACCTAAACTGGCTAATTTTGGACGAGAAGGAGCAGCGTCTCTACTCTTAGCTCCATCCGGCTGTCAGACTTCCGTACCTTATCTCTACGGCCGAGCTATACAAATTCAAATCACTTTGGTTCATATTCAGTCATTTTGGTTTTACTGGACTCTGTCCTACTCAATTCCTTACAGTATGAATTACAGAAATGACTTGAACTGGGCAACATTCCGTCGAGCTCCACTATATATTCAAGTCAATTTCCTTCAGCACAACTAAATACCACTTAATGCACAAGGTTCTTTTGTGTAGGCGGATAAAACCAGTCAAAGGGCTACTGAGCTGTCTACAATGCCCGCCTAGAGTGAAAAGGGAGATCTTTTGTTTCGCAATATTGGACAAAATTGCTCAATTCACAGACCGCCATTAAGGTAACGCTGTAAGGCAGATGAGCTGAATGCGGCGCTGAGCACTACAGAGCGCGGCCTCGAAGAGGTAAATAAAAGGAAGCGTTTCCGTGAGGGCTTTGCTATGTAGGTCTTTGTGTTTGTTTTAGTGTCTGTGTGTCGGGGAGTTGAGCATGAATGAGTTTGTACGAGTCCACAGATGTGCGTGATTCTAGGAGACGGAGTCCACCGGGGCTAATGCGACTCATTCCATCCAGAGGGAACGCATGAAGGAACTGATGTAAGAGCAGGAAAACTTTCTTCCGCGCTCCTTGTGTCATCACATTCTTATCGGTCTGCTTGCTGAGAAAAGTGTATATGCATAGGGATCAGGGAGGCTGTGCAATTATGTGCTATTACGCACAGACAGGAGTTTAAGTCGGCATGTCGCGGTGTTTCCAAATCACACTTCTAACAGTGTCTGCTGTGTGCGTCCGTGCCTCGGCTTGTCTGCGTGTGCGTGTATGTGTGGGAATGACATTCCCACATTCCTGCCATTTCCCAGCCAGCTTGAAACAAAAGCTGAAGGGAGGAGTTGTTAACACAGTAACATTATCAGCTCAACAGCAAGTTGGTATTATCTCATGTGGTAAACAGCCAAAACAGACAGACAGACAAGGCACTTCCGATCACATCTCAGTTCTGGGTGACCTTGATGTGTGAGGAAACAGACTATTTCACTCCCTTTACCTCCCAGAACCTCACTCGCTCTGAGTCTCTCCTTTGTGTTTCTGCCTCTGTGCTACCAAGAAATACACACAGCTAAGATTAACAAATATGTGAGGATGTTCTCGTGACTTTGATTGTATGACTCCTAAAAATAAACCTAAAAATACTCCTAAGTTCTCGTCTTCATCAGACTGGGGACAATTGGACTTGATGCTCCTCTATTCCTTTCCTTGACTACTTCCTACATTGAACACAAATAGCTGCAGCTCTTGTGTGCATTTTCACGAAAAAAACAACCCTTGGAATTCATATGAATGATATAAAATGGTAGAGAAGTAATTTCTCTATACTAGCTATTATATTTGGTGCATATAAATACAAAACAGTGTTAGATTTCAGATTTACCCTGTTTAGACTCGGTTTTAAAACAAATTTTTTCGCGGATTGGATCACAAACAGCGAAAAGCAAGCGACCAGTTGAAAAAACCACCGCTTTTGTGACGTGCTTCAATGTTTGCCACGTCCTCGCTCTTCGATGAGTCGCAAATTACTTTGTCCTGTCAGTCTGAAAAGTCGGAAAAGTCCAACTGATAATGTATAATAGCTTTTGAACATCTTCAAGTTGTTAGCTAGCCAATGCTAGCTGGCTTAACAAATCTGGCTCTTGACTGACGTGACTGGTAACCATGGGTAACGTCCTTTGACCTTCTAGCGGAAGCGATGAAGGCAGCGACAAGATCTGAACACAAGTGGTCAGCTGACACATTTGGAGAAGCATGAATCTTCTCCAAATGTGTCGGGGATGTGTCTCGCCGTCCTTTTGTGGTCGGATCGCCCAAAATGCGTTTTAAAACCGAGTCTAACAGTGACTGAGGTTCATTAACTTAAATGATATGTGCGGATGAAAGTCATTGACATAGAAATGAGATTTATTTTGTCATATTCTTGTGTGTTTGTTCAATTTTTCTTCATTTAGGCAGTTCTTAAAGCTCTGGAGTGCAAACCAGACGGCGACATGTGACGGAGTGATTTATAGACACTTATCAAACTAAAAGTAACTCATAAAGAAATTAACATTAAAAAAGGTCTCATTACTCATCCCCTACATAAAAACAACATTTGGTAACCATATTAACAAAGATGAAATCCAATTAAATTTGTTAAATTAGATTTTTTTTTCTCTATTTCTAATTAAAAATGCGGTACTAAAGCGTAATCACTCATGTTTTATAGAATGACAGATAAGTTCTACAAGCAGCTATTAGTCTTTATGGCTCTTTCTGGAGATATGTACAATACATTGGGTTCATTTGCAAACATAAATATTATATTTTTTCCTTATAGCGCCGCAGGAAAACAGGTCAACTAACACCATCGAATGAAAAGGGAGTCAATTCATGTGATTCCGTGGTTCATTCTAATAATAGTTTAGTAAATGATTTAAATGGTTTAAAAGTTGCACATAAAACCAGACCAGAACTAAAAAGGGCCGGTGTTTGTTGTTTGTTTTTCTTTGGACTTTGACACCGAGGACCGAGGTTGAACATGAGGTCAAACGCCAAAACATAAGAATCCAACAGAAACATATGCTTCCATTTTTCCGCCATGTTTGAGACCTTCTCTTATGATCTCCACCTCTTTGCACCTCTTTCTCTCTCGCTCCCTGTCTCTCTTACCCCTGTCTGTGTGTCTCATTTTCTTTCTCTGATGCCCACTACCTCTCGTTCCCTCCCCCCGGCTCTTCATCTCCAGGTCAGTAGATCAGCTTTCAGTCTGGCTCTTTGGGTGATCCCCGCTTTGGTTACCTTGTCCGTATCGCCTCTTGCTTAACCCTACCTCCTCGCCCCATGAGCATCTGGCAGACTGCGCAACCTGAACTTGGCTTTAATAAATACACCGGTGCTGATGCCTTCAGCCTTATGACCCTCCTGCCTGCTGTATTTGATTACAGGAGGTGTGTGTGGATGGGTTCATGTGACGCGCCTGATTATGTGGTGGAGCAAGAGAGAATCTGTGACAGACGCTCATCATATTTAATCCTGGAAGGATTTCGTTGAAATGAAAAGCTGCTTTTCAATTTTATAATCCAGTAGACCTAATCTCTCCACCATCGCCTGCCCATACAGTCCAATTAGATGGACAACACTGGCTGGGTGGGTTCTATTCACCGTGAACTTTTCTCCATTATGTATCTGTGATGAATCAAAAGACTTTGGCATCCTGCGTTGTGACAGGCCAGCAATGACCTTCACCGGGCATTCTGAAGCTGTGCAATGCACCAACAACTGTCAACCCACTCTTCACATCTCCTGCAGCCTTGGCCGGTAAAAGACACATTGATTACACTTGAATGTTCACGTGTGGGACTGGTTCGATTGAGACCAGCCCGTGTTACACTGTGCTCTTGTAGACCCCACTTCCAAACCAACAACCACCCGCCGTGCCCCCCCACACACAAACACACACACACACACACACACATATACATACACACATACATCAATGCGGCGTGGGTCCAGAAAGAGGAAAGTGCTCACTACAGAAAAAGAAGTCACACTCGTGGAAGTGCTGAGTCGATTCATTTTCTGAGGTCAGTGTGGTGCATGGAAGACAGAAAGGTAGCAGGGCAGGGTGTTTAGATTTATAGCTGCGCATATGGTGGATCGGTGCGGCATCAGCAGTAATGCGGGTGTTGTATCGGTCTTTTTTTGGTGAAGAAAGAGCTGAGTCATTAAGAAAACCTCTGGATTTGCCGGTCCATCAACATTCCAACGCTCACCTATGGTCATGAGTTCTGGGTAGTGACCGAAAGAATGACGTCAAGGAAATAAGCAGCTGAAATGACCTTCCCACAGAGGGTGGTTGGGCTCATCCCAGATAAGGTGAGGAGCTCAGACAACTGGAGAGAGCTCGTAAGCGACGCTGCTCCTTCGTGTTGAAAGGAGCCCGTTGAGGTGGTTCGGGCATCTGATCAGGATGCCTCCAGGACGCCTCCCTCTGGAAGTTATTCAGACATGTCCAACTGGGAGGAGGAGAACCCCGAGGTGGACCCAGAACTTGCTAGAGTGACCATTATCTCATCTTGCCTGAAAACGTCTCGGGTACCCTAGGATGAGCTGGGGAGAAGCATGTCTGGAAATCCTGTCTTCGGCGGCTGCCACTCCAACGTGACCCCGGATAAGTGGGAGAAAATGGATGAGAGGAGTTGCAAGCGCTGATAAATCTTGGAAGAAAACTGGAGCCTAAATGTTCCAGTGAGTTCAAACGGCCGCTGTGACCGTTTCCTTGTTTAGGATGATTTAGGACAGCAGACGCAGGAAAAAAAAAAGAAGTTCTGTATGTACTTTAGGGGTTAGAAGGTAGAACAAGGCCATTACCCGTATTGACTGCAGTGCCATGTGACTGCTGGAATCATTAATGTGTCCTGATGCCAGCGGGTATCCTGATGACCCACATCGCCGCAGTCCACTCTCACTCACTGGCTGCCACCCAGAGCGGGCCTCTCTCTCTCTCTCTCTTTCTCTCTCTCCCTCTGTCTCTCTCAGCATCCATTTACTTAAAAGCACACTGTCCAACCTTCTGCTTTACGCTTCCTCCATCAGCATTGCAGCTTTCGGGCAAGGACCTAAATGTGCCAGTGGCATTAAAAACCACAATTGCTGGTTCTTAAATACCTGCTAGATTTGAACACTTGGTTATTCATTCATTGAATATTAACTGCTTTATATCGCAGCTTAGTTTGTCGTTAATTTATTTCATTTATCTACTTTTTCCGCTCGTTATTAGGCAATTAAAAATGGAGAAGTGCTCAATGAAATAAAGGGCTGCACCGACACACACCTCTAATTAAGATACAAACCACACACCCTCTTATCTCCTTCATCCTTTCCTCCCCCAATTTTCTTCACTTTGTTTAATTGGCTGCCATTCCCCTTTCTGTATCGCTGCCCCTCTCTCCCGCACATATTTTTGTCATCTTTTTTCTTCTCCTGCTGACATCTACTTCTCAATGCTGATTTTTAATCATTTTCGTATTTATTCAAGCGCACTGATATAGATATCCTTCATGTTCCGTGTCCTCCGTGAACAGAGCAGTTTTTCCATCTTGTTGCTTCTTTGAAGGAATCCGGCTCTTCATCTACGATGCCTGTATTTTTTATTACTTTTCTGTTTTTCATTGGTTTTCTCCTGATGATGTGCTGACTTCACATGAAGGATTTTACTGACCGAGTAAAGTATCTTTAAAGTCCCACGTCTCCAACTCATTTACTCCCCCCCCTCCCAACATCCTATAATTCTCTCCCACTGCTGATCTAGCGCTATTCCAAGTTCTGTAAAAAGTCGCAGTTCCCACATTTGGCACATGCTTGCCACATATTACTCCTTGAGTCTATCTCTCGCTCGCACTCATGTATAAAGTGCACAGGCCTTCAAGAAATAAGCAGCACCTCAAGCGCAGCCTAAGACACCTACCAACACAAACCTGCTCGTGTTGCCAGTCTGCTTGAGTTAACACATTTTGACATGAATGCAGTCACGCACAAGATCCCAAACACTTAAACGCACATAAAAATAAGCACACTCGGAACTGTTTATCAAACCACTGACTATTTGATATTTAAGGGGTCTGCTGAGGTTTGGAGGGGGGCGTACTCCTCCGCAGCAGAGGAGTTAATTACCCAATGCGATCAATACCTCATTCTGTTTGTCAGTTTCGGTGTGTCTCCGTCTGTATGCTGGCACGTACGCATGAATGCCAAACTCTCCCGGTAAGCATTTTCTTTCCCTGGGAACAGCAGATTAAGAGGATTGACTCCGTAATGGATTAACCTCTGGAGTGTGCGCGTGTGTGCGCGCGTGTGTGTATGCAGATGCCTGTATGCTCCTGCGTGTGTCTTGAGCAGGATCAGAGAGCTCATGTATGAATTGATTAGCCTAAGAAGTTATTCTCCTACCCTTTTAATGACCAGATCAGCACTTTTTCACCACAGGGAGGATAAATGGGGAGCTGTCCATCAAGTAAATGAGACACCGCCCCTTTAAGAAGGGTTAGCTGTCACTCAAACGTCGCTCTTGGAAGCACTCCCCGTGGACTAGAGAGACCCTGCTGTGTCAGTCTGTCTGTGATGATAGATGGAGGCTGTGTGTGTGTGTGTGTGTGTGTGTGTGTGTGTGTGTGTGTGTGTGTGGGTAGAGGGTTGAGTGACCGTCTCCATGCAGTATTTATTTATCAGCAGGACTTCAGCTTTTAACTGCAAAGTCCACAGCAAACACTAAAGGCAGTGGATCCATTAACAACGCTTCATGATCATGTTCACAGAATGAACATATATGCTTAATGAGAGGAACGATAACAGCTTGACAAGGGAACAGAAACACAGAACGACCAATTACTCAGTTGGATGCAACTATTTACCCACTCCCTCCAGGTCTTTAACTGAACTCCTCAGGGGATGATACACATGGTCACGCAGACACACACACCCACGCCGGAAGGTACACATGAAAGCAGAAAATGCACATCCACATACATGCTTGGCTATAGTCGAGGGTTGACTTGTGTCAGCTAAACAGCGGGCTGATGTTTGACACGGAGAACACACACTCTCACCCAGCAGGGTATCGTCACACTGCTCACAGGATTAGGATGCACAGAGATACTCTGACAGCTATTGCGTGGAGGAATGAGATGTTGAGGTGTTAACAGGAGGGTGAACGGTTCAGCATGTCGGTGGACGTGTAGAAAAAAAGAAAAAAAGAGGAGGAGAGATGAAGCCGAGGAGCAGCAGGAAAACGAAGTAGAGGAGTAGAAAGACAAGTTTCCGATAAAGGTTAACCGAGAGTTTAGAATTAGATTCATATGAAGAGAAAGCTGGAGATTCGAAGAGAAAATGCCATCCCAGAGCGCTCCCAAGGTCCTACCTGTTTGCTGTACTTGTTCCCAGTCTGGCAGCCGTACTCTGAGCACTGGTCGGACCCAAGGGACATGGCGTCTGCATTGCCACTTCCCCCACTACTGCTGCTGCTGGAGCCAGCACTCCCCACGCACCCCTGACTGCCCACAAAGGTGTTGGAGGGAGGCAAGTCCTGTACTGCCTGGTGCTTCTTCCCTTCAGCCGGGGGGGAGTGGGGCTGTAGATTCACTGCAGGGAGAGGTGAACTGGATTTGTAGTGCCTGGCCAGATCAGGACTTGACTGGTGTCTCCTGCCGCCACCCATGCGTGGGCTGCCAGGGTCGCCGTCTACGACGCAGTAGCGGGCTGCCAAGCGCTCACTTGTGCTGCTCAGCTCCTCCTCATCATCGTCATTGGCGTGGCGACGCAGCCCATTGACCGTGACAATGCCGCTGTAAAGCGACCTGTCGGACTTCCCTCCTCCGGCAGCTGTACCGATGCCACTTCCATTACGTTTGTCCCGTCGAGGTTTGCGTCCACGGTCCGATCCTCTGCCACGGCCAGCCTGTGGCTGTGCCCCAGGAGGACTGAAGAAGTCCTCTTCTGGCTCCTTCTTACCCGCCTCATAGCCATTTTTGCCCTGAGCACCGCACTGCCGAGCGGTGACGACCAGGAGGATAACCATTATGACCGCTGCAGCTCCCGCCAGGACACCTATAGCAACACTGAGGCGCTGTTTCCCCAAAGCGCGGTCGCTGTCTGGGTCCCCTGCGATGTCAAGCGACAGTGGAGCCGAAAGGCTTCGGGCCACCTGGCGTGAGAAGAAGAAGAGAAAGGAGGAAGACAAAGGAGGATAAGTAAAAAAAACAAACAAATAACACATTGATGAGAAAAGACTCCGAAACAATGACTGCAGAAGATGAGAGCGGTTGTGAGTCAGGAAGAGACATCAAACAGCATCCTCAACTTAATTAAACTCATCAATGTGTTTTAGTGGGGGCGCTGCGCTGTTATTTCCAGACGCGTAGAGTGTCGCTAAATATATAAATGCTCTTGCTTCCCTGTTGCAGCATTTCAAGTTGTGCCAGTAATTCTCCACTTGTGATCAGGCATCATCTTCACTGGTGCGGGAAATAGAGAGGATTATGCACTTTAAAGCTGGTTAAAAGAATAAAAAGAAACTTTAGACATTTAGGTCAGGGACAATTAGATGAGGAGAGGCAGCAGAAGCAGTCAACAAATGTGTAATAAAAGGCAAGAGAAGAGGCAATGCCAGCGCAAACACAACCACCGCCTCATCAATGAGCAATGTTCTTATTGTAAATGATTGTGTAGCCTTGTTTTTGTTATGGATTGGCTTGTTTTTTTCCTTCAAATTGGATGGACAGCCTCTGTAAATATGTGTGCTCTATGGAATCGCTTTTGGAGCTATTCTATCTTCACCTAGTTAGCTTCATGAGAGTGCTCTTCTCTCTCATTGTGAATACACACACACACACACACACGCAAATGCACACACACGCACACACAGATGCATTCTCTGAGCTTGTACACTAATAAAAGGATCATTACAAGATAGTGGCTTGTGCTGGAGCACAAACGCAGCCATTAATGGTGATGGAGCCTCGTTCGACAGGAGACAATGAGGCTGAGGAGTTCTGGCCCGCAGACGCTCGCTGGTAATATGGACTCGGGTCATGAATCTGAATATCTCTAATCAATACATGGAAACTATGTCGGAAAAATCGTTATAGTGAGATAAGAACAAAAGACTAAAACAAACAACCTGAGTCCGTATTGCTCGCCGTGTGTCGGGGGGTGAAATTCATTTTCTGCAGCCATGACACTTTGTTTAGGAGCAATCTCGACAATTCCTTTGACCTGTCAAGGCTGGAAATTATATATTCATGTAATCCGTCACCGTAAAAAGGTGGGTCATGAAGATGGCAGGAATGAATAGGAGACAGACAGAAAGTGAAGGTGAAGGTGAAGTGTAATAACTAAACAAAAACCATATAATACTAAAGTGAGACCTTGGCTATTGGACTGATGCTCACAGAGCGGCACTGTAACTTACTTATTACTTATTATCCGAGGCATATTAGACATATTACTTCAACAGAGAGAGAGAGAGAGAGAGCCACATTATTCACTTCACATCAGCCCCAGGCTAAGAATGGAACTGTATTATATTTTATTGTTTCATCGTCATCATCTTTCTCTGGGTTAAGTTTCATTGTTTTCGAAGCAAGTTGGGTTTTTTTTATTTTTATTTTGCATTATGCGTCTCCCACTGCAGAAGGCCTCTCCGCCGCCAGGCTCTGCACTCCCCTCAGCACCATTGTTCATCTTCTGTCTGCGGTATTCCTTTCCATTCTCATTCTGCTCAAGACGGGGGAAGAAAGTAGTGATGCAGGGCCTTCTGTGCTCTAACCCTTTAGGAGTTTGTGTGGTTGTGAGACGGAGCGATGCCGCACTGAGTGCAACCTATGCATAGCCGTTCTACAGTATGGGTGCACATGCACCCACAGGAGACTTAAGTATTCAGTGGGATGAGCGCAGCACCCTCCACCATCGTACTTGAGTGAATCCCTCTGCGACACATCCCAAACTCCCGGTGGAATCACTCTGCTGCACGAGCTTTGTTCCGGCTGGGCTTAACACCCCCATCTATCTGTGCTCCGTCCTCCGAGGGATTCTGTTATCTGCATGTCACTGCGGATGCCGGTGCAGCAACCAAGACGGGGACGTCTCCCCTGACCACACTTATTGACCCGAGCGGAGAATGTGCCTGATCTTAGTTGTAGCTCAATGCATTCACAGCTTAACACAGGAACAAAGAGCCGCGGCTGTCGCTGATTGCTAGACGTGAGAATGTTCAAATACGGCGACTGGGTGCCTCAGTCATATTCAAACGGAGTTCTTGGGTGCAAAGAGCGTATAAGTGTCCACCACGACAACCGTGTCTATAATATCACAACTCCTTATAATTCCTTGTTCTCCTAGCTCACACTCTGCGGCATCATATTGCAGCTAATTACTGAACATGTGGTTTAGTCAGTATCGTTGGACAGAAAAGACGGGAGTCATTTTCTGCCACAGTGCTGCATCAGACGCAGACGGTTTCCTCCTCTAATTACATCTGGCATCTATCCACCACTCTGTTTGACTTCATTATGCGATGGAGGTGTTCTCTCTTCAGTGACTTCTATTCAATTACTCTGTTACGTTCCCTTCGAAAAATCAAACAACCCTGCATTATTTTTTTTAGACCAGCTTGTACATATCACCCTGTTATTATCACATTTAATGGTCCCGGTCATCTAAGCTCATGAAATACAAATTCCACCTTTCTGCCTGATTGTTCCGATGCATGCCAGCTGTTCTGTTCTCATCTTAATCTCCTTGACTGTTCAATCTGTATTCTTCATTCTACTCTGGGGAGAAAGCGTTACGAGCGGGAGGCGTTCTGCCGCCTGAAAAAGTGGACGCCAAGTTGTCTCCGTACAAGGCGAGTCAAAACTCCCCAGCTATGATTACACAGGATGTATCTTTCTGCCGCAATAACAAAGGATTTATCTTTTAAGTGTTGTTCCGAGCAAAGGACAAAACACGGTGTTATTCCAGTTGCTATGCGACTATTTAGAATATCAACAGATTACATGCTTGGAAATCATATATATATATTCCCTCAAGTACTATTAAATTATTTTCTGGCGCAAGTTGAAACACGGGGAGGCACGACAGAATGACTATGTGCCCGGATGACACTTCCTGTAAACAAACTGCACTAAGGTGTGGACTCACAGTTCACAATAGTCGGTTGATTTTTCAGACACCTAATAGTGCTTTGACCCATTTTAAAAAAAAGGACTTATATTTTCATATGTTGGTGTGGCACCAGCTAAACCTGTGCTCTCACGAACTTCTGAAGAGTCTCGCTACTTATCTGTCTCATTATTCTTATAGCCAGAAAAGCTAATTTGGGGTTGTGCTTTTGACGTCATGTGACATGCATGGACCTGACAGGTGGAGACAGTTCCGCGGAGAAAATATCAGAGCGAGCTTCAAGCGGGGTTTCAAACCACAAGCTGTGACTGGAGTGTGAGCAGATCACTTTAAACACAGAGTCACAGAGCCCCTTTAATTGTTAGTCAAAATAAAATGACTTTCCCCACAGAAGAGTTGAAGTTTTAGTTATTAATACCTGCCAGCAGTCGCAGCTTGGCTGAACAGAAACGCATAGCGGGAAAATCATTTAATTAATGCGGTGAAAGGCAGAGAAAGGAAAGGAGTTCGGCCACCAAAGTGTAAAATGCATTTGAGCTCGTGCTCCAGCTTGTTCAGTAATTCTGGTCCAAAACCGCTCCACCCATTTTGATACAGAGTATAATTTTGATTTGTATAAATATATATATATAAAAAAAAAAGATAAGTTATGCACAAGAATTTCTCATTGTACTAACATCCTGTAATGTAACTATTATAAATGTAGAGTTCATGGTGGCATTTGGTTACTTTGCATGTGGAGCATGACATAAGGTTAACACGTTAACCCCAAAAACATCATAAATATATTCAGGTTTATATTGGGGGGACCCTCACATTCAAGTACATTCTACTCAAATGAGTATATTCATACCTCTTCTGTATTACCGAAATTGGGACAGGCCCATATCTATCCCTTCTGCCTCTATACACACTCATCCATTAGACATAAGCTCCTTCTCTCTCTCTCTCTCTCTCTCTCTCTCTCTTTCTCTCTCACGAGCACACACACACTCACACATAATGCTCTAAACTCTTGAGCTCTCTGTACCGTAAAGAAGAATCACTTCAGCAATAATAACTGTTATTTTAACCAAATTGTCATTATAAAAATGTAGCTGGACAACCGACAAGAAGCCACCGTTCACAATGGCTCTCAAAAGAAATACGGGGTTCTTTATCCGGGACAAATATAAGCAGAATTATCTCTTCAGAAATGAGGGGTAAATTGTAACACCACACCTACAGAGCGCAGAAATTGTCCATTCATCTCGTTCTATCGGGATAATAATCGTGCTGGTTTTGTTTAGACGTCTTTAATCAGTTCTCGTTACCCACCTCTTTGCAGGGTCTTACCAGAGCGACTATTATCTGAATGGATCAAGGAATTGTATCCTCACTGTCATTATTGCTTATTGCTGCTGACTGTGTGGAAGGACAGAGGCACTCGCACGGAGAAACAGGAAAATATATTAAGGTTATAAGAAAAAGTACCTGTGCATCCACCAGCGAGGCGTTTGCCAAGCTCTCATTGATGAAGACGTGAACCAGGGCAGTGGCACAGAGTGAGGGGATCCCGCTGTCGTTGACCCGAACCACCAAGCGATGCAGACCTCTGTGGCGCCGCCCCAAGGGTTCTGCCAGGGTGATCACCCCATTGGTGGGGCCTATCTCAAACAATCTGAAGGGATTTCCTCCCACCAGGGTGTAGTAAAGGTCTGCATTGAGGCCAGTGTCCGAGTCTATGGCCGTTACGGTTTTGACAATGGTGCGGGCGCTGCTGGCGGGTGGGAGGAGGGTGTAGGAGTCATTGGCTGGAGAGGTGATTGAAGGTGCATTGTCATTCTCATCGGTCACAGAGAGCGAGACGGTGGCTGTGGCAGTTTTGCGGGGTTCCCCTCCATCTACGGCCCGAACGCGGAAGGTGTAGCTGGAAAGCTTTTCACGGTCAAAAGACGCCGAGGAGAAGATAGTTCCTGTGTTGTTCTCGATGGAAAACAGCTCTTCTTGCTGTCTCTCACCAGCTTCTCCTCGTGTCTTCTTTTCATCCGCTCCATCCATCTCTATGAACAGGCTGAGCTCTGCGTTCTCGCCTTCGTCGGCATCAGTCACGGTGACCATGCCGACTGGGCTGTTGGCCAGCAGATTCTCTTTCACATAGAAGGTAAAGATCTCCTGAACAAATTTTGGCGCATTGTCGTTGCGGTCGGTCACATGAACGACAACAGTAGCTGAGCCTTGCAGAGATGGGGTACCCTTGTCCTTGGCGATAACCCTGAGTTCATAACTCTGTCGCTGCTCACGGTCCAGAATCCCGGTGGCGCGGATATCTCCATTGTCTGCATCTATATAAAACGGCCCATTAGCAGCCGGGTCCAGGGAGTAGGCGATCTCTGCATTCTTGCCGCTGTCTGCGTCTGAGGCTACCACCGTGACTACCCTTTCGTCAGGCGAGTTGTTTTCGGCAAAGTGGACCTCCACGACACTCTGGGCAAAGATCGGGGCATGGTCATTGATGTCTACCACTCGTACCATCAGGGAGCTGTTACTGGACAGACTGGGGCTACCAGAATCTACCGCCACAATGGTTACGCTGTACTCTTTGGTGGCCTCATAGTCCAGCAAGGCAGAAGTATGCAAGAAGTATTTTTTCTTATTCCTGTGAAAATAAAAAGAGATTTCATGAAATTAGTTCCTGCACTAAACAGAAATAATCATTATAATGGTCCATTAGCTCACTTATCAGTTACCATGGTGCCGTTGGAGAGAAAGCATCACCAACATGTCGGTTCTAATTGTGATAATCGCTTTTATGAGAAATATTTAATTATATCCTAAAAACTCAGAGTCGGCAATTTAAAAAGAATTATGCTGTCTGACCAACAAATTAGACGGAGATGACGATGATTTGAAACCAACTAAAAATACGAATGTGAAAGCAGGGAATGATTGCTGCTTTTTCTTTAAATGACTGCGGCAGTCGTCAGGTTGCAAGTCCTTTCATGCAAATCACTTACGCAGTTAATCCTCAAATCCATTAGGCTTTTGTATCTATTTGGTAGAAATCTTCATGCACAACATCAGTCATCTGCAGACCCTATGACTGGAAACTGGCTGAACGCTTCTTATTACTTTAACTCAAAAGTGCTTTTGTCGAGACGCCTACGATTAACATGAAAACCAACCTTGCTGTTCAGGTTCCTTAAGTAGAAGCTCCCGCCATTTAATGGCTTGAGGAAATATTCTGACAACTGCGTAAACAGAGTTTGTATTTCCTTCAAATTAACACATTTTAGTCACTATGGAACATATAACTTGAATCCCCTTAGATGTCCTCCAACTCTGGTTCCTCCTAAAAAACAGGCTTTTTTTTTTTTTTTTTGCTTTTAACTGCTCCAAATGACATTCTGACTTTTAAATGCACTGTGAATTTTATCACAATTTCATTGTAATGCGATTTTTATGCATTTTATACAGCTAAGTTTTCTCAGAGTTGTTATTTTACCTGTTTTCTATGTTCTTTTATTTGTTTTCCGTGTAAAGAACTTTGAATTACCTCAGTGTACAAAATGTGGTATATAAATAATGTGCTCGATATTTTTAGCCTGCAATGCTGGAATAATATTGTAATAAAAAAAAAACAACAGAACCCTTGACTTTGTGAATATTTGTGTTGAATGCTTAGTGATTGAATCTCCATGTGATCAGCGAATAAGTGGCACTACTTGAAATAATCTTTAATGAATCCTGCATGCGGCCAAACTTGAACCACTTTTCACTTGATGCCTCTGTGGAAAATAACTTCGGTGGCTGTAGTGTGGGAGGGAAATACATGGTGAATGTGTAGACGACAACATGTAGTACACAATCAGTACGGAAGTTTAGTTCTATACGTACTCAAATAATCAAATAAAATCAATAAAAATACACGTTACATGCACAAACTTTTACCAAAGGGTTGTAAGCTATTGGCAAGCTGCTTGAAAACACAATATATATGATTGTGATACGCTAAGAATCAGTGTCAGATCATTATGACCACTTCTTAATGACTATTAACAAGTTTTACATAAGTTGTAACTCTGATTAGTCACATCCCAAAATGAATATGCTTATGTCCTGTTCCTATAAGCGTATTATATTATATGATATGCTCAGGTAGCGCCGCTCATCACACAACTCTGATATGTAAAACCCATCATTACTTCATGATTACATACCACCACTGCCGCGGCTTGACAGCCCCCATTTACTCTGTTCTAAAGGATGTTGTGACTTATATCACAGTCTTTTATTCAACGATTTTATGTAGTTTGTTGTATTACTTAATCCTTTTGTGAGATATTCTGAAGGCGGTTGGTTCAATCCCCGAAGTATCAAAGTGTCCTTGAGCAAGAAAGTGAAGCCCAAGTTGTTCCCAATGGCTGTTCCATTAGTGCGTGAATGCTTACCTGGTGGTGCCTGATGAGCAGGTGGCGCCCTGCATGACAGCTTCAGTCATAAATGTATGAATGTGTGTGTGAATGTTCGTGTTGTAAAGTGCTTTGGGTCGAGCAGACTAGAAAAAGCCCTACACACGGTCCATTTATCATTAAGATTTGTTTTTCTTAGTATAAGGGAATATTTTGGGTTTGGCTCACCTGTCAAAGGCGTCATCTGCAGGTAGGGGTGGAAGTGCAGTCTCACCAGCTGGCTTCAGTGTGAATGGGACATCTCCTACAACTGTGCACGTCACAGCCCCGTTCTCTCCCTGGTCTCGATCCGACACCTGCACCAGAGCTACTGGAGTGTCCACCAGGACATTCTCCGGCACCAGTGCTGCTCCATCTCGAACAGGGATCCGGCCAATCTTTCTGATCTCTACCACTGGAACGTTGTCATTTTCATCCCGGACAGCCAGAACCACATTGGTGCGGTCGGTCCGGGGTGGCTGACCCCTGTCTCTGGCTGTGACTGTGAACCTCAGCTGAGCGACCTCTTCTCTGTCAATCCTATGAAGAACGCTCAGCCATCCAGTGGCCTCATCCAGCCGCAGGAGTCGCCGGACAGACTCAGTAGCAGCTCCAAAGACGTACTCTACCTGTCCATTGACTCCAATGTCGCGGTCAGAAGCTCTCACCTGGAGGACAGGTGTGCCTGGGGGGGCGTTTTCTGCCATTTCTGCCTCGTAGGTGGACCTTTCGAACTGGGGGCTGTTGTCGTTCACATCAGTAATTGAAACGCGGAGCAGGGCCTGAGAGGAACGTGGTGGGTTCCCTCCATCACGAACCCTGAGGATGAGCTCGTACGAGTCTTTTTGTTCTCGATCCAATGTGCCTTTCACAATGAGCTGAGGTTGCTTCTCACCATCTGGTATGTCTGCTACTTGGAGTTCGAACACAGTGCTCCTGGCTCCTCCTCCACTGTCTCCACTTCTACCCCTCCGTTCCCCAAGTCCATCCACTCGAGCGATGGGGTTTCCTCCTGCAGTGCGTCTGGTTGAACTTGAGCCAGTCGCACCATCCTGTATCAGCTCATAGCGATCAATGCCATTTCGCCCAAAATCTCTGTCTGTTGCTGTGGGCAGCAGGTACAGGGTTCCAATAGGGCGATTCTCCTCCACAGAGAGCTGCAGCACAGGTGAGGGGAAGGAAGGTGTGTTGTCATTGATGTCTGTTATGACCACTCTGCCTTCAAACAGGTCCACCCAGCTCTGCAGGGGCCCAATTACTGACACTTCAAAGTCCAAGAAACACTCGTTCTCATCAAAGATCATCTGGCACTGTGGGAGCTTCTCTCTGTCGATGCGCCGGGGGCCCGTCGTCAGCTCACCTGTCACATTGTCGATCTTGAAGTACTCCGAGCCGCTCTCCAGGGCGAAGGTGACGTCCCCGCTGCCCGTCCCCGCGGTGAGGCCCAAGTCGGCGGCCACGTTGCCGATCTTGACATCAGGTGGACCCTCCTCCGCTACCCGGTAACGAAGAGCTGAGTCGGCAACCGGTAGCTGAGTCAGCAGCTGCAGCACCACGAGGCTGAGAGCCTGCGCCACGGAGGAGTGCACTGCGCCAAGCGCTCGCATGGCTCCGTCTTCCTCTCGCCGGTCCTTTCCGCTCCGTCTGCTCCGAGCTGTGCCTCTTTATTTGGGTTTAGTGATGCTGCGAGCCCCACAGCGTGGGGGTTCGGTTTACCCGGTCCTACCTCCTGACTGTGGTTCTCCGCGGTCTGCCGCCTTTGGTCCGGGGAAAAGCGTCCGACGCCGGTGCAGTTGACTTCTGCGGTGCACGCTCCTTCCTCCTATCCTCCTCCTCCACTTCAACTTCTGGGATGATAACGTCGTTGTCCGGCGGGGTTTGTTATGCCACAGTGGCGTGAAAAAAAATCCATCATGCGGCGAAGAAAGGGAAAAAAAACTAATTCAATGTCTCTGATTAATCCACTTGACTCCGTCTCACTGCTTTCTTCTCCCGGTGAACCGGAGAGCGAGCCCGGTGTCACACGAGAGCACTTATCGGCTCACAATGTCATTTATAAGCTCTTTTTTTTTTATTCCGCACACATTAGGGACCCGGGCTTTTCTCGCGGTTTGCACAGTTACAAACTGCAATGCAGCACCACGTGAAATATGAAGAAAAGAAAGAAAAAAAAAAACACACTCGCTGCTCGAGTCTCCGGACGCAGAGATAAAACCAAACAAGAAAAGAAAACTCACGTCCCCCGAAGAGGAAAGGAAAATCAGTTCGTAAAAGTCTTTGGGATGCTGGCACCCGAGCTGTTCTTACCTTCCGATCCTGCTCCGTTTTTCTCCGGTTTTCCCGCAGTGGAGCAACGTGCCAAGCCGTTGGATTCCTTCACGTAAGTTGTGAGCAGACAAGAGTGTTTTTCAGAGAGACTTTCTCATATTTCTCTTGCAGAGAAAAAGGAAAATTGGAGCATCTCTTTGTTTGGCATGAAGGGAGATCCTAACACCTTTACAAATGTAACGTAATCCCGTACCGTCTGATTTCGGGATGGATGACCGAGAGTAGATGCGTCTTTTTCCAAGAGTCCCGCATTCTCTCTCTCTCTCTCACTCTCTCTCTTCGCCACACGCGCCTCCTCCCCCTCTGGCTTTTTTCTCCTCACCTGCACTGCTTGGGACTGCTGCTGTCTCAAGCGATGCTGCAGTCTCTCTCCCTCCCTCCCTCTCTCTCTCTCTCTCCCCCTGACTCTCTCTCTCTCTCTCTCTCCACTCTACTGCAACATTCTCCCTGGCCAGCCTAACTCCACTGCTGAGCTGAGAGGAGAGGAGAGAAGAGAGGGGAGCGAGGCAGCACAGGAGCTGTTGGGTCGCCCTGAGTGTGTATGGCGGGTACCAGGGCCAGAGCTCACCTCCTCCTGTCATATAGGAAGATTAAATGGCTCTGTGCCCGGCTGCTGACAGCTCCTGGTGGGAAAATATCTTTATTCACACATTCATACCAAGGACAGAGAGAGGCTGAAAGAAAGGAGAGTGATCTGGCTGTAATACAAGTCAGCCAGCGCTCAATCATATTTCTGCTGCTGCAGCAGGTTTTTTTTTTATTGCCGTCCCAAGAGTACACGGCTTCATTCATTCTTTTCAGACGCAGACAGAAATGGCCTCACATTGTCTAACCTGGGCCTTTTAGGAAATTGCCATTAATTTAGCTGACTATTCATACACTTGAATTTACGGCCTATTGTGGGCTTAATGGGACACAGCACAGCGCTTCGACTAATCGACCAAGACACCTTAATCACCTGACCGCGCCACCATTCCAACGGACGAATAAACACAAGTAATTCACGATAAATATCCAAACAACGATCGTGGTAAAAATGATTCGATGATCATTAAAAATACACACGTCTATCCATCTATGGATTTAAACAACAATCACGCACGTGCTCTGTTGGCTTTGTCTAAAGCACACTTCACCTCACACACGACCTGCGAGGAGCGCAATGCAGCAGCAACACTCTCTGCTGCTCAACACTGCCGGCTTCTCTTCACTTCTGTTTGTCTCATTTTTCCAGCCAGGGCCTGCAGAAAGGGGGTGCGCTCACCAACGTGGTGCTATTGACCGACAGGAGTTGTGCGCAGCAGCCGTGAGTGAAGAGTTTACGGCTTCGTAAAGAGTAAACACAGACTGACTAACTGCAAAAAGAAGTCACAAATCGGTGACTCCTCCTCCCCCATTTTTTTTTTTCTCCTGCTGACTTTATCCTCTACCCTCCATCTTCCTCTCTTTTCTCCCACCCTCGGCTGCACCAGGAGGAACTTGCTGGTGTGTGTGTGTGTTTGTTTATGACGCCTCATGTGATTAGCATTCCAGGGGCATTGGCACGCGCCAGCTCCAAGCGCACCCACGCCCTCTGTCGTTCGATCTACCCGCGCCTGCGTTTTCCCTCGAAATCAATCGACCATGATTGGCCCTTAGGTTTAAATGGAAATACATACACATGCATGGGAATCTTTGTGTGGACGAAAAGGGAGAAAGATGATGAGATGTGTTTGTTGCAGTCAGCACACCTTTTCTCCGGTTGATTTAGGATATTTGAGTCGGATATGTCTAATGAAAAAATGTCATACCAATCTGTTGGCCTGAGCGTGATCTTATATCCAACCCATTAAGATATAATTGAACACGAATCCCTTTTCATCAGCAAATGAACTGAGGTTTTCATTTGCATATTGAATGAAAAGTGGTGGGAGTGTGTGCGAGTGCTGTCGTGTGTTGTAGTTAAAGGGTGGAGAGTCTTAACCTAGGTTGACATTCTTCTAGCCTGAGGGCATCATCTACTGTTTTTTTTTTCTCCCCATCACAAAGAGGATCAGAGTGTCACTGAACGGCCTTCAAGGATCAAAGCCGAAACAGGAAAACAATCTTGAAATGGGCTAATTCATAACAGTTGGCAGCGGCAACTGCTATTCAAGTGAAATATTAGAAGATCGCTTTTGTCAGATACTCTAAAGACGTTTTTTTTTGCATTCTACACTCGCAACAGACAGACTTAGATATGCATAAGTAAATATATGAGCGCTTTGAAGAGTAGTCAGACATTATCGGAAATGGAAAATGCGAGGTCCCCCTCAAACAAGCAAAGTTTTCCTGTTAATGTAAATTGAATGTAAAATGGAGTTTACGCTCTGGACGACTTTTCTCTGTCTCCCATTTGAGTCACATTTGACCTACTTAATAGAAAATCTTACAATCATCAGTTATTTTCAGCATGTTTTTATATCCAGCCCATTAAGATTTAGTTGATCATGAATCCGCTTTCATCAGAAGAGGAAGAGTTTCATCTGCTGCAGGTTAACGTTCGCAACGTTTCAATCAGGGGGGAAAAGTGAACGAAGTACAGATATTTTTATCGTAGCAGATGATATGTGATAATTAGTCTGTCAAAAAGTCATTGGCACTTAAGATTCTAAACGACCTGGAGGTGTGATAGAGTCACATTTAACAAGACAGCAGCGGGATGAGAGGTTAACAATGAAGGCGTGTTACTCGGAATAGCTTTCAATTGACAGCCCCTGACTATGATGGCAGGAAATTTAGAGAAAAGTCATCTTCAGAGGTGTGAATGACAGGACGGTATGAGAAATCTGGTAAGAAAGTATTTCAACGGACCTGATCTGTGTGTGTTCCTCTAACACCGTGTCAGGATCTTCAAACAAAACTTAACATAAAACAAAGCCAACCTGAAATACAAGTATTAAATGATGATTGTATTTATTGACCAATAAACACAATCGTGGACCGGGACATAGATCGCTCTCAGAATCGTGAAGTTCGCTCATATTACCAGTAGCACACAATGACAAACTCATGAAAACTGACCTTACTCCACAAGGTTGGTAGTCACGGCTCCGGTTTTCAACAGACACTAAGCAAAAATGGCATCCATGGAGAGTGGCGAGGGAAAAAGCTACTGCTTACTCAGAGGAACATTAAGGGTCATCTGAATTTGCCGCAGTACACAATATTAACCCTCAGGGCCGTTTGGAGAAGTTTTTACGGACTGATGAGTTGAAAGTTGAACTGTGTGGCTTAAAACCCGAGTACAGCATTCCATGAAAAAGGACATTGTACCTACAATCAAGCATGAAGGTGGAAGTGTCATGTTATAGGGATGTTTTTTCAAACCTCGGGGCCGCAGGGCTTACTATCACTACACCGACGCCGTCATTCCCAACAGCAAAAGTATTTCCACAATCTCTTTCGTTGAACCAGCAACCTCCCTGATTGAACTCCTCAACTTAAATGGGAAGATCTGTCCGAACAACAGTTTTTTTAAAAAAAAAAAAGAAAAAACGCTCCCCCTAGTGAGAAAAAATATGAGCTTTTAGAGTAAAACATGATATATATAAGATTTGATTCTTATGCACCACATTTGGACTAATTCGGACCACCTGATGAGGAATTATTTCCCGAAAATATGTGGAGCTATTGCTCCTCCTAGTGTTGGAAATATGAATCCGATTTTTCCCCAAATCAACCCAGATCCTCCTCACATTAAGGTCTATGTGAATATAAAATTTGAAAATGATCCATGAAATAGTTACGACTATTCTGGTTGTCACGTTAACACGAAGGATCTGCAGTGGCCGTGGTGATGATTCCATAATCGACCCAACTTTTCGGGGTTATAATTAAGGGAAACAGGAATTCTGCTCTCCTCCAGTAAATTCCGAAGGTAGAATATCAGGTCAGTAGACTCAGACTTGTAGCCAAATATACCTGGCTCACGCTGTGAGACCTTGAGTCCAGGCGTAAGAGTAAGTCCGCCTCTAAAAGACTCAAAAAAGGCTGGGCAGATAAATAAAATAAATGATTGAAAGTTGACATTTAGAACCCAGAACTAATGCAATCTCACTCGTATTGATTAATTCGGTCAATGTTTTCCTTAAAAGCATACTGTCCTTAAACGCATCACTGCCAGTCACATGGCTATTCCTTTACCAACATTAGTCGGTTCGTGCCGAGCAGCATGGAAGACACCGGAGCACTCACGGAGATGACCGATAGGTTTCAACCAGAGGAGCTCGTGCTCCAAAAAGACTTCAGGGTCCGCCATCTGGGCACTGGACAATATAAACATCGCAGCAAAACAATCTCAGCAACCAAAGGTAACACCACCAATTTGTTCAATCACTTGCAATACAATCACATTGCCAAGCAAGAAGAGTGCATGGCTCAAAAGATGAGAGGTCAACAAGTGCCAAAGTGCTTCCGTAGGCACAAACATCACACAATATGCAAAGGGCTCAATACAGAAATATCAGGTACCATTGCATCTTACACTGTGAAAGATATGGCCCCAATATCTCCTGTGGGAAAAAATTGGGTTTAAACATCTCGTTAAGAAGAAATCCTTCATTGATCACAGACATCCACACACAGTACAACACAGTCAGATTATTTCTCTGCATTTCACCTAAAACCCTCGACAAAACATTTAGCCATCGCTAAAATATTTTTCCTCACACTCCAGCTCCGAACTTTAAGTGAGAAAAGAGCGACCTCTTTTCAACAGAGCACTACTTCAAATGTATATTTCACCTTATTGAAATCTTAAGCTAGGTTGACATCCTTCTAGCCTGAGGGCCTCATCTACTGTCTGCATATTTTTGTGATGATCACATGACAGAAATTAGATGCTAAATGTAACTGCGGTATCGCATTCATGAAATTAAAAAAGAAATCAAACTGAATGTTGTCAACAATTTCTAAAGATGTCTAGCTTAGCATTAGTCACCTATCAAGTTCAAAGTTGAATGTACGCTTTTGCCTCCGTAATGGTTGAGATGCTTTGGCGTCACGTTTACAGAACGCAAAGTCATCCGATCAAATATGATCTGCGAACTGATGAGTTCAAATACAATCAGTGCATATAATTATCTCAGTCGCGGTAAGAACAGACCGAGTCCCCCTCAACCGTAGTAGACCTATGCATAGAACATTCTGTATCAAATACTTTAATGCCCACAAGCCAGTCAGTGTAGCCTCGGTGGTTCTAAACGGCTCTGATGGTCTGGTGTTGACTCACCCGGACCACATCACACACCGCATCCATCGACTGGATCCACGCAGGCCAGTCGATACAAACCTGAGGAAACATGGAAGGATTCTGCCCAGCCGCTCAGTCTTCATTGCTTTGATCCATGAAGAGCCTCACACTGAGCTCTTCTTACTCACCCATGTCTGCCCCCACTTCACTCCTCTTCTCCTTTTTCAACAAATGACTGTGTGCACCTCCCGTTGAATGTGAGAGCTGCGGTAAAAGTGCCGGTTAGGGTCGGACAAATTCGTAAGGTGTGAACCAAGAAATAAGGGTGGACAGATTCCTTCAACCTTGGCTGCATAGATGATTTCGTACCTAAGCCAATCGGACTTACAGGACTTACTAATGGAGATTTGCCGGACATGCTGTTCATTTATGAACAATTAGTGATGGTAAACCCAATGACTGACAGCATGTTCACAAACTCTGCCAGTGACAGTATGGTCTGTAGGATGTCTTGAATGGATTTGGATTAGATCTTGAATAGGAGTGTCTCATGGAAGAGCCACATTTGGAAGTAAATCCAGGAAGGGCAGCAGGTTCTGGATCACTTTTTAAATTTGTTTGGCAACGTGAGGAGGGCCTTGTTTTTGTTTTTCTAAAGTCCATTATCATAAAAAACATAAATGAAAGTACAAATACCCAGTAATGGATCAGTCAACATTATCCACAACAATTTCAATCCAGTCATCATCCAGATGTTGGATGTTAAAGACATTTGGAGCCAACAGTATGTATCTTAACAGACTTGGAGAGATGGGACTTCTATTAATATGTGGATCCGATAATGCACATTCAGAGCATTTAAAATGGATGTGTGAAAGGTAAAATATTTTCCTCTGGATCAAAAGAGCTGGAGGCAAATCATGTTTTTTGATCAGAGCTCATAAACTACTGACGATAAACACGCGGAGTAGGTTTCCAGGATCAAGGAATCAGCTGAGATAACTTATTTTGGCAATGAGTGGTGTTGGTGGAGATGCGCAATCTGGAGTATCTTATTGAGAAATCCTTATATTTTCCACGTAATCTCTTTCACCAGACCGTTTGAATGCACCGGTATACTGTGCACTACAGAGCACAGACAAAGATGAAAAGGTAGACAGCGCGAGCGCGGTGAATATAAAACAGGAGCTTTTTTCATCTCTTTCTAAACTGGAAGGGCCAGTGAGGGCAGTTTCTCCTCCAAGGTCAGACGGGACGAATACATATACAACAAATATGTACAAAACTGTCATAATACTATCAAATAAAACATAACAAACCAAATATTCATCGGAAAAAAGGATATTTTTCCCACTGCTTCAAGCTAGTCAAAGGTTACTAAAGTGTACAAAAAAGGAAGGACCATTTTCCTTTTCAGCAAATTATTCTTCTTTTATGGAGAATAGAACTGTATTTGAAAAGGCAATTTACCAATCTCACTATTCATTTGTTGATTTTCAAAGCCCAGGGTAAACTTGGGACATAGTACAGTGCAAATTTGATTTATACTAAAAAATAAATAATACATTTTCCAAAGAGTGCTTTGCAAATATATAGAATGCGGCGGCGTTTTCCCTCTCAATGCCAACCCTCCGTTCTCATACGACAGACAACAAGGCATAATGGCTGAATGATTAATGTCAGAATAGAGTTCATGGATTTCGGTGGACTGGGGGGGAAAGAGACTTTCATAATTATTATATTTCTCCCTCTGTCAAAGTGACTCACCCTGACATAAGTTTGCGGGACAGTAAATTGCAAATGGTCAACAATTTTGTTCAGATTTATTGAAAAACAAGATCTGACGCTTTTATAAAACCTCTTATTTTGAAAAACCATTGAACAGATATTAAGAACTGTTTCAGATAACATTGAATCGATTCGTGTAGAAGTAAATCCCAGCTGTTTTCAAATGAACTATTTGGGAATCCCTTCAGAGAGCATGAATCTAGAGTATTATATTTAAGGGAGAGATGTTCACCCCTTTATTCGCTTTAAACCCCAAACTTTTGTTGTGGCTTTGGCTTTTGTTCAAATGGTAATGACATTTGTTGGGGCCTCCATCCATCCATCCATCCATTTTCTTTGGTTTATCTGGGGTCGGGTTGCGTTGGAAGCATCCTAAGAAGGGATTTCCAGTCATCTCTCTCCCCAGAAACACTCTCCAGCTCATCCTGGGGGAACCTGACGCGTCCCATTCCAGAGAAAAATATTCAGTCCCTCCAGCGGGTTCTGGTTCTAACGCTGGGTCTCCTCCCTGTTGGACGTGCATGAAAAACTTCTGGATGGAGGCTTCCTGGACCGAAACTGAAAAATTGTAATATTTTTGAAAACACTATTCCTGTCACCGTGTGAACTGGCAGAATGCAATTTGTCGTTTTGACATCATTTTGCAACTATAGGACATCAGACTATTGTATGCGGACGCGTGGTTTTAATATGTGGTGTCGATTTTGAACCGTTACACTTCCAACTACTGGCCTGGCATGAGTACTGCAGTGTTTTCAATCATTTTTGAGAAATTGTGTGCATAAGGATCATTTTATACATTTTGGTTAAAAAACAAAAGGAAAAACCCTTCAGTTGTGAACAACACAGATTTTCTTTTATCTGACTATTCCATTATTTTAAGATCAGTTCAAGTTTGTTGTAAGTAACCAAAATCTTCATTTTGAAACCCAGAACCCATGGTCAGGGAAGTTTCATCGCAGAGACAGAAACCTTGGTATGTTTTGAATTCTCCTGGCCAGGCTGCTCTGTTTCCTATCAGCTGTTATTGGTTCTAAGTTGGTTTGTTTTTACAGTTTTGTTACAGAGTGATCAAATCTTTTAAATGTAACACTGACTTCATAAGTGGGTGGTTCAAAAGGATTTAACGCATAAAATCTGAAATGTTTAAAATTGGGTTATTAGACAAAAGAAATCTTCTTGTTTCTTGTTCACCAAGTTCTACTTAGTTAATCATGGTAGTTTGTGATTGTTTCATTATTAATTCTTCCTTTCACTGGACTGACCTCCTTTATACGGAGGGAGGACAGGATGCCTGCCGCGGATCAGGGATGCTTTCCATCACCAAGGGTTCAATTTAAAAAGTGAGTTAAGCAATCAACCAAAAATGGACCCGCTAGTAAGACCTTGGCTTCAAGGCTGGTAAAGCTAAATGGCTCAATAAATTGTATTGAGGGAGTCTCTGTGAGTGGGATGAGGACAGCAATACAATCAATCCTGCACAGCCCCCAAGAGGAGGTAAGAAAGTTACTCTAGCAAATGCACCGTCATGGGTTTCACTTTTATTCACACAAATCTGCTCCGTAATAATTCCTGCATTTGTAATATGACGCTGAGGTGGGGCCATATTTAGGTGCTTTACATGCATTGAGGTGAACAGGTCATCTAAATAATAACAATAACATAATCATTTCCTCTCAGAAGGACATGAGACATGTCGCATAAAAGGCTTCTTAAAAAGGCTAAATTATTTGTGCAGCGGCTGCAGGAGTATCGTTCTATAAAAATGTTAAAATATTTAATAGGTCGTAAAGGAAGAGTCTCCAAAAATTGGGACAGTGTATGCCAAAGCAGAAAAACTGCAGAGGCAGCGAGGAACCCTTTTCTACAGCATATATAAATTTAACGACAATTTGTGCGTCCTTGATCTAAATCTGAACTCTTTTTTATTTTAGCTGACATGAAAAATAAGCCCTTTGGGATCATTCTGATGTGATGTATGTATAGTTTTTAAGTGATGTTTTTATGGTTTTTACTGATTTTCATATTGAATTTAGTGATGATTTAGTATTTATAGTGATGTTTATATGATGTTTTAGAGTGAAATCTCCCACTGGCAGTTTTATTGGCGAATGTCGATCGAACATGACGCTAAAGTGGCAAGAATGCCGATCAAATGGTTGAGACTGAGGTCGCATTGCAGAAAATCCGATCTGTATCTGATTTAGGACCACATATGGAAGTGACCCAAATCGAAAGTAGTAAAAACCTGATAGAATCCTAAAACAGTTCACTCACCCTGCCTCAGAACTTGCCCCCGCATTTATTCGCAATGACAGAGGAAACAACTTGTAAAAAAAAAGAAAAAAAGAGTTGAATATTAATGAAATAAAGGTAGCAGTAGAAACCTTTGTTTGTTATCCGTGCAACAATCCTATTCATTCAACATAGTTCCACTCCGTATATTTGCTCCTTGTAATTTGCATTCCTCTTGAGAGTCATAGAGTCACCGCCGGCTACCCAGTAAACGTGAGTTTAAGATTTAACCTGAAATTCAACTTGCACCAGGGCATCCACTTTGTTTTTGTTGTTCCTGAGATTCTTCTCTTGTTAAAATATCCTCATACGTGCCTCTGCATATAATTTGTGTTTCACATTTGTATTCTGAGCTGAAAGCCCTTTTTCTTGCTTGCTTGTTTGTACATGCATATATATCTGGCTACTGAATTATTCTGTCATCCCATGAGTCATTTCCTATTATCGCCCTTCAGGGGATTTTCCAAGTTCATAGTCATTTCATGTTTATAGCCATTTACAATGTAATGCAGATATTTAGACAGTGCATATTCAACTGGAAACTTCTGAAGGCAAGGATGCAGGGAAAAAAAAAAATTCCAAGAGTTCCTGTCGCAGAGGTCAGAGAGAGCAAAATGTCTGACTTGTATTATGACCCAACGACATATTAATTATTTTGGGTACGTACGAGGGCGTGCTTGTTAAGATCATTTGAGTATTTAGTATTTAACTAGAAGACATATGTGAACATTTGATGCATTCTTTGTACTCCATAATTTTAAAGGTGACAATTGAATTGGTATTGTTTTATGTGACTTTATATGAAACAGGCACATGTCTAATAAAAGCCTAATTCTTAGACTCCAACAAAGAATGTATTTATAAAAAAATAAGGCTGGCTAAAATGAGAATCCGCCATTTTTCTTGCTTATAACTGAGATGGTTCTCTCCACAAATTAACCATTACCATTTACATCATAGCGTACTTTGTTTTGTACATGAGAAATGAGAAAGCTGTCAGTGTGTAACACAGATAGGTGTGTGCGGGCGCTCTTGGCTTAACTCCCACAGCTCTACTGAGCACTAGAGTGCGGCCCAGGTACTTATCAATGTCCAAGGCCGACTGAGTCCTGGGGACTTCTGGCTGTGCTCGGCCCAAACCCAGCACACCTTCTGTTTTCATGTCCAAACCCGACACAGTTAATACTAACTGAAGCTCTGGGTTTTTAAGCTGTCACAGTTGTTGTTACCATGGTTACCGCTCGTCTGTTTACCCCGATTACTCATGTCGCTTTAAGCAGACCCCTTTACAGTAAACCACTGTAAAGGGGTCTGTTTTTGGCTCAATGGCCTTAGATGGTGTTTTTAACACATCACAAAGAAATGTTATAAGCCGTCATCAGTAGTTATAAATATTCTTAAACTGGAGTCTGACCAATGACAAACTGCTTCATTGGATCATATCAGGAAATTAGATTCCCTCCAAACTATCAGTTTACCTGTAAGACCAAGACACAAACAGTAGCTCCTACTTCCCTACCCTGTCTTGAAAGCATCATGTTAAATTCAATGAGAGCCAATGGGGAAACATTTTGGAAAAATATAAAATGTGTATTTATGCACATTTATATTAAATTAGGAATCAGCTGAATAATGTGTCATTCGGATATTTCCTCAAATAAAAGAAAGGTATTTGATTTTTTACTGATAAAGTCACCAAATATAATGAATATATAACATTGTTAATGTTAACAAGTAATAAAGTTAACAGAGATAACTGGTAAATATACTGTAAACTATAAAGAGTTGTGAGTTTGTCAGATTCCATTTCCTGGATCCTATCACTATTTCAAAAAAAGGGGCTTCACAGACATATCCTTAAGACCTCCGGGAATAGTGTTCACTTGTTATAAAAGAGTATTATATGTCATTTTCAAAGGCGATGTGTTGGAAGCAAGAAAATGGGCAACTGTAAGGATCATAGTGTCTTTGAAAGGGACAAAATTGTGATGACTTAACGACTGGGTGGGAGCATGTCCAGAATGGCAAGTCTTGTTTGCGGTTCCTGGTCTGCTGTGGTCAGTACCTACCAAAGTAGTCTAAGGATGGACAGCAGAACCGTTTACACACTTATATATGCCCAAGCATCACCGATGTGCATGGGGAGCATTCCTGAAAAATAATTAATACCAGTTGGCGTCAGAACACCGAGTGCTTTAGACTAGTGGTTTTAATCTTATGGCTGGTTGCTGTATGTCTGGATATTAGTCTGCCAGAAAAGTTTCAAGCTCTTCAGGGATATTATTGGGCCAAAAGGCATCTGCAGCATGAGCAGCAGCAAGATAAATCCCACCCATGGAGTTCAAACACTCATGGTGGTGGTGGCTGATAACTCTGGTCGGAGTGACGAGGCTGATGAAATCTGGAATCCGGTAAAACTGCGAAAACTGGGTGATGATGGGGAGGGAGCGGGCGCGAATACCTGTAGCATGACAAAAAGAATAAAGGTACATTGAGAAACAGATTTTAAAGAGCAGCAAAGCGATAAGCTAACGATGAAGGGAAATAGATCTGGTGGTGAGAACTGAAATCTCTGTTAACAGCCCGGGTGACATGACAAAGAAAGTAAAGCCAAAGTAAACAAAGAAACAGTCTTCCTGACTGAACTTCATGCTTCAGCTTCATGAGTATATATACCTTTACCTTTGATGTTGTTTGTGGAGGCTTTGAGGTGATTCTGTGGTGCAGCTATAGGACAGATTTAAAGCGCCTTTGAATTCTCATGAAGAGTTTCCCTTTGGGATTTATTTCCAGCACTGGCAGGTTGAAATGACTGCACAGAGTCTACCAATCCTCACAGGGATTCTCCAGGCCCGGTGGATATGCAGTGCAATCTAACGGATTCCGTTGTATCTGTCCAGTTTCCAAAACACTCTCCGGTTCGCCTAGTGGGCCCTGATGCATTTTTGAAGTGGCTTTACACAATGCTTGTGGAAAGATGCAGGGGTTTGTGTTTCGTGCCGTGAATCACACTTGAATAATGTTGTCATCATGGACACCTATTTACTTCCAGACACTTTAACGCCGTTAACACTTTGACTCAGTTGGACTGGAGGCCTCTAAAAGCTGCGCAGGAGGAATGTGGGGAGGCAGAGGTGGAGAAGAAGGAGTTCTGGATAGACAGCTGGAGAGTTTCTGTCTCTCTGTGGATTGTCTCATGGGAGACGATGAGCAGCCAACGCGATGTCTGACCGTCTCTCTCTCTGACTTTTCTTTCACGGTGTCAGCCATAGAATAAGAATGTGGCCTGAGCAGCTGATCAAGTAGGACAGATAAATCACAGAGAGAGATCACAGGTGAGGCACGCCAGCAGTGCCGTTATGAAATAACAGACTTGCGATAGACGCCTAATTGTAGCTTTAACCGCGCCGATTCTGTCGGGCGTCTCATTCGACCGATCTTTAAAAATTCCCGATCCTGAATTAAACTGCCATCAATGAAAAACTAACACTGACTTCAGTGCGACTCCAAGTATTAAAGGTAGACTTTCATTGCCAGGGGGTCCATGGGAATATTGCTTATTGGTGCGATGACATAAAAACTAGACAGCCCTCAGAGAGCTGCCTAGTCGGAGGTTGGCGCTCTCTGAGGGCTGTCTAGTTTTCAAGATTATCTTTTTCAAGTGCCTAATTTACTAGAGCTCCTTCATCTCTCTGAATGTGTCTAAGAGGCTGTTATATTTTCACTAAAGACGTCTTCCATTCACATTGCCTTTCTTTCTTTGACAAAACGTTGAAAAAGGTGTCGGCATTATCAAAGAAACAGTAAAAGTGATCTTTCACATATTTCGGTTCACCCTCCAAATAACTGTAGAAACCGACTCTTCCTTGAATAAATCTGTGGTAAAAAGCTTCGGAACACGGTTCTGAATTTGAGGGATTCTGAGTCCTTGCTATCCATGGATGTCAGTGAATGGATGTTCCACTCACTGATCTTTAGATCCCAATATTATTCTATCTTCTGTTGTAGCTCAAAAATACTATATTATACCAGAGGCCCTTTACAAGCTCACATGACATTTACACTTACAAGCTATAACAAATTCTCAACAACCCAGACAGCCGGTGTATATCCCGGAAAAGCCCCTGATCCCCTGCATTGTGCAAGCAATCCCGCTAATTGAATATGATATATACGAGCTATTTCTCCTCGATTTTATTCATATGCACCAAATTTGTACTAAATCAAACCAACCAAGTTCATTCTGAAAATCAGTGAAGCTCCTAAAAAGCTCCCTCTAGTGTATAAAACATTAAATACGAGTGTAGAATAAGAGATATACAAGATATATGTCCTTGAGTCGATTCATGTGCACCAAATTTGGATTAAATCAGACCAACGGTAGAGAAATTATGGCCCGTAAACATTTTGGAGATAAAATTCCCCCGTAGTGTGAGAAATATACAACTGACTTTTCTCAAAATCACTCCAGTTCTTCCTCACACTAACCTCTATGTGGGTATACAATTTGAAAACGACCCATGAAATGGTTTAATAGAAGTTTTTAAATTAATTAATTAATAGTTCGTGAGTTATGGCATTAACACGAAGAATCTACAGGTGGAGAAGAAACTTATATTAAGTGTATATTAACATTAGATTAAATAATAGAAGAAAATGACTCTTATATTTGTACTTTACCCTTATTTGGGTTACTTTTATCCCACATTGGTTATGCAGTGACTTACAGCGGCACCACATGATGCAGTTTAAGATCATGTGAGGATCTGACATCAGAGTTTGTTGTTGAACAAATAAAGGACCTGAGAAATGTTAATACTTCAATCCATCAATTTTAATATATAATCATTTATCTTCTGTAGCTTTGGATCTCGATCCAATCTCAGCGCAAATGGTTCGCAACCCGGACAGGTGACTAGTTCATCACAGCGCTGATGACCATTCATCCTCACATTTACTCGTGCTGAACATTTTAGAGTTTCTGGTTAACTTAATCTGCATGTTTTGGTTTGCAGGAATGTGCACTTAAAGAATCCTGCATATACACAGGGAGAACAAAATCAAAGAATAAAAGACAGTGGAAACATTCCACCTTTTCTACAAACCTTAACGAGAACTGCATTTAAATGTGTGAACATCCAGCAGGACACTGTGACAGAAATGTAACTCAGTAGGTAATAATAATGTCATGATAAGAAATCTCCATCCATCCGTTTTCTTCCCATCTGGAGGGATGGGTTATGGTCCGAGCAGGGCATGCAGGATATTCCACCCATCCCTCTCCCCAGAATCACTCTCCAGCACATGGCGGGCAATCCCAGAGGGTTCCCAGGCCAGACTAACTATGTATCCTTCCAGCAGGTTCTGAGTCTACCCTCTCGCTCCATCACCATCTCCCCCCTCCTCCCATGTCTTCTCTCATACCCTCTCTTTCTTATCCTTTTTTCTGCCCGATGTTGTTGATGTTCAAGATTCACTAATTTAAGTTATGTGAAAGTCAAGTCTCTGTCTCTCTCTTTTCCAACCCAACCAGTCATGGCGGTCAAAAAAATAAATCAGGATATTTGGATTAACCGTGGTAGCTTGGCTACATATACACACATCATACACACTACACAAAGCCAAAAACAAAATAGCATTTGTATGCGACGTTGTGGTTAAGAGTTTTCTTAAGCAAGTGTTATATATCTCGTTTACTGCAGCTGTAGGTTCTGTGCATGTTAGGGTCATTATTAAGTTTATTTGTTGTCGTCACAATGATTTATTCTATGTCACATGACCACATGACCAGGAGTTTAGCGAAGCTAACACAGTTAATCAAAATATCATTACATGTTTGTGTATTACATGTTTTATTCACTAAGATAATATTCATTAAGCATTGAAAAAGCTCGTCGGGGGAAGCATCGCTTTGAGTTGTCCTTGGTAAACACTTCAGTTGTCTAGTGGCTTTTGCAGATCTGTTAAATTTAATTTAATGCGCTTTTTCAGGGCTCCTGTTTTGTCAATAGGATGAAGATGTTTTCTTTAGTTGTTTGTGTTTTCTCAAGTTGCAGCGCGTTTTCCCCTGTGGCAAATGCGACCTAGAAACTCACATTACTGCAAGAAGTTTAGCGTTATCTTGGCTCTTACCTGTTTTAAAAATGTAAGAATGTGCTAATATACAGTAATGTAGTCCATGTACATTCATCTTCTAGCCGCTTTGGAGACGCTGTTAGACTGAAAACGAAGCTGAGTCATCCTTAATGAAGATCATGATGTTTTTCTCCTCACCTCCTTTCCCTCCATCATCAGAATAACAAGCATGCTGGCACAGACAGCGTAGGCTTATCCCTCTGGAAATGTACCGCTGCAGCCATAGCTGTCAAAACTCGTGGACGGTCTGCAAAGAAAAGGCAGGACAAGAACAAATCTTTACTTCCCACACTTTGTATTTCAAAGCAGGTTTCACCCTTTCCACCGAATTCAGTACTTAAACTGAAAATCTCAGAAGTACATTTGTGATGGTCATAGAATAACCACAAAAGTACAACTAGGAAGACGTGAGAATGAAGACTTTAAATCTTTTGTAGCAGTTATCCCTTGTAGTTTTATGGAGTCGTCATCGATGCCGTCAAGTTCGCCGGAGATCCTTCGTGTTAAGGCAATAACTCAAAAACTATTTCATGCATCATTTTCTAAATGATATACCAGCGTAGACCTAAGTGTGAGGAAGAACTGGATTGACATCAGCAGAGGTTGGTTGTACATTTCTGATACTATGGGCAAAGTTACCTTCATAAGCTTTTGGGCCTTAATTTCTCAACAGTTGGTCCATTTCTGTCCAAATTTGCCGCATATGAATCAACTTAATCACCGTATCACATTTTACTTAAATAGTTAATTTTTTTCTGTCACTGGGGCTAATTTTTGACAGAAAACACTCCTTTTCATACATTAACCGTCCGAATTTGGTGCTAATCTTTCAAATTGAACTCTTATAGTTGATATTTCACTCACTAGGGGAACCTTTTATTATAAAAAAATACTTTTGATGTCACACCACATTTAATTTGAGGTGTTCAATCAGGGGGATTGCTTGTACAACGCAGTGGATTGGGGACTTCTCCGGGGATATGCCATTGCTGTCAGGGACGACAGCATAGGCCAAGTTGTAACCATAATCCAGTGAATCAAAATGAGACTGTGTAGCTGCGTGTGATGACGGCAGTCACGCGTGGAGCACAAACCTAATGTAATAGATAAATAATGAAAATTGGTATGAGACTCAGAGGCAGACACATTTAAGTGTGTTGGACATTTGTGTTCCTTTGTATGCCAGCAGATAATACATTTGGCCTCAAGATGATTGAAGATGGCCTGGATTTGATTTCAATTTGCCAAAATCCCCCCATACTTAACAGCTGGCCTGATGATTGACAGCGTTCCAAGAGTTAAGGCCCCGGTGTCGGATTTGATCGTCTGCTTGTTGTACTCGAACAGGAGCGAGGGCAAAAAATAAAGTTAAGTACACAAAAAAAATTCAAATTGTCACACAAAGAGTTGAACTAAAGAGTCGGCGGATGAAGAGGAAGAGCTGTAATCTTAGCACCATTTGTTTACTACTTACTCCTCACACCTGCCCAGACATGCCGTTCCACAATGTTTCCCCTCTTCATTAGTAAGGAGCTGCTGCTGTGCACTAATGCATGTACTCGACTGATGTTCACGTCCCGGACGTTTGCGTCTGCTCCAGTGTGGCTCGCTGTTTGTGTACATGTGTGCATTTACATGCTTCCATATTTTTTCTATCTGATTAAACTCCTGCAGTGAATCCATATTTCCTGTCTTTGCAAACTCCTCCTGGTTTTGACCTTTCAGTCGAATGTGGCCACACACACACAGAGAGACACACACACACACACACACACACACACACACACACACACACAGATCACATGCACATATCCATACAAGCCGGTGATGGATGATGTTATTACCTGAAGATTTTAGGGGCAGAAAGGTGCTTAAGAGAACAAATACGCCTGACTGCTTTATCAGCAGGAATTCACACACACACAAACCCACGCACGCACACACACACATGCACACGCTCACACCCAGAGGCAAATATGCATCAACATAGAATAGTACACCCTCATTCGATACATGCAAAATTGCGGAAAACATTAGCATTTAGCAAGAGATGATAGTATGTTCTCACCTCATTTTGTTTTCACGTATTCCTTGCCCTCCCTCTCACCTGTGGAAATTATTCAATAATGATTTATTGAAACATAAACAAGTGGTCCATGCTTGAGAAGATGAATTCAAATTGTCATTTGTAAGACATACAAAAACACAAATGCACCGTTACACACACACACACACATATATACCTTATATTCAGTATAAGGTATATATGTATTCTGTAAAAACTGGAGTTATATCTTCCAACTAGATTGAACACAAAACAATGGCAACCAGGATACAAACAAAATGCCAGTCTTCAATGATAATTTTATACAATAAGTCAAAAAAGTTCTTCCGATGCTTAAATCGAAAACACGCTTTTATTTTCTAGTAAAAGCTTTTATAGTGATGTTTTCAAGTGAAAAGCAAATCACACCGATGAGGCTTTGTGATGGTTGTTGACAAAAGATGATGTCAAAGTCACGTGAAGTCCAATCGGACGGTTCAGACTGAGGTTGCATTGCAAAAATCCGACCCGTGTCTGATTCAGGACTACATATGAAAAAAGGCCCAAATCTGAACCGGGGAAAATATCAGATTCCATGTGGTTTGTTCTGTCCACACTACCGTGACAATGTCATTTATGAGCAAATAAATCAGACCCGGGCCACGTTTCACATTTTCATGCAGTGTAAACACAAGCTAGCACTCTTGGACTCCACAGAACCAAAGGGAGACACTTTATCTACAAGACTAGGACAAATAGGGAACTTTCCCAGGAGTGACCTTCCAAAATTCTTCTGAACTTTGGTCAGAAGAGATCAAAAGAATGAAAGGAAGAACAACATGAAAAATTACCTGCAAGCCTCTCTCATTTCATTATAGGTCAGGGTTCATGGCTCCACTGTTTGAGAGACACTGCGCAAAAATGGCATCCATGAAGAGTGGCGGGGCAAAGACTGCTGCAATGCCGGAGGAACATTAAGGGTCATCTGGATTTTGCCACAAAACATAATTTGACGCTCAGAGGAGAATATTATATAAGTCAAAGTTGTATAAACACACGCACACACACACACTGATGACTCAAAAATGCTAATGGTTGTGCCCGTGTCACTCTGCTAATGTAGACATATTGCTTTCATTCGTCTCTCTTTCTTACTTTGCCTCTTTATTTCTCCCCCTCTCCTCTTCCCACTGTCTCCCCGTCCCCATCTCCGTTTTTGCTGATTGCTTTTCACCATTAATATTTCATGTGTAATGTGGCTCTTTTGGATAGTGTGAGCATGTGTGTGTGTCTGTGCCAGTGTGCGGACACACACACACACACACACACACAGGTCTGTCTGGGCGGGCATACGTGCTCGTGAGCATCTGTGTTTGTGTGTCCGTGCCGTAGTATCAAATTCTGCTCTCGCAGCTGTCGCCGAGCCTCAGCTTTGCTGTGATCGGTCTGTCTACCTGAACCTTCCTCCTCTCCTCCTGTTTCACTCCCTTCCTATCTCTTGACTTTTTTGTGTGCTTCCCTCTGTTGCTCTCTCATCACATTATCTCCTCTCCTTTACTGCTCCCTTGTTTCGCTTTTTTTTCTTCCTTCTGCGGTATCCTTCTGCTTTGTTCACTCTGTGCTCTCGCCATCCCTTCCTCTAAGCTTTTACACTCTCATCTCTATTTTCTCATTTCCCTGTGAAAGGTCACCTCTCACCTCCTCTTTATTCACCCTCTGGAGTCGGAGCTCATGCCAGCACGATCCTCTAATCCTAACCCTAACCTCATATGTTTTTTTGTTCACTTTTTTGAAAGTAGAAGTTGAGGCGAAAAAGTATTTTTTCAGGTCGTAGAAGAGGAAGTGAAGTTGCGCCAAAAAAAAAGGAAATTAACATGATGTGTGAAGGCATAAGTTTAGGGGTCATACCAATTTGACCTCGGCTCCCAAAGCATAACATTTAACTTTCTTATTCATTTTTAGAACAATTATAGTTATTCAAGGCAAAATCTTGAGTATCACATTATTATGATATGTCAGAAAAGTCGGGGATATTATGGAATCATCATCGCCGCAAATACTGTGTCTGCCACAGATCCCTTGTGTTAACACAGTAACTCCAAAACTATTCAGTGGACCATTTTCAAATGTGTTGCTCACAAGGACCTTAGTGCGAGGAAGCACTGGATTCATTTTGGGAAATGTCGGTTGTATATTTCCACCACTAGAGGGAGCTTTATCTCCAAAAGTTAGTTTTGGGACCAAAATTTCTCAACAAGGTTATACTTTTTGGATATGTTATATTTCACACTAATAGTTCATATTTCACCCACTAGGGGAGCCTTTACGATGAAAAACACAGTTTTTCGAATTTTTAAATTTTTTCATTTAATTTGAGGAGTTCAATTCGAGGAATTGCTTGTACCACACAGGGGATCGGGGGTTTTTTTTCGGGGAAAAGGTTTGTATAACAGACTGAGGAGGGCAGCTGTGGAGTTGATCAACTTTATATATTCAATTCTCCTCGTAAACTAAAAAAGTTTAGTGGTTGGCCCGTCTTTATATCGCCTGTTTTAGAGCATCCTTAAGTATATCTCTTAGGCAGCTATTCTATTTGAGTGTGTGGGTGTTTTGTGTATTTATGTGTGTGTGCGCGTGCTTTGAAAGCCTCCTGCTGATAACAAAAACACACTACATCCTGCACCTTAATGATCAGGATCACCACTGAACACACACACACACACTTTGCATTTAAACACACTTCTTCTCTCATTATAGACTTTCCATACGTATGCGCCGTGTATGCTGAGTGAGTTCCTGCTAATGGATAAATAAGAAATATACAGTGTGCGTGCGTGAGTGTCCTGGTCTTCATATACATTAACTCCACTCCCATGTGGGTCCAGGCTTGCGATTGGCTGCGGATGAGAACTACAGTTGGCACAGGAACATTTCCGCAGAAGGACGTAAAGTAGTTGGCCTGGAGCTTAGACAGCATCTGCCCTTCCGCTGCTGCCAAGACACACACACACACACACACACGTGTATAAAAACTCACCCAGATTCACAAATATGTATTGACACACACCTGAAAAATCATAATTGCTACTTAAGCATCAGCCTTCCTAGCCATTTGCCCATCCATCCTTCTCCTGGCACTCCTTCAACCCCCTCACTCTGTGCTGACCTGCCTCCTTATACCCGTGTCCGTCTTTGCCAGCTTTAGCTGCTCATCTAACATTAGCTTCTTGAAATTTGGTGTTCCTCGGTTTGATTCATTTTGAAGCTTTGTTTTTCCGAACATTTTTGAGGTAGTATCTCTGTGGCTAATTTTGGTCTTACAGATGATAAAAGATTTCACCCTTTGTGTTTTCTTCATTTACGGTGAAGGAGAAAGCCGGTGAGATGTTCGTAGCCATGGCAGCTCATGCTTGGGGTGCATGTGTGGGACGGAGATGAACAGCCGGCACGGAATCGGTCTCGCTGGATCGATCGGCGCACCTCCAGCTTTGTCCCTCAGAATAGTTTCATTTGTCCGGCCGCTCCATTCCACTGAAGTTGTCTTTTTTCAACTGGTCCTCTTCTATCATTCTATCATGCCAACATAAGTAAACCGTTTCCATAGATCCACTACTGGGTGTGCATTTCCTCTCTCTTGATCTTTCCTGCCCTGCAGCAACCCTACATAATCATAACAGATCTCCCCCTGCTCTCTCTCTCTTTCTCCCTCACACACACACACAAACACACACACACACACACACACACACACACAGTACCTGCTCTGCCACCCACACTTAGGTTGTTGTGGCCAGGAGATCCTGCCATAACTCAAAGGCTGACCTTTCATAAGCCACTGCTCCAGACAGATGAATAGCCATACAGCACTGCACCAATGTGTCGTTGTTGTGTGTGTGTGTGTGTGTGTGTGTGAGCGTGTAGTTGAGTTACATTGCTGCTGTTGATCAAGTGATTTTGGTGTTAATGCGTTAACAACGCGTCAACATAAGTGGTAATGCATAGTTTTACACTGTGTATTTGCATGGTTATTTTATGTGTGCGTGCATACATGTGTGTGTGTGTGTGTATGTGTATGTGTGTGTATCCAAATGGCTGCGTTGAGATACATGCTTCACTGTGCAGTGTGGATAACCAGTAAGTGTCAGAAAAAGTTAATCCGAGCCATTAAAATGAACCCTGTTACATCCTCCAGCAAGAGTTTTAGGATTTTAGGTCATCTCCTACATTTGGATGATTCTTTGTCCACAGGTAAAAACATTTTCAACAGAGTTTGGTGAAATATTGCCTAAGGATCTCAGGCAAAAGGACAAAAGATTTAACTTTAAAGTGGATCTGGGTACAGATGCAGATTTACTCTCCTAATTTCTTTGATAACGCGAAATGAGCCTTTTTCGTTAATGTAAGGATAGATATTGTGTTTATGTAAATAACAATTAGTAATAAACCAATCAAAATAAGAATATATTGGCACGGAGAACTCCACTGTGCACAACTAAATCCTGACCACAATTCAAATGTAGTAGATTAAATATAAATATGAAGGGTATAATATATGTATTGGGCAGTTTTAATTGTATCACGTTTGCTGTTTTAAATAACCGGTGATACACATCTAAAAAACAACAGAGTATTTTGTTTTGTCAAAGCCCGGAAACCATTTCCCTGATTGCTCCAGGTATGAACTCTCTTAGCGCTTTCTGCTGGTATCTGCATTCATTGTGTTACTGTTCATTACTCTGGAATCATTATGATAAATAAATAATAAAAATGAATAATTAAAATGTATATTTTTTGCATTCAATGCCTTCTGACCGTGTGGGCTTGTTTATCTCGATGCGATGAAGTGCAGCTTTTGCAGACTCTCCGTGTTTTCTGTGTGTGCGACCCCCCCGGCCATGTTCTCATGCTATTGATAATCAATAAAACTTTTGCTCCGCTATTCTCACTTCAAAGCGTTCCTCGTCTCTAACTCCCTCTCGTGCGAACACGCACCAACAAACACGCAAATGTTCACAACATAATGGACATAGATTCTCCCCTTTAAAAGTTTTTATGTCTCGGAACGATGGTAACGTGTCACTTTCCTAATTTTACCGTAAACCTTACGTACCCGAAGGAGCTCGAAAGACGAGCGCTTTATTCTCATACTGTAATAAAAGCTCTCCCCTCTGCATCAAACAATAATGACTCAAGATTCCGTAGATTGATTAAATCCTGCTGCAAAGGAACACAGCAATACTCTCCAGTTTAGTTTTACATCTTCCTCTGTCACTGTGATATCTGCTAAATCCATGGAAACAACGTTGCCATGACCACCTTAAGTAAAAAAGCGAGCGTACATCAGGAGTAATGCAAATGAAAAAAAAAAAAGTGAAAGATGTCTTTCCACAGGGTGCGGCGTGACTCATGATACATAATTATATTAATTGCAGAAATATAAAAATACTGAGCAAACACACACAAACACACACAGACATGTACACATTTTCTCATCTTTATAAACTCGTTACGCTGTGACAGAGGTCTGCTCGTAAGCGGACATAAATTATAAATCATGCATCCTTTGCCCCTTCCAGAGTTTCTGGATGAAGCGCTGAGACACTGTTTCAGCCTCTCACTCTGGTCAAAAGTGAGAAAAAAAAGGCTACAGTTAAACCCTTGTTTACTTATTTACCCTTGCAGTTAGTTCTGCCTGCAAAATATGCCCGTATTTAATTTTCTAACGAATAACGTGACAAGCGAAAGTACAATGGAGTAAATGGTCAGGTTTTATAATGAACATTAGATATTAGTTCAATGTTAGAGATTCTCACACATTTATGGTTTATAAAAGGATTTTTACACATTCACAGAAACCACACATTTCTTTTCTCTACGTCGTTTGAAGGTTAAACTTTGGACCCTCTCTAGGTTTGAAGTTGGTGCGGCCTTTTTAAATAAGCTCTTGACTTCATTAAAACGAAAATTGTCTCCAACTTGAGAGGGGACAACGTTTCATCCTTTCTCATCCTAATTATAGCAGCATGAAAGGACAAATAACTGCTGGTGACAGGGGTCTTTGTTTTTGGATCATTCAGATTTGATCCGGACTCATCCTCATTATGCAGCTCCGTTTGTCGCCTTTTAATTACATTGCCCACCCAATGTCTTTCTCCTTAAGGGACTTGTATTTGTTTTCGAAACCCGTGTCCTCCATCCTTTGCTGGAGCTTCTCAGGCATACGATTATTTATCAAGTATAGAAGGCCCCCCTCAAACGCTTCCTGTGCCTCATTAACTTCTGATTTAACCAAAAAAAGAGTAATAAAGAAAAAAGAGTTTTACAATTACAGGTGGTAGTCAAACAGGAAACAAAAGTCCCCATAGAACAACCCAGGGCGTGAAAGAAACATCAACATCATCCAGCAGCATTGAAACCAGGCAAGAGCCCAGTGGCTCAGGTCTTGAAGCTGAGGAAGGGGCTGCCTAGGAAGGCGGACCTAGTCAGGAAACTGAGGATGAAGGCAAGAACCATTTGGCGGCCAAGCAGGTGGCCGGCAGCAACGGTGAGGACCCTCTGACAAACGGCGGCAAGGAGGGGGGGGCCCCTTTATCAGTAAGCGTTGAGGGCGTCAAGACACCTTTGGTGGCCAGTAAGCGAAGAAGGCAAAGGTCAGGCAGACAGTCCTTGGAGACTGCCAACAAAAAACCAGTAGCTGTGGTTAGCAAGTCTGGACCAGAAGTGGGCATGCTGTGGAGACGGGGTTAATTGAGGCCACCTGGCAGATAAGGATTCGAACGTCATTGTAATTTGAGCCAGTTGTTGATTAATGATGTTCATTGTCTGCTCATTTTTAATAAGTTAAATGGTTCGACTAGTGAGGGCTTCTTTTACAGAGTTTATGTTTGGTGGGTCAACATTTCGTAATTTCAGTCTCTCACATTTCAGTTCAAAAATAAAGGACCCGTATGCAAACGACAGACAAAACAGTAATGAGAACATCAGTAGGATTTAAGAAGATCTACAGAACTAGCCATGGACAGAATATTTCAACTAGACCTATGCTTTTGTCCCCAACAGCAAGGGTATATTCCATCAAAGACCCCAATCCCCCTGCGCTGTACAAGTAATCCCCCTGATTGAAGTCCTCAAACTAAATTCGTTCTTCCTTGCACTGAGGTCTATGTGGGAACAACATTTTAAATGATCCACGATATAGTTTTTGAGTTATGGGGCTAAAAAGAAGGAACTGAGGGGGCGGACACTGAGGGGGCGGACGCCGGGGCGTTGACGATTCCAAAATCATATAGTCACAATTGTCTAAATAAAAAAACTAAATCGCAGCAGATGAAAACTCAAGTACAAAATAATAAACCACCAAGGAAAGCAAAAAACCAAAACGTACAGGGGGAACGCTTCAGGGAAACCCAAAGAAGCAGGAGGTTTAATCATGGATGTTACACAAGAGATACTACAGGTCCAGTAACAACTTGAAAACGCAGGAATGATCATAGCGGAGGCAGAGGCAGAGAAGGAAAGGGAAGGGAGGGGAATACAGAGAAAGATACATGACAGGATAATCAGCAAACAAGGAAAGGAGAAAGCATGTAAGGAAAAAGACAAAACTAAACAGGAATAATAACAGGAAATACAACTTATGATAAAAAAAAACAATGTGCCTACAAAATCAACAACAGAACCATGACACTGGAGCAACAAGAAAGTGGACCCAAATGCACAACATATCAAGGAATCAGTAGTTTGTGAAGAAAACACATACTTAACTGACAAAATCAAAACAAGTCCCGATCCACACAGCTGAGTACAAAACCAGGAAGGGTCAAAACTGTAAGTCTTAGACGAGAGGATTAAAGGTTATACTGGGAAAATGTCGCTAACAGGACACAGCTGACAACAATCAAGACAAGCAGACGGGAGGAGAATGGAGTCTGAAAGGAGAGGAGGAATGAACTCTTTCATGTAATGAAATATGAAAGGGTGAAAGAAATAAAATATGCAAAGAAATCATTTTTCACAACCTTTGTGTTTTCATTGTGAGGACAATAAAAGGAAAGCTATAAAAGTTGCCATGGATATAACAGCTCCGTTATTGCCTCTTGTAGTAAAGGGACAATGACTTAAGGAAACCAGGAAGGTTATATGTGAGGGTCTAATATGACCTTTTTTTCTCCCTCCTTTTTTTCTGTGGCATAGATGGATTTACTGAACAGAAATGTTGCATAATGGCATCTTAATAACATTACCTGTCTCTCACCAGCTCCTCGCCCTCTCTCTTTCTGAGTCTGTGTGTCTACTGCTGACTCTGCAGAGCTTTACATTGACCGTTATTCTAATTATAGATCACACGTGAACTTCCTTGCTATGTGAACGTGTGTGCGCCTCCTGTGCCACTCCCGTTTGTACTCCCCAGAACGTTTAAGAAGGGTATGTCATGGACATCCGTGCACATGCAGGCTTTGTCTGTAAGCCTGCATGATTAATGCATGCTATCCTCTGCATGCATGTGGATGCTTCTGTGAATGTGTCTCTGCAGAGGTATGTGAGTCACTTTCGGCCGAAGCGTTTTACGTTTTTATTTATTGCGAGATACTGTCTCCGGCCAAAGATACAGCGTGAGTTGTGTTTTCCCATGGAACTCTTGGGAGAGATTGAGAAGAGGAGGGAAGACACACGAGAGGGAGGAAAAGTATAGACAGGGAATAAAGAATTATGGGAAGGGACTTAAAGGAACCAGAAAGTTGGAAAGGAGAGAGGTGAGTAAGTAGGACTCTGGGGTGTCATCTCAGTGAAGGCAGAGGGGAAAGAGAGAGAGACTGAAGGGAGGAGGAAGGCAGACAAATACCAGCATCGGGAGGAAGCAGCTTCGTTGATCAGGCTAGTGTGTTCCTGAAACCTTGTGCATTTATACAATAATTCACTCAAAAGAAATCAGTGTGCTGAAAAAAAGAAAGCAATCAATACGACCTACACTCTGCACAATTCTCTGACAGTCTGCAGTATTTGTAAAGGTCTGTTCTACTCTAATTGCTTTTTTAAATTATACTCTGCTCTTTGTAATTATGTTGTGTTCATTGTGTCACGTGTTTGTTTGTTTTTCCCGGTTAACTGAGACGGAACAGGTAAGATAAGATCGAACTTTATTGATCCCTAAGGAAATGATTCTGCCAGAGAATGCTCATAATCACAGAAGCAAAAATAAATCAAATAATTGAGTAAAAGAAAAAAAAGAATATAAACATAAGGGGAAATGTAAAAATAAGGTGTATCAGTGGTAAATGAATTGAATAAATTGGGGCAGCAGTACGCGTCTTAGCCCCCAGCCCCCAGCTCCCTGGGGGCTTCAGAAGGGCCACCCACAGCTCTCTGAGGGGTGCGTCAAATGCAGATAAGTAATTTCACAAAGTTTGACTGTATTTGATCAATAATGGAAAAAAAAAATTATTGTAAATGCAAACCAGTGCCTACAAATACCAGCTAATAGTGAGCGGACTTTTGCAATCGACAAACATATCGTGAAGTAAAGTAGTATAAGTAATATTTCACATCATAATGAAGGTAACAGATGTAATACTGACAGAACTCAAAAACTCTTTGATGGATTGTCTTCAAATTGTAAACCCACATAGACTTTAGTGTAAAGAAGAAGGCGATTGATCTTTGGAAAGATCGGTTGTTTAGTTCCGACGCTAGGCGGAGCATTAGCTTCAAAAGTTTTTGGACAATCATTTCTAAACCATCTATTCCAAACTTGCATGTGAATTGAAGTGAGGAGCTCTATCGTGTATACAATGTGTTCTACTCCAATAGTTTGTATTTTACTCACTAGGGGGAACTTTTTTCTTTTAACCATCGGCTCGATTTAGTGCAAACTTGGTTGATATGAATCAACTCAAGGAGATCTATAATTGTATGTCTATTTCAAGTTTTACCGGAACAGTTCTTTCTATGAAAAATACCGTGGACATAACTTCACATTTCAGTTGAGAAGGTCAACGAGGGGGGATTGCTCGGACAACAAAGGGGATTGGGGACTTTTCAGGGATTTAACCTTGCTGCCGGGGACGACACCGTAGGCCTAGTTGTATACATTGAGGAGCACAAGTGGACCTCCACTCACTATGGAAACATGGTTGGAGGGAGAGTGTCGTCCAGTGTTTAAAAGAGGAAAACCTTTTAAATAGTTAAAAGGGGGAATGGACAGAATGTTGCACAAGGTTGAGGAGAAATGACGGAATAATCAAAGGAGAGAATGGTAGAGAGGAAGAGCAGCAGTGAGGGGCAGAAGGTAGCGAGAGGTATGGAAACACACAATGTAAGGATTTGGAAAGAGAGAGAAGGGTGAGAAAGTTTGAGACAAGGAGAGATGGAGCAGGAGGAGAGAAAAAGCTGCAGAGTCAGAGAGAAAAAAGGAGGTGGAGAGAGAATCAGGCCATTCATCCATGCCTCTGGAGACGGACACAGTCTGAATTCGGGATAACTCATTCAAACGCCACTCCACTTTGTCCCACAGCACCACTCTCAGTCTCTTTTATAGTTACCAAGTGGCTGGGACCCATCCAGAATAGCATAACACCATGACTGACAGCCATTTACAGTCAAGCCCTCGTGCACACACGCGCCATAGAACATAAACTGTGGATTCTTCATGCAACATTCAGATTTTTAGGGGAATAAACACAATTACAGCAACATTCCAGAAAGCTGTGTTTGTCACTTATGCTGGGATTTTGATGATAAATAATGCACACACGCTCGCGTACGCATGCATAGACAGGACATGAACACACACACTCAGCATGCCCAAGGAAACATCCTGGAGTTTTGTCAGAATGCCACAATCGCTCTCCGCTGGCACCAATGAGCTTCCTTAACCCTGTCATGTAATTGGTCTCAAGGGATAAAATATAGCTTAAAGCTAAAAAAAAAAGAAAAAAAGAACCTTACTAAGGTTGTAAACACACAAAATGTGAGAATAAATGTTGCAGACAGGCACGACGCAAACGGAAGGGTGTTTGTAAGCAAACACAGAAGAACGTGTTCTACAAGCGAAATTGAAAAGGCGATACATGCCAGTGCAATAAAGGGTATCACTTTAAATTTACTAATTACCTTTATAAAGAATTTGAAAAAGTTTGCTTTGTAATTAAGTTCCAAATTAGGTAATAAGCACTTTATAAGTCATTAGTAAACATTCATAAACAACTTTTAACGTCGCTCTCAATTTATCAATGTGTGTCACTATTTGGCATTATTATATTAGCAGTACAGATAGGTGTGGTCTCTTTTTGGCAAGCATCAGGTATCCGATACCCTTTATATTTAAAGAGTTATAGCAGCTTATTAATGATTTGTAAAGTGTGTCGAACTTAATTAGTGAACTAAACACAAGCCATTTATAAATCCTTGACAAGGGCAGTCTTGTTGTAAAGTGGTAGCCAATAAGGAAACAACTCCATCAGTTCGGCTGACTTTACATCTCAGGTAAAGGAGCACGCCTGTCCTGGATTTGCTGTTTTCCCACGCAGGCAAACATGTTCTCCTCTTCTTTCTCCCACTTTTATTCGCAGTGTTATGTTTGAAAAAACAGCAGCAAAGGTGTTTTGACCATGCTCTCAATCTGGGCATCCATGTGTGTGCGTGTTTCACTGTTTCCGTACGTGTAAGCCTGTATGACCTTGTCAAAAGCGTTCCTATTTAATCATCTCAGGGAAATCTCAAACATTCCTTTAAGATTGAACATGAAAGGTAACCTTTTCTATTTTTTGCTTGCTGTCTCTGTGCAGAGAACCAGGGAATTATCTTTCCCACTCTGCCTGGGATCTGTGCTAGGAAGGTGCATGAATAGGATGGAGGGAGAGGGAGAGGGAGAGGGAGAGGAAGAGGCACAGACACACAGAGGAGTATGGGGACAGAGGAAAGTGAGAGCGAGTGGGAGGATGGAGGGGAGAAGTGAGTGAAAGAGGAAGAGTGACAGCCATACAGGAAGTAAGTCATAAAGAGAAAGTGAGGCACAGGGAGGAGGAAGAACGAGGCACTGGAGAAGTGAGGCTGTGTTGAAGAAAGGAACTTATTTGGTACAATACGCCACACATTTGGGTTTAGAATGTGATGTTTGCTTGCCTGCAAGGTTCAGGCAGATGATCTGAGCCAGTAGTTGATAGTCACAAATGGGAAATTCTATTTGACGTTAGCTGGATATCAGCGGATGCGGCCAGTCGCTAGACAGCCCTTTGATGAGAACCTGTCATTATGATGTGCTGGTTTTCACACGGGGATGTAATCAACGCTTCACACCAACATTAACACCCTATGCTTTGGCCTAACTGCTCAAAATGTCCCTTTTTCTCCTAGTCTCTGTGAGAAGAAGAGGCAAGCCCATTAAGTGCTGGAGCTGGATAAGCCCGGGGCAAGTCCACAGAGTCCTGACGTTTTACTGTGCTGAAATATTTAAGGAAGCCATCCAAAGCCTGTTTCGAACCCTAGGCACCCAGTGGGTCAGTCCCATCAGAGACCAATTACAACTGCAGCTGAGCTACGGATGAAAGGCTCGATCAAATGAAACAATGCGCCGACAAACATGTGGTTCTGAAATGAAACATGCGTGCACATGGAAATGCAGTGCATGAACACAGTTTTGCAGCAGCAACACTTCCCTCATACACATTGATGCACCTTTTCTCCTTTCTCTTTTCTATTTCTTTCCCTCGTGCAAGCTCAACATCTCTTGATCCTTTTTTCTTAACAAACACAATAATCCTTCTGTCCTTTACAGCTCCACCAAATCCCAAAGGCTTCACTGTTAAACTCACAGAGACCCTCACAGCAAATGCTCCTAAACAATATTTAACAAAAAAAAAGACTCTTCCATGAATGCAGAATTAAAGACAATGAGATGTGAACGAATGTGCATTCACACACACACGTACACACACACACATACCAATGCACATACACTCACACAACGCCTGTCCATTTGTGAATCACTGTGTTTGCAGCTCTCATGCACATTATCTCCTGATTGTGATGTGTAGACTCATACCAACACACGCCAGTAGAGCATAAATCACTCTTAATGATCATTAAAAGGAGAGAGATGGGGCACGGTTAGGTGGAATAAATTGCTCCTCTAGCCCCCTCCCTTATTCACAGTGATGTGAACTGACAGGCCACCAGATAAGGACCAATTACCCAGACTCATCTGGGCCAGGGAGCATAAGGCACGGACACACATTCCAGCATGTGCACTCTCTCACTCAGGTAGATCTACACATGCATCCATGCAAACCCAAAAGCCCCGATGCTGTGACACAGATTCACACTCTGACACTTAAGATCTCTCTCCCTCACAAGCAGTACACTCACCTTGATTTATGCTGCTTTTTTGTAAAATTTCCACTCCACTCCACTAGAGGGGAAAAAGGTTCAGTCTCTCTGTCTCCTTTTTCTTAGAGCCCAGGGAGGAAAGGCACTTAAGATAAAACACAGACATGACACATGTTGAAGGAGGGCTCCTGCTGAGATACCTGGGAGTAGATGCGAGTTAAATCAGAGAAATCTGTTGAAACAAAGTTGAAAAAGAAGAATAACTCCTTCTGAGCGAAAAATGACAAGCCAGGAGGCTGAGACTGTATCGGGACAATTTGATGCTTACTGTATTTGAATTGTGGTTCTCATTATTTGTCGTTTCCCTCCATCCACGGCGCAAAAATGCCAAACACATAAATAAATATAAAAACATATAAAATATAAAAAATATTTAAAAAAAAAACAACACAAACAAAAAAACAGTAAGATCCGTAATCTTGCTTTGGTTGACCAGTTTAATTCAGCGAGGGAGTGTTTTTATTCAATATCCACCTCGTGATTAAATCAATATGGTTAATATGCTTGGGATGATTGAATTTAATCACCATACCTATGTCTTATTTACACACTCTGCTGCATAGTGAATTTATACTGGCAGAATGAGACTTAACTGCGACCTTAGGGACTATAGGAACTGGATATAATAAAACCCATACAAAATAATAGTTTTATCGCTCCAAGAAAATAAATATATATATACATTACATTTCACCAGGGGAATGAAGAATAGGATAAAAGTAGTTCTTTAAACATTTCATGTCAAGCTCAGAGTCTGTGAAAGAGTCAATCATTGAAAGAGAAAAAGTGGACAGAAAATACAGATGAAGCCAGAATAACAATGATTATCGCGTTACAATGGCACCCGTCAGTGGATGGGCTATATCAGGCAGTAAGTCATCATTTTAAACTCAAGTTGATGTTTTGGAAGGAGGAAAAAAGGGGCGAGGGACTTTGACACGATGCGCAAATTGTGATGGCCTGGCGACGGGGTCAGAGCATCTCCAGAACTACATGTCTTGTTGGGCGTTCCATGACTGCAGTGGTAAGTACCTTTCATGGTGGTCTCAGGAAGGTCACCTGGTGAGCTGATGACAGGGTCAAGGGCTTCCGAGGCTCATAGATGTGTGTGGAGCGTGAAGGCTGGCCCGTGTGCAATTCACCAGATTAGCTGTTGTAGCACAAACTGCTGAGGAAGCGGATGAAGAATGTGATGGAATATCTGCAGTGCTTCACAGAGCTATGTTGGCAGCGAAGGGGGACTCAAACAATATTAGGCAGGTGTTTTCTTTTGGGATTTTGGGGGGTGTGGGGGGGGATGAGACAGTGTTTAAATATCTGTCGTAAAACTTGTGGTTTGTTCCAAGATTCAATGAAAAACAATTCTTAAGATATGTGCAGTTTGATCTCGCAACAGAAAGATATTATTCCTATGCGTGGGAGTGTGTGTGTGAGAGCTACACCAGCCCTCCTTGAAGGACGAGCCTATTACTCTTCAAGTAATACCACTACTTTTTTCCCATCAAAGAGAGCTTGTCACGCCATAGGTGAAACATAAAGACAGAAAAAGGCAAACAAAGATGAGGAGACAGGCGGTTACATTAACGAGCCGCGTAATGGTTTGTGTTCCGTGCGGCCCAGCCAGCCCAGAGCCTAAAGAGTCTACAGAACCGAACACTGAGCGCTGATGTTGACCTTTGGAAGGCGGTTTTAATGTTATGGCTCAAGGTTGTATGTTGAAAGGCAGAAAATGTGTCCTTGCGTTCAAGTGTTTGAGGGAATTGAAATTAAATCCCGATATGGGTCTAATCTCACGAATCCCAATCTGAATATATATTATATATATAATATATTAGCATATATTATGATATAATAAGAATATTATATATAATATATGGGGAAATAATATAATAATATGTGTTATTATATACATATATTTGTATATAAAAAAGTGAAAAGTATTTAACCCGCTCCTAATATCTTCAACGCTTGTGTTAGATCACAAAACAAAAAGAAGCACGAAACAAAGGCAACCTGACTAAACTGACAACTTGCCTCGTATTCATCTCAGACTGCAGCAGAAAAACCTCCGCTGCCCCTGAGCTTCAGGATGGAAATGGAATATTTAGCTTGAGTGAACTCTACAGCACTGCTTGATCAGCGAAAGAGATAAGCAGCTGAAAATCCATTTGATTCCTCATCATGCAGATGTGTGTGTGTGTGTGTGTGTGTGTGTGTGTGTGTGTGTGTGTGTGTGTGTATGTGTGTGTGTGTGTGTGTGAGTGTCTGTGTGTGTGGAGGGCAGGTTGTTCCCTACATGCACCACACCAAGTGCCAGCCCAATGCCAACACACACAGTGAAGCACTGCTGAAGCGGTGCTCTGGAGATGATGTAGCCCCCCGGCCACACTAGGCGTCAAGCCGAGGTTGAGAACAGTAAATAGCAACGCCATTATTTAACAGACTGAAGAGTCAAATGCCGTAGCGATGAATGACCTTTGCATGGCTGTTGGGTTAATGAAGGGAAGAAACCGGGGGTGTGGACACACCCTCGATGAGCACAGACACACACTTGTATCCACACACTCATAGCTGTGCATACATTCACATTTAGAATTAATCATTCAAGCATAAGGATCTAATGTTGTTATGAGCGATGCATAAGATACTCACACGCACAGCCAGGCGCACTTGCTGACTGTTCTGGCTACACATCTGTGTGTGTGTGTGTGTGTGTGTGTGTGTGTGTGTGTGTGTGTGTGTGTGGTAAATCAGGCATTTCTGCAGTGAGAGTGACTGTCAGAGTCAACTATTGCAGGGATGTGCTGATAGAGAGGTTTTAAAGCAGCAGACTTCTGCCTACGGCCCAGAAGAACTCTCAAAAGGGGAGGGGTGAAACACAGATAAAGGAAACAGGAATGTGGCAGAAATAAACAAGGCTATAGAAATAAGGTGGGAGGCAACAGATAATGGATTTGAGCGAGTGGGAACCAAGGTCAAGCCTGTAAAGCATAAAGAGAGACGAGAAAAAGATGGGAAAGCACAGAAAGGAGAGACAGAGAGAACGAGTGACAATGAAGGAGGTAGAAAGGAGAGGAAGCTGGGGGGAGGATGTGGTATGTGAGACCTGTGCATGATAATTTGTTCATTAGGAAAGACCTTGACCGAGAATTTTCTCTCTACATCTTGATCTCCTGACTCCGCTCTTTCTCTTTTCTCCCTTTTTCCTGCCTAGCATCCTTCATCTACCCCTCCTCCTGTACCCCCCACCTCCCCTCTACCCCCCACCGACCACCACCACCCACTCTGCCTCGTTTTCTCTTTATCTTCCTCTCAACGTCACCATTCTGTCATTATAGAAGCCCAACTCAGCAATTCTACGGCATGGAGACACGGTGAGAGAGAGAAGGAGAGAGAGAGAGAGAGAGAGAGAGAGAGAGAGAGAGAGAGAGAGAGAGAGAGAGAGAGAGAGAGAGAGAATAACAGGTTATCATCATGTGACTTCTTTCTTTTCTTTTTTTTACCTCCATTCACCTTCATCTACCAGTTCACTGTGAATGAACACTGTAGCATCTTCTCCAGTGACGGTCTCAGGTGTCCTGCGTATAATTGAGATAAATAAATCCTTTCAGAGAACACAAGAGAAAAAAGGAGAAAAGTATTATTTAACAGGAATGCACTTGGGCACACTAATGTGAAATCAATAAGGAGCACCCCTAGACATGTTAAGTGTCCCCCCCCCTCTCCCACCCTCCCAGAGCTGCATACAAAACAAAAGCAAGAGGAGCTCCAGGCTCTTTAGGCGAAAAGCACTTTGAGTGAATGATTTAATTAAAGCAAGAAACTGATTGTTCAAACTGGGTTTATGAAAGATTTAGTGAAGAAGAGCATAAGACACTCAGCGGGGATACAGACCTCGTGGTGCTGCACGGATCTATGATTGAGGACTAAAGGTAACGAGGAAAAGCACAGGCAAACATTTTATAGGTTTTTCAGATTCAGGACAGTGAAGGAATTAAAAAGCTACAGTACTGCAACACAACGTCTTCCTCTTTGGGCTGTTTAATCAGGGGTCTGTTTCATCCCATCCTCCGCATCTTCATCTGTCACTACAGCCAACTGCATGTCCTTTCTCACTTCATCCAGAAACCTCCTCTTTGGTCTTCCTCTTTTTCTCCTTCCTGGCAGCTCCATCTCCATCTGGCAGCTCCAGCATTTTTCTACCAAAGGATCCACTATCCCTCCTCTTCACCTGTCCAAACCATCTCAATCTGGCCTCTCTGACTTTGTCTCCAAGACGTCTAACCTGGATGGTCCCTCTGATGTGCTCCTTTCTACTGCTATTCATCCTCATCACTTCCAAAGAACATATGAACATCTCCAACTCTGCAACCTCCAGCTCTGCCTCCTGAATTTTGGTCAGTGCCACCATCTCTAAACTATCTAGCTGAGCTGCTCTCACTACCAACTTGTAAACCCCTCTCTTCACCCTTGCTGCTACTCTTCAGTCACAGATAACTCCTCACAATCTTCTCCGCCCACTCCACCCTGTCTTCACTCTCTTCTTCTCCTCTTTTCCCAACTCTGCGTTATTCTGAACAGTTGACCCGAAGTACTTAAAATCCTGCACCTTCCTCACCTCTACTCCTTGCATCCTCAAGGTTGCAACTGTCTCCCTTTCATTCACACACACGGATTCTGTCTTGCTGCGACTGACATTCATTCCTCTTCTCTCCAGGCTTTCTTCCACCCCTGCTCTAACCACAGATCACAATGTCATCCTGTTTGACCTCAGATGTCTGCCTTGTCCATTACCATTGCAAACAAGAAGGGGCTCAGGGCTGATCCCTGGTGCAGTCCCACGTCCACCTTGAACCCATCTGTCACTCTTAGTGAACAAGTCACTGCTATCATACTACCCTCATTCATATCCTGTACCGCTCTAACATACTTTATCTGTCACTCCAGACGTCCTAATGCCATACCACCACTCCTCCATCGGCAATCTGTTGTAAGCTTTCTCCATATCCACAAAGATACAACCCGACTCCTTCTGACCTTCTCTGTACTTCTACATCCGCAGTCTCAACGCAAACATTGAATCTGTAGACTCTTTCTTGGCACAAAATCATCCTGCTGCTCACAAATTGACAACTGTTCTCTTAACCCGGCTTCCACTACTACAAAACATGGAGGAAATGAACCAGACTACAGAACAATAATTTGAAGGCTTTTACTCAGCAACAATGGTAATACAACTACTTGCACTGTCAACATTGATTACACTGTAATCAGTTGAAAATGAATCTGCATGAATTTTTCCTTTACCTAAGGTACTGTTGTACCATTGTGGAGGTTTGTTCTCTCTGGGCCTGATTTACCAAGATCACAAATAGCGAGTGCTAATTTGCATCTGCAGTTTCACAAATTACACTTGTGGTTTGCGGGTGATCAGCATGGAATGACGACCGGTGAAAAAAAAGTTAAATTAGGGATTTGCTTGTGGGACTGGTTTCCGCCTTTGAAGTTTGGACAGAGAGTAAAGTGACCGCCATCGCAAAATGAAATTTAATGCCATTTGATGGAACTGGAGGTGTTGGTGGAAGAGACAGAAACTTCTACAGCGTCGATCTACAGCAAAGAAATCTAAATATTACTAAAAGAAACGCGGTATGGTAGAGTATCTGCAGGAAAGTCAATGCTGTGGGTATCCAGGGATTCTCCTGGATGTATTTAATTTATTTACCATATTTACCAGATCAAAGATAAATGTGCTTCATGTTTAACATTTTGCTGAATATAGTTGAGCTGTTGTCTTGGAGATGGATTTATTCATAGCGCAGGAGGTGGTCGCCCTCTGTGGCAAGAGTTTGCGTGCCGTAGGGATCGAGCACCAGGCAGCTGGTCAGCGCTGGAGTCTCTAATTCAAACCAAGCGGTCCCACAACGGAGTAGCCGGGGAGTGAAGAGGGACGAGAGCGCATAGCGCACACACCCAAACATGTTGCCAGCGGTGAATCTCCTCAACGTCCATGTCATCCTGCTCCAACCCGTGATGTTTGGCAACATGCAGCAGACAACTACAATTTAGGCCAATATTCTCTGGGCTGTATAGTAGCGGTCTTCCAGTGCGGTCCAAACAGCGGAACAAGTTTTCCAGTACCAGTACAAAGAAAACTATACCTGTGTGCAAGGCTGTGCCGATTAGACCCTTCCTTTCAAACGTATGAAATACAGACGCAATCACAAGCGGCGTCATTTTTTTCCGGGACTCAGGAAATCACATTGCGTTTGCTAAATGAACCTATTTGCATCCACTCCTCCCAATATTAGAGCGCTCGGGTAGAAAATGCTCGATATTTTGCATATTCATTAAGGAAAACGTACTAAATGGATAGTGCATGCTATTTTGCACCTTTGAAAGATGCAATCCTCAGTGCGCACCGTTAATAGATCAGCTTGCTCATTTGATTGTGAGTGCTATCAAGTTTGCACCTGTTTTTTTAAATTCGCAAACCTTTTCGAAATCAGGCCTTCTGAGTGCTTTTTCTAGTTTTCCTTGTGTAGGCATGGAAGTTAGGTACAAATATATGGATACCAAAGATGAATCCCTTGGGTTTAATGTACCAAGGAGGTTTATGCAAAAAAAGTAAAGTAATTTGGTACTGATGGACTTGGTTCTACTGACTGCAAAACAGTAGGTACATCCCTATACATTAATTAGAATTAGGGAAATTGTATTTTCATTTAACAGCAGGAAATATGTGTGGCAGTACTACTCAAGTACTTCCAACTCAATTTAGGCAAAATTTGATTTGTAAATTCTGTAGTAACTGGATGAGAGACATCTGGTAATATTCAGAGGCGGCATTGAATGTATTTTTGCAGAGTGAGAGTTTCAGTCCTGGACTGACAGCAGTCAGCCTGGGGGGAAACAAAGAGAAGGGATAGAACAGCTTATAGAAACTCTCCACCACAGAGAGTTCAGAAACAGAGGTCAGCGTTCTGGAGTCAGAAGGAAGAATTGACTGCTGAAACTGAACAACGCACCTATAGATTTTGCAGTGGGGATTACGGTTATAATGGCAGTTCGGTCAAGTTTTAATCAATGAAAAACTAACCACTACTACTAAATATCAGTGAGTCGGCTTGAGAATGTTTTTATGTGTCTTGTTTGTAACAAGCATTTTGAACGCAACATCTTGCTGCTAGCTGCTAAAGATCCCATCTTTAATGTTTGTATTTTAAAGGGTGTAATGATTAAGAAAGCAGTGGATCTGTAAACTAAAGCCAACTCAAAAACATGCACATGGGCTTTGAGTGAACACGAACATTTCTCGTGTGTGTGCTTTTGGCCTCAGGCTTTATACATCATCTATCCCACAGGTATGATATATTTTCGCAGTTTTGTTTACCTTGCTTAAAATGTCAGGTCATATTTATTCTGGTTCCAATAAGAGTACTATCCATTATTGTATCTTCCAGCCTTTTTAGTCGACTGAAAGTGAATGGATCAAGGGGCTCGAGTATCGATTAGGTCAGGAGCTGGGGGCGGAGTTATTGTGACCAATAAGACCAGCCGAAACATTGAACCGCCATTTTTAAAACAACAGTCGAGCGAGTTTCATCCGATAAACTAGCAAAAACATTTTTAATTTAAAATTTTAAAATGAACAAAATTTTCAACATAGGTTTTTAGAGCCGGGAACAGTACTTTCATCCATCTTCCTTGTTGTGCGTGAGTATGACGCGAGCGTTGCTGGGTAAACAGACAGTGACGTACTGCGATACATAGTGACGTAATGGCGCAGCTCTGACTTGGTTCCTTGCCGACGGAAAAGCAAACAGGTTCTTAGGAGGTACGTGAGTCGAACCAACTGCACTGACACCAGCACCAGCACCGAACTAGCACCAGGTTCTTTCTGGTGTAGAAGTGGTATAAGAGAGACCATCATCTTCTAACTATTGGCCCCAATTCTTCTCATCCCACTCTATTATCCTCACCTTTCACACCTTCTCAATCAAGTCTCAATCACCTGCCTCACATGCTTAGCCAATCACCATCAGGTGCTGTCTTGAAAAATCTAGTTCTTTCACGTTGCTGGTGTGCGCCCTCCATTTCTCCCTCTCCGCGTAGTCCCCGCTCCAACTCCAAATGCTTGTTCTCTGGCTGCTTTCCTGTGAACTTCACTGCTTGTTTTAGAACTCTGTAAATCATTCCCTAAACCATTTTGCTCTGATAGATAACATGACATTGGTTAACTCGTTTCATTAAATGGACACAGAGGAAGAGAAACTGTAACAGGGGAATGACTGTTTTATTTTATCTTAGTTGTACAGCGCAGTATCACACTGAGCGAGCGAGAGAGAGAGAGAGGTTCTGCCATTAGCAGCAAACAAGCTTGCTGGCTTAGCTAGTTTTAACCTCTCCTGGGAAATTCCATTTTCAGGCTGCAATGCTGAAACACAGCATATAGCGCTCGGAGGTGCCCGTCTTTGGCTACGGATCAACGTGGCTTATGAAAGATCTTTTTGGGTATGTTTCACACTGCAGTATGAGCTCATACTGACTCGTGAACAATGATTAACCCAACTGCAGCGACATCCCCTCCCAGAACATAATGACTTGATCCTTAAACGATGTGCCTGACAAAGTATTCAGAAAGCAGCAGGGACTGAAGTCTATTGACTGAATATTTGATTAATTAGTGTGTTAGCGTAGCTTGTTAAATGTTATATTGTGGTCCAATTTCAAAGGGCTGCAAATTCAAAGTCTATGAATTCAGCTCTTAGAACTTCAAGATGTCAGGATGAAAAACGAGCCCCATGCTGCTGTATTGAGCAGTTGAGGCCAGAGTTGCTCCCGTTACCGGGTCAGAAGGCAGCACGTGTCTCCGCTTCAAAAGAAGGTTGAGGAAACGCTGCTTAAATTAACAATACTTTCCTGATGAATGTCTGGTGTGGTTTGACAGTATTTCGTTTGTTTTTTCTCCTTACCCAATCTTCCCCTAACGGTAAAAACTGTAAAATCTACGTCTGATCTGTAGAAATAAATATAAAAGAAGATGAGGTTAGCTTTCTGGTCAAGTGAATTAGGACTGTGAATAAGTTTAAATGAATGTGGAAATATATTTACAGGTGTATATGCATGTATAAATGTGTAAAAGGTAAAGGGGGTATACATGACTGTTCATATGTGTGAATGTATATAAGAGGGAATGTAGTTATGTATATTGGTAAATGTATTGAAATGTGGATATATGCCGAGATATGCGTTGAATACATGTAAGTAGGGAAAATACCAGATAAGTTTTGTTTCTTTCTTCGTTTACTTTCCGTTTTCATTCCATTTTTTTCTGATTTATAATCTAATATACTTATCTATAAAATGTTGCAATGTTTTTGTAATTTTTTTTTGCTATTTACCTAATTAGAAAAAAAAATTGTGTATCAGTGAATATGTATTTCAAACACTGAGTTATATGCTTGAAAAAAAAATAAAGCATAATAAAAAAGAAAAAAGGTGTTTTATTGTTGGAAAGGTCAGTTTGGTTTCTAGTGAGATTTTGTGTCTAATGTGAATCAGTCAGAAAGTTGCCTGGCTTCAATCTAATTCTAGTTAATGCGAGTGCATAAAATGTAGCTGGAGGTTATCTTTGCTCTCAGAACTGTGTTTCATAGTAACGATGAATGACGCCTGCTGAAATATTATAATCACCTGTCATCTGGTAAAAACCCCAAAAGTTTTAGCTCAATACCCACTTAAAAAAAAAGACACTAAACTTTTTGCTATGGCTTATGGCTTAGTCTTGTTAAACTTTTGTGTTAAATAACGGTTTCTGCAAATGTGAACATGCCTTGATTGCAAGACTCCGAATTAAGATATGGATGGCATCAGTAATGTAAAAGTATTAAGAATTGGAAGTTATAAACTAAAAAACAACATTACTGAGCTTGATTAGTTTAAAGCTGGTAGGAATGGAGAAATCAACAAGAGTAGGCCAGATGTTAAAATTACCTTATTGATTGAAAATTCCACCCTCTAATCTATTCCCTCTTGGGTCACTCCTCCAAAACATGAACCCAAAATCAGAGAAACAAAGGCAAATAGGGTGTTCTTGCTCTGTGTTGAAATGATGACTACAGTTTGACTGACAGTTGAGTGTTTCTACCACTGAATAAATGTTTCCACATCTGGGGCCAGCTGATAAAGCATAACAAGTAAATTCATTTTAGGTGAGAGTTAGTTGAATATCCAACTTCTTTTCTTTTGAGTCCTTCCAAAATGGAAGGATTGTCTTTTGACGATTCCCCTTCCTCAATAATAACAGTCAGGTCAGGTTCTGACCAAAGCTCCAGGTGCTGTTCCTGTATGCAAATGTGCACATAACTATTCAGTCTAACATGTTTTACACTTATCTTGATAGACATACCAATAGACATTAAACAAAAAGAATAAAAAATAAAGCTGGCATGTAGAGTTGGAGCTTTTTCCATCTCTGTTCACTTTTTTGTGCTCTTTGCAGTTTTCGTTATGGACCAATCTCTGCTGAAAGTTGAAGAAAATCGGCAAAGACAACACCGCTCACTGTAAAAATATCGATCCATCTACAGCCATGGCTGTGGTTCTCTAGAACCATTTAAAGTGATTGTAGTTTAGGCTACGTATCATAGTTTTAAATTGAGCAACAAGGTTATAGCTCCGAAAAATCCCCAATGCCCTGCGTTGTACAAGCCGTCCCCTTAAATTAAATGTGGTTTTGTCTACATTATATATATTTTTTTTTTCAAAATGGTCTGCCTAGTGAGTAAAACATGATATATACATGATAGATCTCCTTGAGTCGATGCATATGCACCAGATTTGGTTTTTGGTTTGGTTATGTCTGTGTTTTTTGTGAAAAAAATCCACCAAGTTAGTAAAATATGAACCATTCGATTACAACAGAATTGCAGAAATTGATCTCTTCAAGTCGATTCAAATTCCCCGAATTTGGAATATATATATATATATATATATATCACCTGTAGTTGTTTCATATGCACCGAGTTTGGACTAAATCGGACAAATAATTGATGAATTATGGCTTTTAAGAGTTTTGGAGATAAAGCTCCCCCTAGTGTCAGAAATATACAACAAACCTTTCCCAAAATCAATCCAGTTCTTCCTCGCACTAAGGTCTACGTGCATAAAATTGGAAATTTAAAATAGCCATTGAGTTTCTCCGGAAAACAGTGTTTTGAGTTAATGCGCTAACAATGCAGATGCAGCGCCGATGATGATTCCATAATATCCCCGACTTTTCATGGACATTATTATGAGATGACATTGTCTGAGCCTGCGTCTTTCTGTGGTATAGAAACTTTGATTGAGATGCAGTTTACCCAGTTACACATAACAAAGATGGCTGTAGGACACAATGAGGGCAAAACTGTGGCAAAGACAGAGAAAACAAGAGGAAAGGATAAATGTAAGATCAAAATAAACTGTATGCATGGATTATGGCAGGAGCCCCTAGGGAGCTTAACAGAACCATACATACTCATGTAATCACATACACATGTGCAGACACACACACATACACACACATGACAGAAAGCCGCATCCCATAAGATATAATTGGCTGAGCGCATTGACCTTGGTAAGTGTGTTTGATGTGCTTGTACATGCATTTAAGTGCATATATGCAGGTTTCTAAGCAGGGTTAGAAAACAAGAAGCAGGTCTCACAAATGACTCATTTGGCTGCGTTTGCTTTTTTTTTTTTTTTCCAAACGTATGTCATTTGTAATGGTGGATGGGCTTTTAATAAAAGGAGCCCCTGGGCGCTTAAACCATGATAGTGAATTAAAGTGGGACTCCTGTCATAGTAGAAGATGGGGGGGTTGGGGCAATAAAAAAAGATGGGAAATGAGGGGGAATACGTAGTAATACTTTAAATATAAAGACTGAGCAACTTGTAAGTTCACTTTCTGTATCTATTGTGCATTCAACTGTGCATTGCCAAAGCAATGTACATACCCTCCTACACACACTGGTTTGTAAACCCTATAGGCCTTTGGATGTAGAGTGTGAAGAGAAGAGCTGCCTGTGGCAAAAGTTGTCCAATCTAATAACACTCAAAAATAGAAAGAACAGAGGAAGAGGAGTGTAAAAAAGTTAAAAAGAGCTACGTGCTGAATATGTATTTTAACTGAACAAAGCCGAGTAGCCAGGCTAGTTAGCATGATAGCACATAATGCATGAACAACCGCTTGCACACTCAAACAAGCAGAGTCAAGGTCATTCGGCCAAAAAGACACACGCACACACATACGAGTTACAAATACATCAGGCTGAAGGAGAAGAGGATCGTGAGAGCTGAACCGCCAGCACTCTCTTTTCAGAGGTCTAGGGCTGGTTAATGAAATAAGCCTTATCACTCAGCCTGAAGAAAACATAAATGAAAACCCACTGCATCAAGAAACATTTGCATGCATATGCAAATACTCTATACATAAAATGCAAAAGAGGAGTATTTAATGAAAATATTCACAAGGGTCACTGAAGCAACCCTCCTCCTGGAGGACAGTTCGATCTATAGAGCTCTGGTTTTGTGCCCGTCTGAAGAACTCAGTTTAACTTTTTATTCAATCAAAAGTACTTGATAAGTATAAGTAATTCTTATTATTCGTATAAAAGTTACTGTAAAACTGTAAAAAAAACATTAAAACATGCAAATAAGTCACACATTTGAATTATAAACCTATTAAGTGATCATTAACCGCAGTTTGACCGCATACAAACTCAGAGTATTTTTAACACAAGTACCACAACAATGTTGAAAAGTAATTAGTGTTTTGTGCATAAATACATGCTGATGAAATGACCATCAAGGATGAAACCATATTTTAAAATAAACTATGTAACGTCAACCTGCAAAATAAACCCAGATTGTGTAAAAACATGCAGGCATATGTTTCCAGTGCTCTGTTCAGACAACTTCAAAACAACAAATTTAAGCAGACAGCTTGTCTACTGAGTCTTGCTTTTTACTCTCTGCTTATCCAGTTTTCAGCCACAGTACATCAAATGCTTATACTCCAACTAGTGGTGTGGAGGTGAGGACGCGCAAAAAGCAAGGTTGCAAGCAACCATTGGTCAGAAAACTAATTTCCGCTGCCAATTAAAATTTTTGATAATGCAATTTCCTGCCTGAAGCGAAGGTTTGTGCCTCAGCAAACGTAGCAGCGCAGGTTAGCAGCGTATTGCAGCAGGCCATGCTACAGCGAATCCAGTTGATTCCAGTGACATGGCCCCATCATGTCATCGCCTGTTCAGAATCTTTTTGATGACAAAAGTTTGCTGTTTTTAAAAAAATGAATGAATGTATAAAATTGAATATTTTTATAGAGATATTAAAAGGTTTTGTGGTGTTGATAACAGCCTGTGGTTGTATAGCTGTGACCTGCGGTGCACTGATTACTGACATTTGGTCTAAAACACCCTAATTGTGGGATATTTAATTTGTTTACCAACAAGGGAATAATGGGGAGAGAATATTCAGAGAACAATTCCCTTATAGCTAAAACATGTCACGTCAAGCTGATTCTCTAGATGAGCAACATGCATGCAGGCTATTATTCCGTACAGAAGATGCTGATTAATATTCTAACAACAACAACCAGAGACACAGCGGACTACTTCCCTCTCTGTTCTGTGTCAACGGAACACAGACTGTGGTTTGCTGTCTGTGTTATGCTGCGTCCATTTCTCGTCTCGCATGCAAACCGATAATTAGCGATTAATGGTGCCGATTCCTCGACATGATCATGTACAGAGTTCTGCCAAACATCAAGTCTGCATTTCTTTTCTCCATTTGAAAATATCTTTGACAGTAGTTGAACCCACTGAACCACAGAATTTAGGACAACAGTTTAGATGACAAATGGAGGAAATGGATTCATCAATATATCCCATCCACTTGTAAATCACGACAAAGAGGTGTCCTCATTCTCAGGTCAACCACTGCAAAAAAGATGTATCCGAAAATATGGAATATATGAACTTATCCCAAAAAAGACAAGTGAAAAATTGCCTTTTGCTTAAACAAAAGTATTAAGCTCCATTCTGATTTCTTCCAGTTTTGTGTAAATCTAATACTAAACTTTGTTGAAGTGAAGCTCTCATTTAAGCTGCCAATCAGCGCCGCTATCGCTTCAGTAGTGTGGAGTAATTTGACAAGAAAGTATTGTGTGTTGGTAAAGCACAACATGAAGCGGTAGTTGAAACAGCTCTCTGTAGCGTTTGCTCCGCTTGAGGCTGTAACCTCTGACACTTATAAAGTCTTTTTTTTATTCAAACAGAAAAGTTACAAATGGAACTTTTCATAGTGTAGCCGTGGTTAGTGAATACCTGGTATAGAGGTACAATTGACTTGACTTTATCACTGAGCTTATAACTAAAATATGATTCCAACAGCACAAAGATGATTACAGCATTGCGATTAAAAAAAAAAAAGAAAATACATTACGCTGTATGGGTCATTACTTGACTCATTCAATGCACAAATATGTGTTTTTTTACTATTATAAGAGGATACTATCATTTCTTCCTGATCAATAATCTGGTTTAATTATTACTTATTTAGACGAGACAGGACCGGAAAGGAAGGATGGGAAGAGTGAGAAAAAAAAAAAAGGAAACAGAAAGATGTTTTGGGGAGAGAGAGACAATAACAATAAGAAAAACAAAACATACAACAACAAGAACAACCATAACAGAGTTCATATACAGTATATATGACCTTAACATTACCATACCATAACAGTAGGACCTTGTTCCTCTTATTGGACGTGTGTGAGAGAAACGTTGCAACGCCACACTGACCAGCAGTCGGCAGGGAGGGACCCAAACCTCCAGGCAGCCCTGGCCCCACAGAGCATGAAGGGCACAGAGCGCCTTCTGACCAGCCGACAGAAGGACAGGAGATTGAAGACTCCCGGCCTAACCTGTGCCAGCCCCCCCAAGACACAAGCAGAGCCCAGAGCCAAAAGACCTCAACCGGCCGAGACCCTCCCAGACCCCCCGGCACAAGGCCAGCCACCAGAGAGGTTAGGACCCCCACAAAATCACACTCAAGGGAGCAGGATGCCGCCTAACACAGCCCACCAGCAACATCCCAGGAGCAGGACCGACACCCCTCCCCCCAGGCTGTAGACCACATGGCATGGGGCATGGCATCCCCCTGTTTCCCCTGTGTACATTATTTTGTCAACTTCAGTGTGGAGGAAAGCGTGTGCATTTGTAGTAAGGTGAATGTGTGGTACTTGAGTAACTAAGGTAATGTGATTCAAATTGTGGGCAGTTGGGGCATGGACCCCCCAACGATGGAGCTCCTCGACATGCCCCTCCTGTCACCCATGCCTTCTAACATCAGATATCTAACAGATATCTGATGTTAAAAGGTATTTCAAATGTTTAAACGGTAAAATAGGCATGTTTCCAGCTGTCGTTCATGATGTTTCATCTTTTATCTCGTGTAAACATCTCACAGGGCAGGGTACCTTTGGGAAGGTCTACATTTCAATATGGATGCATTTACATTTCCACAGGATGAAAGGCTGTATTTAGTACACGCAAAAGTGCCTGAAAATGGGCTTGATGTTGCGGAGTTGGTTTGTGATGCAGTGGTTGGTGTAATTTCTTTGTGTTTGTGTCTCCCCGTGGCATGTAAAGCCAAGATAAGACATAGAGGTTTTGCATGTTTTCTTATTTCAGGAGGATCTTTGCCTTTAGGGGAATTCCCTCGACGGTAACCAACGTTAAAGCCCTCAGGCCACATGACGCACACAAACACACGCACGCCATGTTCATGTACACGTTATCGCTGCATAATTCTTCAATATAAACATCATTAATGTTTTTTCCCTACGTACTGTATTCTGTTAAATGGTTTGTCTGCACGCTGATATAAGGACACGCACGAAAAAAGGACTGAATTGAAATGCAAGGCAGATTTATTTATAAAGCACATTTCAGCAACATAGCAATTCAAAGCGCTTTCCACAAACAATGAAGAACACTGCGACAAGGTGCAAAAGAACATTAAGACATAATTAAAGCAGTCATAAAAAACATTAGGAAAGATTAGAACATTAAAACCTGTTTAAAAGTAAAAGCGAGAATAGAAGAAAATCAACTCTCTAAGCCTTTCGACCTCAGACAAAATACAGGAGAGAGAGTCGGCTTCTGACAAAAACTTTAAACAAATGTGGCAGATCAATGCCAAACTTTTCTGCATCAGCTCACACATTCAAGCACAAATGGTTTTATTCATTCATTATCAACCGATTATCCTGTTCAGGGTCGCGGCGAGAGCCTATCCCAGCTGACATCGGGCGAGAGGCGGGGTACACCATGGACGAGTCGCCAATTCATCGCAGGGCCGACACATAGAGACCTACAACCACTCACGCTCACACCCACTCCTACGGGAAACTTTTATAAACGGTTTGATATACTAATTATATCCCTTCAAAGTCTGGGATATTATGGAGTCATCATCGCCAAAATTTATAACCACATAGACCATACTGCGAGGAAGAACTGGAGGGATTTTGGAAAAGGTCTGTTGCATGTTTTCTAAAACTTGGGGGAATTTTATCTCCAAATCTTTTCGGCCATAATTTCTCAACCGTTGGACTGATTGAGTACAAATTTGGCGCATATGAATTGACTCAGGGAGATCTTTCTTGTATACATCCTGTTTTACTTTAATAGTTCATATTTTACTCTCTAGTGGGAGCTTTTTACACAAACACCGTTTTCAGGACTTAACTTCCTGACATCAACTGTTCTCATTTAGTCCATATTATATATCCTATATCCATAGGAGATCTATAATTAAATATCATATTTTACTCATGAGGGGGAACCTTTTTCAATCATGTTACACTGTTAGAACACCGTTTTCCAAACATTACTCAAAAACTGTCATTGATCATTTTTAAACTTAACACCCACATAGACGTTAGTGCAAGGAAGAACTGGATCGATTTCAGGAAACATCGGTCATATGTTTCTGACACTATGGGGAGCTTTATTACCAAGGTGATGGGCCATAAATTCTCAACCATTGGTCCAATTTAGTCCAAATGCGGTGTGTATGAAAGGGCTGGAGAAGATCCATCTTTCATAAATAGTGTCTTAATTGAATAGTTCATATTTTACTCACTAGGGGGAGCTTTTATGGAAAGCACTGTTTTTTCGACATTACTTCCCAACTGTAACTCCAAGTTTGTCCAATTTCAATGCATAAGAATCGACTCAAGGAGAGCAGTCTTGTATTTATCAAATTTTACTCTAAATGGTCATGTTCTACTCATTATAGAGACCTTTTTTTCTTTTTTTTTACGAAAAACGTTTTTTTGCAGACATAACTCAAAACGTATTTCTACAACAAAGGAGATTGGGCACATTTTGGGGAAATACCCTTGCTTTCGTGGATGAAAGCATAGGTCTAGTTTGATTCTAAACATGTTTGGGGGTACACTTACATTATCACCATCATTACTTTTCAGCTGCCCACTCTCCCTGCTTATTCAATTCTCTTAGTTAATATGTTCACGCGTGCTAAGCTATGGAAGAAATATAATTACTGCTTGAATTACTGTCAATAGCAATTTTTTTCCTCCAGCATAGAAACTGTCGAGAGGATGGGTAATGACGTACAAAGAATAGGATTTTGAGATTGGAAACTAGTGTTTGTAGTCTGCGTTCTATTTGTTGATATAGTGATACATTTAGCAATTAAACCAGTCTAAATTACCTTCTGAAAAAAGATTAATATTCTTCTCCTCACAATATGTGAGCCTATATGTGAGCCTGAGTTATGCAGATGAACATAGAATTTTTATAAGACATGGCTGTCACTCTGTCTGGAGACAGCACTGAAGCACTAAGGTGTCAGTTATCTGTCTAGCTGTGTGGACAGATTGCCTGTGGGACTGACCTCACTGCTTGACAACAAGGGGTTGACAGTGATGTAGTCAACGATTCGGAAGGAACAACAGAGAAGACGGGAAATAAGAGACAACACAATGAGTGATTATCCTGTCTATGTGCATGTGTGTGGGCGTTTTCATGTGCCTGTGCGTGTGTGTGTGTGTGTGTTTGAGTGTGTATAGATGTGGACAGGAGGATGTGCTGGATGGATAAATGACAAGATTTACAGCATTATATTTCACTTTCAGATTTACAATTCTGACCCCTAATTTCCTCCGTTCATTCCTTTCTTCACAGAATTGCACACCCACACATACACACCCACCCCCCACACACACACCTACACCCATGTTCTTCATGTGAGCATTGTAAATCAGGTTAGATCTGTCAGACAAGCGTGTCTCAGCTGTCACTAGCCGGCGTTTGAGTGTCAGATGAGTGTCTTGAGTGTCAGGAGGATTGGGGGGTTATTGTGTTTTGTGAGTGTGTCTGTGTGTGTGTGTGGGGGGGGGGTTATTTGTTGTATGGTTATGTGTGCATATTTGACTCCGGTTGCTTAGCAATTGTCTGTCAGTACCGGTGCGTTGGAGCTCCACAAGTGGGATCCTCACACATTTCACTTAGCATCTGCCTCGTTCATCATCTGCTGTGCTGTGTGTGTGATCAGAGGTGGAGCTCTTTTTTTGGTTTCTTTCTAATTAGCAACTATTTTTTTGTTTCCATCTTGCCCTGTCCCCTGCATCTATCTTCTGTCACACAAACCAACTGCATTTTCTCTCTCATCACATCCAGAAACCTCCTCTTTGGCCTTGCTCTTCATCTCCTGCCTGGCAACTCCATCTCCAGCATCTATCTACAATTGATCCACAAATTGTCCCTTTTTTTAGTCTAGCTTAAATTTCCCTTTCCAAGATCTTCATTGCGTGGCTCGTCAGCTTTATCCCTCTGTAGCTCCGACAGCTCGGCACATCACCCTTGTTCTTGAAAATTGCCATACTTTCCAAAGCTGCTCTCACTTCATCCTTATTAACCTGGGCCAGGACGTATCCGATTTAGTAATCAGGTATGTGTACTGCATATTGATTTGGAATAGGTTTCAAGTCAGATGCCCTTCTTGACACAACCCTTCTCATTTATCCGGGCTTGGCACCACCGTTTGAAGTACTCTCACTTGTCACCCCTTTGTGTCTGGATTAACTATTTCCTTTGCACATAAATATAAGAATCTCAAGATGGGGACTTATGTTAACTGTAGAATTGTTTAAAACATAATGTTATTAAGGCTGCATTAGTTTCAATTAGTTATTTACCGAAATAAATGTGAAAAACAAATACAACCTCCATGCAATGCTCTTAGCAGTGAGCCAGGAGATGTGAGACATTACACTAAATGATGCTAACATGATGATAAAGTTCATATTGCATTCGAAATCAACCAGCCTTGACAAGCAACACTCGTACAGGTGTTCAGCGACAAACTTCATAAATATACCTGTGTTAAATGTTATCATCTCATTTGCTAAATGGATTGTAATGGAATGAATGTAAATATCCTAAATGCATGGCAAAGAATATAGATGTTTGCCTTTTGCACCGTATTTTAGAATAACATCTGTTCGGTCATGGTGGCTATCTTTTCTCATTTTAAATCCCCTCTTCTTCTGCTGTTTGTTCCAGACAGCTCTACCTCTTGCTTCTGCTGAGGATCTACCACAAACAACACTCCTTTGCAAACGCAGGAAATACAACTGTTTATTCCTTTTTCTGAGAGTGATAATAATGTTTGGCAGCTGAGAGGCCAGTTGCCTCAAGTTCTAGCACTTTGTCTTTGAAACAACACTTTTCTAATTTGATTTATATATTTCCTCCAAGTTTGCCTCAAACCAACCACTTCCTTATTCATCCCTCTCTCTTTAATTTGAATTTTACCCCTCCCATCAGTGCAAAAAATTTGTCATCACTTTTTCTTTGTGTTTAACTTTAATATTGCCTTTTTTTTTTTTGGGTCTTTTCCTCCTTCATTTATTCATCTACATGACAAACAATAGAACAAAGAAATAAAGCTCTGCTGTCATTCAGTGAAGACTAATAAAGCAGTGCAGGTTATAATTCCACACTGACACATGCAGGCAGGCGCACGCACACACACACGCACACACACACACACACACACTTTGATACATGGCATCAATTATATCAATCCCATGTTAAATAGTAGGTGTTATCTCAGTCTTTAAATATCCAATTAACAATGAATGATTAACTGCCAGTTTACATCATGCAGATAGTAGATTGAGAATGTGGGCGCAGCCAGTGAACGCAACACAAGGACACATAGAAGTATCTGTTTAATTCACTTGTGTGTGTTCTGAACATGTGACATTATGAAAGATGTCACGTTTTTTGTCGGCCTGCCTACTCTATTAATGGAGGTAGGAAGCCGGGATAGCTTTTCATGTCATTAGGAATCATGATACGGCAATGATTTAATACTTCATAGGAAATATGTCTGATGCATTGAAAAACACAGAAATCACCTCTAATACAGAGTAAGTAGATGGCAGCAACTCTTGTTTTAGAAATTGAATGGGGAAATGACATCCACCTCATTTAGAAAGCAAAAAATCGGCATATGGAACATGCAGGAGCCGAGCTGGACAATGTTTTTTCTAAAGAATTAGGCTTCCGTACATGAGAGCACTAGTGTGAGGTCACTCGACTTGAGCATGCCCAGAATTTCTCTCCAGCCACATTTGCTAAATAATGTTCTCAGTGCAGTAAACAAGTACGAGTGATCTGTGATGAGTGATTTTGTAAGTACAACTTACTGTGTGCTTGGAGAAACCTAATATAATTGGGTTGCTATGTTAAAAGCACTTTGATGCTAGATGCGAGTTTATTTGCAAATATATGTAGCGGCGCAGCATTGTAATAATTCTGTGTGGCGCATATATTTACATATTCCTTCGTGGATTTAGGATTGAGTTGAAATTGAGCCCAGGAGTTTCTGCCTCTGGTGAATTTAATTTGTTGTGACACTCTTCCTGCTGTAGATGACTGAATTATCTTGTGCGCGCGTGCCTGCTCACTTTCACATTCACCCTCGGAGATATTCCTCAAAGCCAAGACTCATTTACAATCTTAAATACACAGAGTCAGACGTGCACAAACACCTTACATGCCTTCTAACACACGCGCACGCACAAAAAGTAGACGGGGCAGGTGTATGGGAAACATGCAGTGGGTAGCATTTTCCCCTCTCGCTCTGCAGGAGATTACACACTCTCATTTAGACTGTCTCAAGGAGAGTGGAACAGTGAAACTTAGAGGGAACAACTCTACAAACATGCCTGTTGGAAAACCTCTCCTGTGATTCCGCACTGAACAGACGGGTTTAGATAAGGTTCAAAGCTGCTGGCTGCGGAGCTAGATGCACATTATTGTTGTGTCACGCTGAGGCTTAAGACCTAAATGTGGATTCTAAGCAAAGGCCAAGCTCTAGCATCACTTCTTCAGCAGCAGCGTCACACTGCTAAAAAGGAACGCTGTGTTAATATATAACACCCACACTGACTTCTCTCCAAGGGGACACATTTTAATGGCCAGGTTTTTCTTTCCATAAGCATCGACCCTCCCTGTGATACAACATACAGAATTGTACTCATTATACACCTAAAAGGTTGGGGATTTTATGGAATCGACCGGCGTAGATCCTTCGTGCTAACGCGATAATTCAACCAAAATTCATGGATCGTCTTCAGATTTCATACCCACATAGATCCTTAGTGCGAGGAAGAACAGGATTGATCTTGGAAGAGGCGATGTTGGTATATTTTTAAAGCTAGTGGGAGATTCTTTTCCAAAAGCTTCTTGGGCCATAATTACTGGACATTAACTACATTGAGGCGATTTATCTTACATACATCAAACTCTAGCCTGATAGCTCATATTTTACTGACCATGGGGAGCTTTATTTTTTTTTTTTTTTACAAAAATAACCTCTTATACATTTGCCCGATTTAGTCCAAGTTTGGTGCATATGATTCAACTCGAGGTATATTTTGTATACATACCACATGTATGCTAATTTTCTAGTAAGCAGGGGAAGCTTTTTCTACATAAAAACAATGTTTTCTAAACATAGCTTCCTCACCGTTGTTCTGATTTAGTCCAGATTTCGTGCATAATTTACTCACTAAGGACAGCTTATTCATTTTTTTTTTTTACAAACAATACTGTTGACGAACTTCACATTTAATAAGAGGAGTTCAAAAAATTTGAGTGCTTGTACAATGCAGGGGACTGGGGACGTTTTTGTGATATACCCTTTCTGTCGGAGATGACAGCATGGGCCTAGTTCTGAGGGTGGGGCAGCATACCAGGTGTGTGTGTTAGCGTGGCTTCCCATGGAGAAGAAAAACCTCTTTTCTTTCTCTCACGCGGCCACGCTTGTCTCCGTCACGCCTCCAATACCATCTCCCTCTCCAAGGTCTCGTGAAAAAACACTGCCTTTCACTCCGTCTGCAGAGACAAAGACAAAGACAAGTCATTATTCCCAGTGTTTTCTTCTAGCTGGCCATTGAAATGAATCATTATCTCTGTCATGTGTCATAATGTGTAGCTTTCACATGTGCTACTTGTGAAAACATGAGCAAATCCTTCCTGCATTAGTGCAATGAACTAATTACTTGACAATATCAACCCCGCCAATCTGCATATTTTATGAATCGTGTCGGGCTCCACATTCCGTGTGAGCTTCTTTTAAACCCTCAATATATCCGGACATTTCCCTTTTCATAAAGTCAAATGTCAGCAAATGATGAAGAGAAAATGAAACATTAAGCACAGATAACATCGGCCAAACACATACACATGCATGCACGTGGACACACACACAAACACGCACACACACACACACACTCAGTACACTGTATGAATTCTATTGCCTGTGCTTTTGTAATTAGGACTCAGTATGAGATAAAATGGAGCACCTGGGTGCCCTGCAGTGGAATACCCTCTGCCTGAACTGTGTTAAAATCTTTCTAATCTTGAAAACAAAGCTCAACGTACTTTGGTGCCTGGACAGTTGAAATGTAACTTAAATAGCGGAGAGGATAGTATTTCAAATATTTATCTCATGCAGGTGACCTATTTTGACTGTGGAGATAAATTGACTCATATATATCACAGAAAAAATACAAGTTTAGAACATTATACATATTTAACAAAACGCTTTTTTTCATATTCAGCAACACTATTCCCTACAGTAGAAACAAAAACAACGGATATATAATACAAAAAAAGCTTATATTTTAATATCTCTATTAAGACGTACATATTGTCATAAACTCACTGCAGTATTTCGGTGTTGTGTTTCATCTCTATTTTGTGGATTAAGTGGATTTTATCAATAATATAGGCAGGGGCTTTCAGCTGAAATCTCTTTGTTTCATGGAGGGAAACAACCAATAGGCTCGCTTTCAATTGTATTTCCAATCATCGCAGATTAATGCATTGGCAATGGGTTTTTTCAACAGCCTTGGATTCTCAGGAAGTAATTTTCTAGTTCAAGTATTTGCTACATCGACACTGATAAAGTATGGAAGAAAAAAGTCAGTTGATGCACAGGATATGACAGAAGAAGAAAGAATTATCTCTGAGCACGTTGGTCCAGGTGATTCTACTTTTAAATAATTTATCTTACTATAATAATCTGTATTTTATGTTTGTGATGGCGGTGATGGAAGGTAGTCTCTGTCGAAGGACACATTTCTCAGTAACGCACTAGCTGCCCAGAAAACACCGTAAACCCCTGACATTTCCTGTTGTGCCTTCAGAGGCCAACAGGTTCTCTAAAAGTATCCAGTGACAAATCTCATCTAGATTAGTTCCCTAAAGTTCACTAGAACTACAATTACATTATTTGATACCCTGACCATAAAGTTTTCATTTATGATTCTTGTGAGAACATCTCAACACTGACTGGATATTTAGTACAGACATCCATGTTCTCCCAATGATGACTTCCTCATGGCGGCTGTAACTCAGTAAGTAGACTGGTCGTCCCCCAACCGGGATTTCCGAGGTTTAATCCCAGCCTAAGCAGTCAACATGTCACAGGGACTTTGAGCAAGACCCAGAACCCAAATTTGCTCCTTAGTTGCAGCAGATGTCTGGCCATTGCTGCTCAGCGAAGGTGATGAATGCAGGGAACCAATTACTATGCTGTAGCCTACTGCTTGTACGTGACAAATAAAGGCTTCTATTCTAATGAGTTTGCTGCTCATTTAGAGAAGTGAAAGCGTCTCAAAGTTCATTCTTGATTCCTGATTAAATTGTACTTGTACAAAGTCTAAAGTGTAGCTCCACAGCGTCATTTTTTTAAGTTACTATTACCTTTTTGATATTTTAATTCAGAAGAACAACGGTGACACACAAGTCCCAATGATTTAACCCATAAGACACCTTGGTGACTCGAGTGTCACAATCTATTTAAATGCTTTGGAAGGTTCCTCAAACAGCTTTATCTCTCCTTTATAACTGATGAAGTAATTTAACAACTCTAATGCTTTGAAGACATCTCCAAGATTACATTTAATCATTTTAATTTGTTCTGACCAAAGTCCAATTTATGAAGGGGGCGATTTAGAAAATACTTCTCAGATTGGGAAACCTAATCAAAATAGTTGATATAGATATAGTAGAATAATTTTGATATACATTGTTTAAATGCCTATAAAAATGGAAATCTGTGTTCTTGGGGAAAATATCAGTCAAGCTGTTTTATTTTGAAATGAATAAATAACCATACAAAATAATGTCACATATGTTGAACATTATAGACCTCTGATTTCAAAGGGCAGCAAAAATTTCAACAATGAAACCGGAACTGTGTTTTATGTGATCCATCTATTTGATCTATCAAATACCTCCTATAATTCTTCTATAAGTAGATATGGGTCTGGGTTCCTGCGTTTTTGTTATCTTGTAAGCTTTAAGGTAAGGCGGTACAATGTAGCCGTGGCGGTATCACTGTGATGATGGTACAATGCGATGGATATTGGTGTTTGTGTGGGTTATAAATATCATGTGTGATAGTTGTGTGTAATGGCAGCCATTCGGGGGCTGTTGGAGATGGTAGTAGATGTGACACCTGTCATTAAAGTGCACCCTTTTTCTTTCATGTTCCTATTATTGACAGCTCTAATGAGTGTGGGAGTGGGCACAACTATCTATACGCAAGCAGGAGCTCAAGAGTGTTTTTCCATTCATTGGGAATGAAAACAGATAAGATACTTCTATAATGACAGAGATTTACAAACAGCATTAGACCGAAAACGGACAGAAACTAACATATTTCTGTAGTGGGTAGTTTTATTCATCTGGACCACAACTTGCCAAGTCCTTGGCTTCTCTGAGGTTTTTACAGATGCTAGTCGGTTTGTCTTTGTAGCTTCTATCATGGTTTTATTTAGAATTCTGAATAATCACAGCAAATAACAATTATTGCAGTATTATTGATAATAATAAAATATGATATAAAATAATAAAAAATATATATACTGTTACAATATTGATATTAATATATAACACTCTAAATGATAAAATATGTTTTATTATATTGTGATATTAATTTTATTTTATGTAAATATGTAAATGTAAATAAAATTATCATTATTATTATTATGTATATATATATATAAAATATACTGTTATAACACAGCAAGTGATATTTAGCAAACAGAACTTTTTCTTCATGGAAAAGATTTATATTTATTTCTTACACTAGAAAGAAATAGTTTGGAGCTTTATCTTGCCAGATCTAAAACCTATTAAGAGGCCAGATCTTGTTTGAGCATTGCCATTTGTATGGCACTACAGGTGTCAGTGTGGGTGCATGCATTTGATATTTCTCACAATTCATATTCTAAGAGAGTGCGAAGGGGAGAGAAACCAGAGCTTCAACTGGAGAAGTTAAAAATGGTACCTGTCTCTATGTATTTTTAGCTCACCTGGACTCCACTCAACCATACCAACCTGAACATGGCTGAGATTTGTTTCCAGTCAAAGTGTCTTCCCATGAACAGATTTTCATTCTGTTGAATTTAAAATGAATTTGAACGATTTCTAATGGCAATGAAAATACAGTTATAAAACCATTTAAATGCTGAGTTGTGAAAATTTTCAGCTTTCTTGCAGTCATGTGTGAAAATACTGCAAACACTCTAGTTAAAAATACTATAGTTTGTCAGTGCTAGTGGCAATATATAGCTGGGGAGCAAGTGGTATAAACCACTGGTAATTGAATACAGTGTCCCAGTGGGAAGATGAAGGGTAGCCATGCTTTTAGACTGAATTAGCGACCCTCTCCCGCAGGAGCACACATTTAGATACTGTGCACCCAAGTGGTTGTCTGTGTGTGTCTCTATGTGTGTGTGAGTGTGTGTATGTGTGTGTGCATACGACCTGCATTGGTAGGCATGAGTGCATGAGTCCATTTACCCTTACTTTTACGGTTTTGGCAAGCTAAAACCCATCACATTAAGATAGTTAAAATTTAACTTCAATTTGACATCGTTGCTTATGAATAATAATAAATGATTAATAAACATTCATAAATGAAAGGACGACTTTCCATGAAAAGTGCTGACTTTGGATCCCGGACGGATTGTGTGTGTGTGTGTGTGCAACTGTCTGTTTAAGCAGGCGCAAACGAAACACTCTGCCTTTTAAAGACAGTGTGAAAATGCCAAAGAAAAATATAGGATGGAGGTAGGCAAGAAGCCAAGTTAAGGGGTGAGGGGAGGTAAATTATTCCCTTGTTCAAATTCAGTCAAGATATTTGCTGTGTGCCAAATGCTAATGGAAGGTTTAATGCATGTTTTTGCGTGTGCTAGCATTTTTCTTCTGGTATATTTTTATAAGGCTAATATAGATTCCAGCACAAAATCCTATAATTAGATCCAGCAGAGGGAGATTACAAGCTGTCATGGCATTGGACGGATGGTGGATGGCTGGATATATGACAGTTAGTCTGTCAGAAACTCTGCTTTTGTTATTCTGATCATCCCTCTGAACCCCCCCTCCCCTCCAAAGCATTGGTGGTTGTGGCTGATGACTCTGCTGAAACTGATGAAATAATGAGCCTACTCCGCTAATAGTGGGTGGTGATGACGAGGTGGAAGACATACATAACGGCAACATAAAAGGTACAGAGAGAATGATGTTTAAAAAGACAGTAAACTGAATAACATGATGGCGGGTTATTGTGCTACTGGATAGACGTGACCAGCTGAGGATAACAGCTAATATCTCATTCGACAGAAAAAAACAATGCAAGTTCTAAATAAAGATTAGTCATTTGTGATAAATACGTATGACTGGATGGTGTGAACTGTGCAAGGTAAACATTTCTTGACTGAGCTTCATTTGCAAAAGAGCTCCATCAATCCAACAGATGTATTCTCTTTCTTGACATGTATCAGTATCAATTTTAATGATTCATTCAGGTCTCTATAATATAAAAGATAATTCCAGACACCGATAATCCAATTACCCCGCTTATCCCTTCTCCTCCTCCTTAATAACTCCCGCGGAACCCATATTACCAGAGAAGATTTTAACTGAACATGAAGCTTCCGTTGAAATTTTGCTTGAATTCTACAATATCAAAGTCAATTACGTGAAATGCAAAAACAGTGTAGTGTGGCATCCTTCTGCTACGCTGAAGCAATTTTTTGCATGATAAAGCATAAAGACTCCATCATGTTGTGAATCAGAAGTGGGCTAAACCAGACACAGGCACTACAAGTGAAGAGAGGATTTGCATGGAAATCAGCTGTCTGTCTCCAGCAGACAAACCGCTTTAGTCACACAAGCAGACAGCATACACACAGTACGGTAATTGAACACTAAGACATGTCAGTTGTTTTTTTTTGTTTTCTTGAATACCTGCTCTCTCTCTCTGAGGCTCTGTTTGGATCATCTATTTCTTTACTGTCTTTATTCCTGGCCCTAACTAATAATGGACGGTTGGAATTTCAATAACGAGCCATGCATTTAAGATAGTAACACTTTCATTGAAATGATTTTCAAAGTGTATATTTCTTTTACAGCATGAGGAAAAGGCGTGGAAAAGGTTGTGGCCTCTGAGCACCAGAAATATTGGACACCTGATGATAGCGTTCTGCAGTGAACCAACTTACACAGACATAGGAGAAAATGTGTCACTTTTCAAACAGAAGGCCTACTCCGTGTCTACTACAGACATATTTTGGTAAAAAAAAAACACATGTCACATAGTTAATATGCAAAGTAGATGTAAAAAATATGATGTCATGCCAGATTATGTCATTAATCTCCCTCATCAGTCATCTCATTCCGTATGTACAGAAGGTTGTTTGAAGGGGAAAGAGACAAGGATATATTTGAAAAGCATGGTTAGAAATCAGTCACTGCTCATTTACTGGATACTCTAAAACTGTCTTTACGCCCGGAGGAAGACAGTTTATGAGCAGGGACAGAATATGCCCTAGGCTTAAAAGAACTTTTGGAGAGGATTTTGACACTTTGTGACATGTGTCAGGGAGATATTTTGGAAACAGCCCTATATCAAAGATATCGTCGATATTTGACGACAATGGGGTGTTTATGGGTGATTTGATTAATGCTATTGTCAAAAAAATTCAGCATTTTTGTATCAAAGGGGGAGTTCTCCATTGTGGATATATATTTTTTGGTCTATGAGAAGAGTTCCCCTTTTTGTCGCAATGTAATCAAACAACACCTTAAACCCAAATTTTTACTGAGCGTACACAATTGCGTGGTTAATTAAGTGGTTAGTAATTACTAATTCATGAATATTTTTTATTCATTATTATAGTTCCACCTACATGATTGTGATCAAAAAACTCCCAAAAGTGCCCTAACTCACCATGGTTAAGAAAGCATGATCATCACGTCTCATTGTGAGGTCATGATGTAACGTAACCTAAATGCATTCCAGTATATTGTCTAGGATAAAATGAAACTGACCTCTGGGTTAAAATCTGTTGCGAAATCGTATATTCATTTTTAAGTTATTGCAAAAATCTCCAAAAGTGTCCTATCTCTCATTGGTTTTCAGAAAACACTATAATGACCTCATGTCATGAGATCATGACGTAATGTCATGCAAATGTAATCCTCTTTAGGATAGACCGAAACCTACCTCTGGGTAAAATACAATAAAACAAATACAAAAAAACATTACCTCCATGAGTGGTTTGCATCATTCACTTGACGCATAGAGCATGCAATGACCATCTTAAGATAACTTCAGATGTTATGTTTCTGGAAGTGAGGGGAGGGGTTTAATGAAAGTGAGCACAACAACCTATCAGCACAAGTATTAGTGGAATTTTATACCAAGAAGCTTTAATGTTTGTGCTTTTACTTGACTTTTGGTTGGCCAGTGTTATGGTTGATGCAGTGGGTAGCACAGTTACCTTACAGTAAGACGATTCCGGGTTCAAATCCAGTGACTTTCGGTACTCCAGGTTCCTCTCAGTCCAAAAGGCATGCAAAAAAGTGAACTAGTCACTTTGAGTCACCTGTACTTGAACGTGAACTTTAGTGTGACTGGCTGTCTATCTCTGTGTGTGTCCGCCGTGTGAGGAACTGCTGACTTGTCCAGTGTCTACCTAGTCCAATGTCATCTGAGATTGGCTCCAGTCCCACGCCTGAAAAGGATAGGGGGTTACAGGGGATGCATGAATGTTTTAATTTATTCACTTCTATAAAATGTTGTGTTTTATGCAATCTCAAAATAAACAGAAGTAGGCTATTGATTAAATTAGAAGAAAATAAATGATTTACATTTACAAATTATTAATAAATAATGAGTTCTGCTGACCAATATATCTCTAATTTTAATATATACTTTTATGAATGTCTTATTTACAATGGTAATTTTGTAACATTTCTATCAATTGCGTTACTTTAAGTCAAGACTACTTTACGGACTACATGTTTAAAAGTTCATGTAGCATATCACCTGAAAGACTGTCCGACACTTTGACTGATGATTTCAGATTAACTTAAATCCAAAAACCACAGTAAGAGCTGGATATGAACCACAAACAAGAATAAACAAAAAACATACCCTTTAAGTTGTTTTACATGAATGCATAGCATTGGAATAGCATAAAGCTAATTCAAATTAAGCTAGCATTAACTTAATTGAACACTTATACAAAATTACAACACATAGAACATAAATATATAAACCATATTTTCAAATGACTGTTAAACAACAAATAAAAACCTTGTGCCACTTCGGAGGATTGCTTAATGCCAAAACTTACTTTCTTTTTGTCTTTAAACTTTACCGTTTACTTCCGTTGTTTGCGCTGTTAAGCTACTGTTCACTAAAACAGGAAGTCCGCGCCTGTACCAGGAAGTGTCTTTCAAATTCGAAGCATATTTATTAAAATAAAATAAAAACAGGAATACGATAGTCTGAACATACGATCACACAATAAAAGTGAAAGCAGGACTTTAGACCGTAATATCAACATATTATTTATACTTCGTCATCCATTATCCAGTGAAAAGTTCTCTGTTAATAAAACTCAACATGTTCAGTTTTCACTCAAGGTGAAACTAAAGTGGTTAAAGGCAATAGGTTTCCACACTATTTTCTTTATTAAGTCAGATAATTCAGGATAAGAATGTCTATTATGTAGTTAGAACAATTACCTGAGCAGCAGCAGGACGCCCTGTCTGGCACATGGGGAGCAAATTGGAGTTCATTGTCTTGCTCCAGGACACTTTGACAAGAAGACAGCCGAGGATTGGGATAAAATCAACACCCACCAACTGATGAATGAACAACCACTCAGCCGTTTAAGGCCCTTCTTCAGGTATTCCAGGTTTTTTGAATTGAAGTCTCCTCCGAGGCAGAAAAATAGCGCCTGAATAGACAAATAAAATAAAGGATAATCAAATCATCTAATCTGATAATAAGCAGTGAAGTGTTTTTAAAGCAAACATAATACACATCCAGTTTGTTAAAAGTAGGAGATTGTCCAATAAAAAGAAAGAAAAAAAAATCCAAACAGCAAGAAGCAATTACGGAACCATTATACAGTAGTTTGATGTAATAAGATTTTATTTGATCTGTTTCATGAGTTATTAGTCCATAAAATGTTACTGTTTAGAAAACACTGAAGTCGCTGATGACCAAATTTATGTATTTATTTTCATCAGAAACTCGAAAGAGTTGACTGATTATGCAGTGGGTTTCTCAAGCAGTAACTGAAGCAGATGACACAGCTATAATTTGGTCTCTCAGATGCTCCATCGACAGTCGCAGCACACACTCTCCCTCTCTCTCACTGATGGAGAGTCACGACTTTTCTTCAAGTTGAGGAAATATGCAAGTGCACACACACACACACACAGACACGCACACACATTAAGAACCACTCACTCATGCACACATAACTTTTGTGTCTGTTTATGCTATCTGAATATAAGAGCCTCCACATACACACACACGCACGCATATACACGCGCACACATAAACTTCAAAGATTCAGATTCATGAAACCACGTCATGAATAGTAATCATGTACATTTCCATAACGCAAAACATAATCCCTGGTGAAAATTCATACAAAGAAATGAATTACAGGGCGGGGGAAAAAAGTCGACCGACAAAACACTGCAATAATGTCATAAAGGATAATGTGAAGGAAAATTTAGTGAGGTTAGCAGTAAGAGGTGGCGGCGGCGCTGGAGGTTGGGAGGAGATCGTGTAGGTGTGCGAGTGCATGTGTGCATGTAAGCGTTGGCTCGGCAGCTGTACCTTTACATATGTCATAAAATGCAAGTGTAATTTCAAGACGGTGTGCTTGGTGTTGCTTCAAATGCTCATCCTCATGCGGACATGGATGTGTGTGTCAATGCGTGAATCTGACTGTGTGTGTGTTTGTGTGTGTGTGTGTGTGGGTCTGTACGTGTAATATTACGGTTTATGCTGTGAAGTTAGACCTTATTAAAGGGAGTGTAAAGCAGAGGGAATGTAATTACCAAACATAAATGAGAAGCTCTCACCCAATGCATTAAATTACCCTTAGAGAGGAATGCCAGCTGATAAATGGACTTTCTCATCTTTCTGTGTGTGGGTGTGTGTGCGTGTGGGAGAGAGAGAGAGAGAGAGAGAGAGAGAGCACATGGGCATGAAAGCTATCTTAAGTTAAAAGATATTGTGTGACAAAGTACTTCTATCTGATGATGAGAGATTGTGTGTGTGTGCAAGTGTGTGTGTATGGAGAAAAAGAGTCATTGCAGTTTTGTATTACACACTTTGATGGTGAGAAAATTGGACGTCGCTCCAACTGTTACAAACTAGGCATCAACTCCTCTGAGTGTGTGTGTGTTTGTGTCTGTGCATGTGTGTATGTGCTGGATGCACTTCTGTAGAAATCCCCAATATTTTTTTTTTTTTAAACAATTCATTTTTTTTAAAGCTAAGCCTATGCAGCCATTCATGACCGCAAGGATATATATATATATACCCTATATATATATATGTGGACTATATATATATATATATATATAGTCCACATATCTCATATATGTGCAAGAAATCCCCCTGACTGATCTCCACAAATTAAATGTGAAGTTATGGCCACAGACTGTTCTGGGAAAAAATAAATAAATAAAAAAATACTAAAAGATATTAATCACCGATAGTGAGTAAAATATCAACTTCTGGAGTCAAGTGTTATATTTGACGGATACATCTCCTTCAGTCAATTCATATACACTAAATTTGTACTAAATCAGACAAACGATTAAGAAGTTATGTAAGAAAAACTATGTTTACTGTACAAAATCTCCCCCTACTGAGTAAATTATGAACTTGTAAAGTAAGACACAATAAATACAAGATAAGATACAAGAAGATCTCCTTGAGTCGATTCGTATGCTACAATGTTGACTAAATCCGACCAACGCAGAAAGATCACGCTCCGATTACTTTTGGATATAAAGCTCCCCCTGGTGTCAGAATAATACAATTTAGCTATCCCAAAATAAATCCAGTTTTTACTAGCACAAGGGTGTATGTCGGTATATAAATTGAAAATTATTAATGTTATAGGTTTTGTATTAAGTCAGAGTTTTACATATATATAAACTCCCCCTTGTGAGTTAAAGATGAACTGCTAGAGTAAAGTATCCAGTCAATTCATATGCAACTAATTTGGACGAAATCGGACAAACGGTTTGGAGAATTTGGAAGATAAAGATCCCCGTAGTGTTGGAAACATACAACGGGCCTTTCCCGAAATCAGTCCTGTTCTTCCTCTCGCTAAGGTCTAGGTCTGCACAGAATTTGAAAACGATCCATGAAAATGTTTTATGAGCTATTGGGCTGACACGAGGGATCTGCAGCGCACGATTCCAAAATGGCCAATTTTTATTCTATTTTCTGGGCTATAATAAATGTGTGTATTCAAATAAACTGTATATGAGAGATCAACTGCATAATGGTGTTACTGTGTCAGCGGATGTGAGAGCTTGTGAACGTTTACGAGAAACTATAAATTGATTTATGGGACGTGTGTGAGGAAGTGGGGCAGAAGATATGTATATGATATGTGTACAGAATTTATGCATTAATGTTTCTTCCTGTCTTTTGCCCCTGACTGCCTTCCCTCCTCCCTCCTCCCCCCTCTCTTTCCTCTGCACTGCCCTTGCAGTGTCCTTCTCTCTGCCTCCCTCCATCCTCATCTCTCGCCGTCTCCATCTTCTGGCCTTGCTCTCTCTGTCTCTACATGTCCTCCTTTCTCCTGCATCAGCCTCTTCACACAGACCGACACACTCCCACAAACACACGCACACACACACACACACACACACTCACAACTTCTCATCTCTCATCCTTCTTGCGTGTCACTCTCTCCTCCTTCCCTCCCGATGCTCCCTCTCTCCTTCTAACTTTCTGTATGAGGGGAATAACATGCTTCAGAGCTCTCGGACGGAGACTGGTGCAGGTCCAATCAGAGCTGCACCAGACCTTATAAGCAAACACAGCGACACGGACACACACCTGCAGAAATATTCACAATCAAACGCACACGCCCAGGAACACACGGAGGACTGTGGGGCAGATGCCAGTACAGAGGGAGAAAGATGAAACAAGCTGTCAGAGAGGAAAAGTTGCTGCAGATTGTACGAGAAAAGACAAGAGAGAGGGAGCAACGGGCAGAGCAGGCAGGAAGCGGAGGAAAGGGAAGAATATAAGGAGAAAAATAAGACAAGGTAAACACTCTGACCGACTGTAAGGAGACAGAAGCACGTAAAAGCTGTGAAATGGGGATAATGGGGATGGAATGATGGAGTTGGAAACGGACAACACGCAGAGCAGAGCGACAGACTGACAGGAAGATAAACTGACAGAGACTCAACAGAGGGGTTAGTTTGCTAAATGGGTCTTCTTGATAATTGTGTTCCATGACAGCTGACAGTAGCGCCACTTAATTAAAGCCAAGCAGGAAATGGCTATTTATAGATGCTCCATCCCATCAGCATTAAATGACATGGTGTTTTATTTCCCAGCCACTGAATAGCTGCAAAATGCTGACTTTGTGTAATTTGATAAGTGTTTGTTAGCAGGGATGTGTGTGTGTGGTGTACGTGTGTGTGTAGTGTACATGTGTGTGTGTGTCTGTGTGTATGTGGTGGGTGTAGCAGCATGCTATCAGGATACGTGTGTATGTGTGTATGGCAGCCAGCTAGTAGGATGTGTGTGTGCGTGCTTGTGTGTGTATGGCAGCATGCTATTAGGATGTGTGTGTTTGTGTGGAGTGTGTGTGTAGCATTATGCTATCAGGATGTGTGCGTGTGTGTGTGTGTGTGTGTGTGGGGGGGGGTATATCTCTCTATAGAAAACAATGATAGAAATATTTTACTTAGTCAAAAAAATAAAACTGTATTATCTACCTTCAGCAGTTGACAGCAGGCATTCACACACATGCAAACACACACAAACGCACACAGACACACACACACACACACAATAAACACATACACATACACGCAACACACACAACGAGGTAATGTTGACATGGGTCTAAAGACTCAGGCTATTTATTGAATAGGGGTCTTGTTGTGGGTGCTGATGTCCGGCCCACTTTGGCGCAGCCATTATCTGGGTGCAATATTATAACCCCTTCCCCGACGCACATGGTCTCACTGCCTGGACCTCATGAGCCCCCCTTCCTGCCCTGGCGTCTGGTGTCCCGCTCCGCATGGTGGCCGATGCATCATGTTTTATCCGGGCCATCCCAGTGGCGCACAGCCCAGCGCTGGGTCATCTGGCCGGTGGGTTTGTTGGGGTTGGGTTGGTGCTTGTGGTGGGGCCGGCGCTGGGGTGAACCTCGCTCCCCCTTTCCCGTGCCCACAGTTGTGTACCTCCTGGGCCTCTGCCCTGTTAGTTGTACCGGGGCACTGTGGGTGTTTTGGGCTCCGAGTCCTGGGCGTTCTTGCAAGTTTGGGGTCTGAACGCAATATGTGACTTCTCTTGGACGCTGGAGAGGGTCCTGTGCACTGGTGAGGATCTTGCTGCCTGATCCTGGCCCGACACAACAGCATCCACTAAGACCCGATCTACAGGGTTGACTGGGGCAACCAGAGGCTGCTGTGATAGTGTCTCTGTGTTCAGTTCTCAGGAATCTTTAGACTCTGGGCTGGCTGGGGTCATGAAACACAAATCTCTGTACTTTTAAGTACTGTAAGTTACCAACTTTGATGTGAAATAGGTGTTAGTTCCAAATAAAGGGTAATAGGAAAGTCTTTCAGGGAGGGCCGCTGTGGGACACACGCACAGAAATAATATTTATCTGCCGCAAGATCAAACTGCACGTATTCTAAAAAAATTGTTTTTACCAAATCATGACACAAACACAGTTTACGCGCAGATGGACAGACAGAAGAAAGAAAAAAGAGAACTGGAATGGATGTAATTTAGTGTGGAGATGGAGAGAAAAAAGATATATAATGAACACTAATTCAAAGACTTATCCGTCTGCCTCGCCAGAGAGTATGCGGGCCTGAGCCAGCGCACGGAGAAGAGCTTTACGAGAGAGAGAGAGAGAGAGAGCGAGAGAGAGAGAGAGAGAGAGAGAGAGAAAGAGAGAGAGAGAGAGAGAGAAGTTGTTATCGTGAGTGTACGCCGAATGGCAGACCTTGAAACACATTTATAGCACACAGAATTTTTTTTTTTTTTCCTCATGAGAATATAGTTTTGTTTGCTCAAATGCTCTTCATTACTAAAGAATATTTTGTCTTCAAAATATACTTTATGTTCATTAAAAACTAGGCCTACACTGTCCGCCCCTGCAAGCAGTCACCCTGATAGAACTCCTCAAATTAAATGTAAAGTTAAATCAAAAAAATTGTGTTTTTCCTTATAAAGAAAACTCCTCCTATTGAATTAAACATTATCTATTAGACTTAAATATGATATACATATAAGATAGACCTCGAGTTTATTCCTCTTCACCAAATTTGGAAAAAATTGAACAGTTAAGAAGGAATGTCCAAAAAATAACTTCCCTTAGTGAATAAAATATGAACAATTAGACTAAAACGCTACATCATAGATCAGCTAAAAGGTTGAGAAATTATGGCCTTAACACTTTTGGAGATAAAGCTCCCCCTGGTGTCAGAAATATCAAATAAACCTTTCCAGAAATCAGTCCAGTTCTTCCTCGCACTAAGGTCTATTTTGTTGCTTTTTTCATGGCCAGAATTCGAATTGATCTGAATGCGAGGCAAAAACTTTTAAGGTTTATTTTGTCCATCTGTTCATGGATCGTGTGATGGTGTAAAGTAAACAGCAGGAACCACCCGTAGAAAAGAAGGTTTAAACCCTCCTTACTGGGTTGTGGCAGCAGGATGTAGATGATGTAGATGATGTTCTTGAACCCGGTGGGCCCCGAGACTGAGCGGGACCACAGAGAGCGGCTGGTGGGACTGCAGCAGGCGGCCGGAGGAGGCTGGCCCACGAGCTCACAGGTAACCCGGAGAACATGACAGAGGTGAAAGCAAAGGGAATCAACAACATAGAAAACAGCTTCAGACTGAGGATGAGCATCGCCGCTGCGGAAGTCGGGAGGATCTGGTGAAGAGCGGAGGTTGAGCCCGGGGTAAAAAAAACGCTGAGCTGGATTGTAGATGGAAGACTTGTGTGGGACCATCAGTCTGTGTCTCCGGGATGAAGCTGGGCCTGAAACAAACACTCACAGAAAACCAGGAAGAGAGGGCAGCAGAAGGCGTCTAGTGAAATATGCAATTAATTTTAATTCATCCACTACAAACCATGTAATTGATAGATTAATTTTTTTCCATTTGCTTGACAAGCCGAGCCATTTGTCAAAATTTTCTCGGTGTCTATCCCTTAAGTAACTTTAGATAATACACATTAAATATGGAATTCATATACGTGTTCTGAAGTTGTGTGTTTTTATTTATTTTATAAATTTGTTTTTAAAAGATAGACAAGTTTTGGACTTTCTGAATAACAGGATTTAAGTAATGATGGAGGATTGAATCTTTAACTTTGTGGATAAAGAAGCTCTAGCAAAACATAGAAATTGAAAAGAAAAAGATATTTGAAGAAAATATATCCCGAGTGTTTTGCAACCTGGTCTCGTATTTTCATCACAGTCAGGTGACATGGTTGAATTCTCCGGGCTAACCTTGAAAAAAACATCTGAGTCGTCTTTAATCCAAACACCCTTAGTTATTTAATCTTCAATTGAACTTCTTTTCTCCGAGCGATCCTCTTTAAGTATCTGCAGAATGAACAGAAATGGTCACAGGTTACAGTCAGCTATTATTCCTCACCTGCTGATTCTTCTCTTTCCTTTCAGCGTTGGATAAGATATCCCAGCATTTTCTGCTCACGCTGGAGTTACATCGCCATTGTGAGCAGGACAACGCCGACATTTTAATCCCTTTATCCAAGCCTGTAACTACCTTCGCTGGATCCTTTCCCTTCGCCGTATGAAATATTGAGTCTGAGCGCTGCGTAAGAACAAATGTTGAAATACCTGTAGTTTTAAATATTGATAGAGCTGAGTGAGTCAAACCATGAGCCTGTCCTTACTGGAGCATTTTAAGAGATAATGGCCGATGATAGAACCACACACACACACACACACACACACACACAGAAGACCATAAATGTGTTGGATTTCTTCACCCTCCTTGAAAAACTATGCATCCAAATGATCTCAGAGAGGCTCAACCACTGCCAGCGCTGACGCTACACGAAGAACAGAACTCTCACGAAACGCATGAATGCCTGCCGGTGTAATCTGTAGTGAAAATGAATCCTCTTGAGCTTACTCTAAACTCCCAGAGTTCACTTCTTACCAAATCCGTCTGTCTGTGGGTGTCGTCCAATCCGACGCTTTATCCCCTGACTTTTTGTGAGCTCGGGTTTAAAACGTGATTTTTCTTTAAACAAGTAGAATAATGAGAGATTTGAATGTAAGCGTGTTTTTCTCAGAGGTTGTGTGTGGAGGTTTTACCTGCTGTGTCAGACACGCTGCAAAGCACGTCTCTAGGCCAGTGTCATGATCAGCACTATTTTAATTACAGCAGATGAAAAAACAAGACACGGCTGAATGAAGAAAAAGAAGGACAAAATAGACAAAAGTAAAATATATCTATGGATCAGCCAATGCTCCCGTAATTTATACTGGATTTGTTTCAACTTGTCTTTGTATATAAGACAGTACAGTACGTTAGACAGGTGTAATATGGAAGCAATCAGCCAGAACATTAGAACCAGTAGCTGGTGTTAAAGTTACGGCTATCCAGTGTGTGTGTAGCTGTTAGAAACCGATTGACTTTATTTTAGAGATGTGACTTTAGTTACTTTCAAAAGAACCCAGAAAGTATCGCTGACAAAACTTGTGAGGTAGGAACAGCCGTTTTTCCATATTAATTACTTAGTTTTCTCGTTAATTTAGAAAACAGTGGTCAGTTTTTTACATTAATTACTTTGTTTTTTTGTTAATTCCGAAAAAAACACTCTTTTTCCATATTAATATCTTAGTTATCTTGTTGATTCTGATAAAGTGTTCTTTTTTCTTCTTTATAAATGACTTATTAATCTAATTATTTCCAAAAAAGTACTTTGTTTTTCCATATAAACTTCTTATTTTTGAAAGATAATTATAAAAAAAGGTTATATTTCCATATTAAAATCGTAGTTATCTTTTTAATTACAAAAAGGCGCTCTATATTCCACATTAATGACTCAGCTATCTTGTTAATTAATTAAAAAAAAAAACGCTTCATTTTTCATTATTAACAACATTGTTATCTCCTTAATTCCCAAAATATCCATTTTTTTTACTTATTACCATCTCAGTTATCTCATTAATTCTGAAAAAGTGCTAATATCTTCATCCCCAGCTAATAAATTGGCTAATATTTTGCTAATTTGGAAAACAAAGTTAAATTTTCTTCCTTTTCTTTCCTTCAGGTGAATGCAATACGCCCTTGCTAGTTTACAATCAATTTTATTTCTGGAAAAAAATCAATCCTAATCAGCCACGTTCCGCTGGGGTTGAAGATCTGGATGGGTGCGGCTTCAAAGAAGCAAACCCGCCTGATATTTTTCAATTCTGCCTGTTGCTATTAGGTTATTTTTGAGGAAACGTTCTCTTCTCCAGGGCCGACGGCGCTTACCAGCTCTGAGGTAATACAAGCTCTAATTGAACCAGATCTCCTCTCTGAACTCGGTGTCATCTGTGTTGGAGGTTCGCAATGTGCTTCCGGCGCTTGTGTGGTTTAGCGCCAGATATAAATTTGTCAAGGTTTAGGATTTAGTTCAAAAATTCATGGAATTCAGCTCGAAGGTCAAAGTACATGTTGAATTAGAAATGGCTCACAGAAATAACAGGTTGTTATTTTTGTCTATGTGTTTAAGAAAAAGAAATGTGAGGAGCTGCAGGAGGACAGAGCGGCCCAGTGGAAGCAATGAATATTAGGAGGCGGAGAAACTGAACCGGTTAAGGAGTTTTTCAGACTTCTGATGCCTGTAATTCTAACGTCTTTTTTTCATTTCTTACATAATTGTACCACCCCGAATTTTTGTTCACTAATTATTCAAATGAATCAAATCAGTGATAAAAACAGAAAACAACAAGACAGCACCTCTAACAATGACACTGGATTTTTTGGTCTCCATTTTTTCTATCAGTTAGGTTGCCACTCAGCCACAAACTCAAAGTATCAAACGGGATTTATAGATCTCTTTATGTTCTACCACTTTCTTTGTTATGTCTTTTTAATTTTCACTTCTATTCTGATGGTTTCGCAGCTTCCAGTGTTTTTTTGTTGCTTCCAAACCTCTTCCAGCGCTGATGCTCCGCCACAATGTCCCCTGATTTCATCCCATTTTACTTCTCTCTCTATCTCCCTCTCCTTTTCTACGTCTCTGCCTGAACCTGCATGTGCCCCATTCCACTGCTGGAAATGCAGTGAATGAGTGACAGAGTGTTGAACAGTGTCTTCTTCCTACACATCCAGCCAAGAAGGTTGAAATGTCTCATGTATTTGTGTTTATTCATGTTTGCAAGAGCATCCACAGCAGATTGTTAAGTATTTGTGACTATGTGCATATTGCCTGTGGGTTGAGGTTGTGCTCGAGTGGGTAAGATCAAACGTGTGTTAAGATGTACACAATCCAACAGTGTCTAAATGTGCCATCTCTCTAGATGTGGGCGTAGCCTGACATGAGACTGAACCGAGAGGGCCCTTGGCTTTGAACGCTGACAGCCCTGTGGCTCGCTATCTCCGCCGTTACAGCGGCGGCCGTTTAAAAGTCACCATCTTAAATGGCAAATCAAAGCCATCTACTGCCAACTGCTGTACTGCAGATACATTTGATTCAGAAGTTGTCTGCTCTATTAAGCTATAAGGGTGTGAAAAATATGCATAAAAGGACGGTGACTGAGACCGACTGGAGCCTACACACAACTCAGAAAATGTTCTATTTATTGATTGATTTATATTCCGTGGATGTTTGGAAGTCTGGGGTTTCCGCAACTGCCTGTTTCCCGAAGCATTTCAAACACATGGCTGTTACGGAACTATTTGTCATATGTATAACATAAACATTTTAATCAGGACAGAAAGAGAATGAACTGAACATGAATGTTTATAACAGCTGATCAAGCCTGGTACTTATTGTCCATTATAAAACCTTTGGTGCTCAGACTCTTCGGGAAGATTGTGATGGAATGCTGTCAGTCCTGTGCAGCAGCGACAAATCTATTTCCCCGCTGGTGGTGGTGTCTGATGACTCAGCAGAAACTGATGAATGATGAGGTCGTTGGATCTTTGAGGACTAGGTAGAGGCAGCCTGTAAAAAGTAGAGGAATGGAGAGAATCATGTTTAAAGACAGCAGCATGATGATGCTAATGATGAAGGTGGGTCTCCGTGACAGGTTAGATGAGCTCAGCTGGTATTGATGACTGACCCCAGAATGTGAAGCAGGTAATTGAGACTAGGCGGTTGTGAAAGGTGAGAATGATAGAGTGGGATGAGAGACGACTGTTGGCAGAGTGTGCAAAGAGATAGTACAGCAGTAAATGTGTAAATGGTAAACGGACCTAGAGAGAGCCTTTAGAGTGAGCTCGACCACTAAAGCGTTTTACAACACAAGACAACATTCACCCTTTCACACAAACATTTATTAAATAGCGGCAGAGGCTGCCCCTATGCTGCTCAGGAGCAGTAACCATTCACGCCATCAGTCACACACGAATGGAAAATCCATCGGGAGCAACTGTGGGCTCAGTGTTCTGCTCAAGAACACTCTGACATGCAGACCACAGGGGTCGGGGATCGAACCAACAACCTACAGATAAGTGGTTGACCACAGCCGTCCTCACAGAGAGGTCGTTAGCTCAAAATAGGTCAGGTTTATTAATATCACATCAGATCACAACAAAAGTTACGGCGGGTTACGTTGAAAATAGAGCAGGGTTAAATATGTAAATTGAATTTACGGTGACGTGAGATTACCCACGAGCCCCTTGTGATGGGAAAAAAAAGCTATATTTTGACAAGCAGAAAACTCGGAGGAGAGCCGACCTACTATCACTGCAAAACTACAACTAGAACATGTAATTCCATTATTACAATAACAACAACGACAATAATAATAATAATAATAACAACAACAATAATAATAATAATAATAATAATTCCTCCATTGGATTGAGTCTCTTATTTTGATGGGGAAATGATAGAGCCTCTCTGTTCTGTGTTCATTCTGTCAGCACCAATATTATTTAGTATAGATAGTTTCATCTTCTCTTCAGCGAAGGTTGAGGATGAGTTATACTCTTTTGTACAGCATTACATGCCATGACTTTACAGCCACAGGCTTTTGTCAGACTACGTAACCAGCCCATACTACAAGAGACAGTGATATTTATCTAGGGGAATAAAGTGGTTAAAACGAGGTTCAACAGCTATGTGGGATATAGACTAACTGCACACATACACACTCAGACCACCGGGGATGTAGAACTATTACACATAATGACATCATGCTGCATCACAAACAGATATCGCATATCTCACATTACTGTCACTACTAAATAATAAACTTTTAGAGACCAGTGACATTTACTCATACGACCACTAGGAAAGCAAAAGAACCATAAAATGTAAGTTAATTGATGTAAGAAATGTTTTCTATCAGGCTCCAGTCAAGCTGCCGGGCATAAACATATGTGCCATCAGGCATGCTGGTCCCACCCGACCACTGAATCTGGACCTCATTCTCACCAGCAACCATCTAGAGCAGAGTTTCACTAGTCGCGAATGGATGGGCTGGACTTATAAAGCCCTTTTCTAGTCTGCTCGACTCAAAGCGCTTTTACAACACGAGTCAGCATTCACCCATTCACACATTGATGATAGAGGCTGCCATGCAAGGCGCCACATGTTCATCAGTAGCAAGTTGGGGTTCAGTAGCTTGCTCAAGGACCCTTCGACATGTGGACCACAGTGGCCAGGGACAACCGCTCTACCTACTGAGACACCGTCGCCACCGCTGTTCATTTTCAATTCTTCTGAGTCCATCAAAAGACTATAAATACTTGTGCTTAAGACATCATCCGCCTCCAGAGACCTGATAACTTTGGCTCACCTGGTTCCCTTCACATCTAGCGGCGTGAGTGTTAAGCAGAACTGCAATAGTGACTCCAACCAGGATCCATCTGAACCTGTTAGATGAGATAGCAGAGACTCCAGGGAAGATGTAAATTCAAAAACTTAGTGATATAGCAGAACTCTGGGGTGAAGATGGCAATTTCTCCTCCTTAAGAAGTCAAAAGAGCAACCGTCAAACACCTCTACTAACAAAAGTTACGGCGTGTAACCAAGTTCTTGAGTCGGATAAATTAATAAACCTACCATCTAGCGTCTTCATGCACGCTGTTACACCATTTCAACCGCAGCACAACTCACCAACTCTGTCCTGATTATCTCCCCGTTGGAAACTCAAGTTTGCCATTGCTGTTAATGGGACGCAGAACAACTGCAGGTCATGACCTTGGTGAAGGACAGCAGCAGCAGCAGCAGCGGATGAGGGTTCTCTTTACTGTGTGTCAGTGTGTGCAGGCCTGTGTGCCTTTGTGCACATATGAAAGCAACCGAACACACTACTGTGGCTTCCATTTGATATGCTGTACAATTCATAGCTTGCCACTATCAATGCCCATTCACTCTCCATTCTGCAATCTATCTATTCACTGAGGGGTAAAAGATTGGGAGGGGTCTGAGTGCATGATTGTGATTTGAGTAATGCTTTCAGACTAAACGAAAGAAATGGAGGCAGAAATTGAGAAAGGAGGAGAAGGACAGGCAGGGAAAGATAGATGGAGCAGCTGCAATAAGGTACGGATGGAGAGATGAGCGCACAAAAAGCAATGGGATTCAGTGTGTGTGTGTGTGTGTGTGTGCGTGTGTGCGTGTGTGCGTGTGTGAGACTGGAGGGGGGTGTTAAAACCTCCTAGGATGCGCTAAGAGAGGAAGCGCTTAAGATGACTCAATTCATCACAATCACTGCTACAAAAGGAGGATGCAAGCGAGCGCGAGTATCTACTGCAATACATTAGCAAGACCGAAGTGAGTGTATAACAAGGCCCTACAAAATTTATGCAGGGTTTGGGTAGCTTAAAATGAGTGAGGTTATGGCTGTTCATACTTACTTTATGCGCCTGCTGATTAAAGGAGCGATACTCCTCGGCACAGAAAATCAAGTGGCACCTTTAATATGACTCAAAAGATGACACGGATGCATCGGGTTTATTTTGAAGGCTTTTTCATAAGAAGTATGACACCATCATAATCATCACCTGGCACCTTGATGAGCGTGAATGTGTCTTTGTTTGATAAAAAAAAAGTGTCATTCTTTATGACTGATAGCGTGACTTGTCGCTAAAACGCTCTAATCAGCAACCGCTGAAGTTGCCGGTGGTCTCGGTGATGCGTCTCGATGTGTTATCAGAACTAAGAGAGAACAATGTTAGTGTGTTTGATAATTAGGAACTCGCATGTATAATGCACGCTATTGTAATGTTTATGCAATAGTACATAGTTGTAATCTTTAAAAGGGATATTTCAAATAATGTAATCTTTAAATTACACATGTATTTTGATCAAATGTCGCGTAATGAGAGTGTGATGTCAGACTCATGCGTACGCCTTCAAAGAGATTCAAATCAAACTTTTGTTTTGTTTTAATAATCATAAAAAAATCGACTAAACAAAAACTTCCCCTTAAAACAAAAGCATAATCTTTCCACCAGATGAAGGCTTAGTCTGCATTTTAGGCTTGTTTTATTTGAATGCATTAGGAAGGCAAGTTTCTGGTAGCACCTATAATCTATAACATTAATTAGGCCTACGGAAAGACCCCAATCCCCTGCGTTGTAAGAGCAATCCCCATTATTGTACTCCTCACATTAAAGGTGGGATTATGTATATGTATACATTATAGATCTCCTTGATTTGATTCAATTTGTATTAAATCAGGCCAATGGTTAAGAAGCTACGATGAAAAAACTGTGTTTTATGTTAAAAGAAAAAAAAAAAGAAGAAGCTCCTCCTAGTGAGTAAAATAGGAAATATCAACAATATAGATTTCCTTGAGACGATTCATTCGAAAATAAATTTGGACAAAATTTAGAGCAATGCTTGAGAAAGTAAGGTGATCTAGTTCTTCTTGGCACTAAGTGTTATGTGAGTATAAACTCTGAATGTGATCCATGAAACAGTTTTTCAGTTCTGTCAGAGAAACAGTGTTTTTTGTAAAAAAAAAAAAAAAAATAGAAAAAAAAAAGAAGCTCCCCCTAGTGATTAAAATATGAAGTGTACAGTATGATACTTACAAGAAAGGTCTCCTCGAGTCGATTCATATGCACCTAAGGTCGACTTAATCCAACCAACACTAAGGAAGTTATGTCCAAAGAAATTGTGTTTCATAAAAAGCGCCCCCTAGTGAGTAAAATGGGAACCATTAAAGTAAAACAAATCAATTCATATAAAACAAGTTTGAACTGAAATCGTTGCAAAATGATGGTCCAAAACATTTGGAGATAAAGCTCCCCCTTCGGCTCGTTCATTTAGTGTCCTTGGGTTTGCTGCAAGAAGAGGATCCTTCACAATAAACTACCCTTTGAGAATGTTTCTTTTATTGGGAGGGGGGCTGATTTGAAACACTTTTGTTAAAGTTTTGACCCAAAAAAACAAATTAAAATATATTTTTATTTTACAGTTTGGGCACGATGAAGGACGGAGAGAACTTCCCTTGACATTGGAATATATGCATAGAGGATCCACGGGAACCTTTGTCTGCTCTGTGTTTGCAAGCCTTTAAACAGTACTAATGTTTTTGTACAAGGGCTAACATCTCTCTTCCATAATAAATATTTAACAAAAAGAAAAGGGATAGTTTATTTTTGATAAACAGTAAAATAAAAATAAAATAAAATACCATGGTTCCTTCTCTTCTTTGCTGCCTTAGTTCAGATGAATTGAATGCTTGATGTAATGATGCAAACATGGTGTCTGAGATATCGCATCCATATTCATCTTCCCATGATCCACCTGGATTATCTTCGCTGCTTTATAGACTTGTATTTAGATAAAGTCTTCAAGCATTCGAGCAGCACGGTGGCACAGCGGGGGTCACAGCTCCTCTCAGCAAGAAGGTCACAGGTTCACACAACCTCCGACCTTGGGTCTCTTTCTGTGTGGAGTATGTTCTCTGAGTGCTAGGTGGGTTCTCTCCAGGTTCTCCTTGTTACCCCCCTCAGTCCAAAACATGCAGTATAGGTCAATCAGTGACTTTAAATTGCATGAACGAGATTAGGAGTGGTTGTCCGTCTCTTTGACTCCGCCTTGGCGACTTGTCCGCGGTGTTCCCGCTTCACAACCAATGTCGGCTGTTGTAGGCTCCAACCCAATCCATCCAGTGAAAGGGTGAATGATTTTTTCATTATGGAATCGTCATTGCCGCCGCTGTGTCCACCGCAGATCCTTTGTCTTAAAGGGATCATTTTGAAATCTTAAACCCACATATGCTTGTACAATGCAAGGGATTGGGGGCCTTCCTGGGATGTAATATACCCTTAATGTCGGGGACGACAGCGTAGGCCTAGTTTTCATGTTGCCTATGCCTATACCTCAAGCTTTCCAGAAGACTTACAGCACATATGAGTATGAATTATGAGTCAACATGACAAATAAGCTTTTCTTTGTATGTTGAAAGAGAAATCTGAAATCAGTTGTGTGATTTTTCTCCAGTTTTTTTCTGAAGATAAGTTTTTATCGTCATTTTCCGACGCTCCACATTTTGATATCAAAATATCTATTGTTCTTCTAATCTAAAAGCCGTCTGAAAGTAGATTATAAAGGGTTTTCACTTGTGGTGAACAAAAAGCAGAAATACTTTAATGTAAAAAGTAACTTTTTAATGGCTTCCATCTTGTCAGGTAAGTTATTTAAGACAAACATTTCCCCACAGTGGTTGCAGTTTGTGTGTGTTTGGACAAACATTGTTGCTTGTGAGGACAATTTGACAGATAACGGGGTTTTTTTTCTTGTTATTTTACCCATCGCATTGATTTTTATACAATGCCGTCTCATCACGGCCTCATAAATAATAAGGGCACAGCGGTGCTATTTGCCCTGCCCCAATTCTTACCTTTCTCATCGGAGAAAACTCATTATAATGTCAATAATGTTGTAGCCTACAAACAAAGTTTTAGGTTTGTTGTTTCCATTTCCACCATGACCTTTCCGTCTCTTAAGAATGAGGGAATTCTAGATGATTTTGTCATGATTTGCACTTGTTTTCAACCCAGCACTTTTAACAATCTGATTTATTCCTCTTCTACAAATGATGAAAGGAGGTAAAAGAAAAGAAACTTTGCTCAGCTTTCATTTCTCAATCGAAATTCGTGTTTCGGGCTTTACAGACCCGGGGTACCCAGATTACATCATGCCTTTTGAGTAAACAACCGCTGCATATTGTCACATATTGTCGCATGTTGTCACAAAGCGTAATCGGAAGATCCTTCTTCCAAGTCGCCAGCTTTCCCCAGAAATACAAGAGTAACCACCAAAGCCGCTATGAATAAATTCTGTTTTTTCTTTTTCGCTGTCGGAGTCATTTCATCGTAATTTGTAGCCGTCTCGTTTATTTAGCCTGTTTATATCCAGGCTTTACCAGACTATATTAATACTGAGCTTGTTCTGGGCTTGCTTTTGAAGCTGCGGTTACTTCCTTTTCTTGCAAGAGGTGGCAAAACTGCAAATGTTGTGGGAGAATAAAATAGCTGGATCAGAGACGGCTGGAAGATAAAAGCATTTTCTTTATAAAAGGACCTAAATGAAAAGATAGACGTAACTTTCATATCTCTTCCACAGTCTGGGAGCCATAATGGCAAACATTCTGTCTTGTTTATTTAGTCTGAATTTAGTTATTAGAAGGGGAACCTTTGAGGAGATCGGGGTCAGTGAAGGCACATGCGGAGTAGAAGAGATCAGAAAGTTTTGGAACTATCAAATTACAGATATTAAAGGTGAGTTGAAATATTTTACACTCTTAAAAGAAACCTTGAAGCCTTGTGCGAAGGTGAAAAGGGCTCTGATTTCTAATGTCTAAAAAAAATCCTTCATGCAGCTTTTCTATTCTATTCACTTATATTTATAATTAAATACAGATTGTAGAAAGGAGAAAGGCTTTATTCTTAAAATTGAGAAGTGGAAGTGGCAATAATCATGCTGAAATGAAATAACTATTTTTTTCCTGCGGCTGAATTGGAGCTTTCAAGGTTTAAAAGGTAAAAAAAAAAAAACATGATTGTTTGACTTATTTGACGTCCCTTCTAAAAGTGAGGTCTTTATCTTTTATGTTCATTATGGAGGTCCAAATAGGTATTTAGCTGAGAGTGACAATTTAAAAAAAATTGTACTTTGAAACTTACATCTGAGTTTTGGGGAGAAAAAAACCCCAAGTATGATTATTCAATCTTGATCTTTATTCTAATAATATGTAATAAAGTGGTAATTTTTTATGAGAATAAAGGTGTAACTATTTGAATAGTAAGCCTTTTTTTTTGGAGATTAAAGCTTTTTTCATTAAATCTTTCTCATCACCTTTTTGGCTGTGTTCGTATTTTGGGCCCTTCGATTTTGACCTGAACTCTAACAGAAAGAACTGGCGAAAAAATGATACCAGCAAAAACACCTGCAACCCGCAGATCTTTGTTCTTGGTTTCAGGTCGGGGGCAACCCGCAGAACTTTGTTCCTGGTTTCAGGTTGGGGGTGGACCCGCCAACATCTGTTCTGGGAGTCCTCCTGCATCGAGTCCTCTCAGTATTTTACACACTCAGTTAAAAACGCCTGATATTGCATATATTTCGAATATATTGTATATATTTACAGCACTCAGCAATAAGAGGAAAACTTTGTCGTGAAGGAAGTTCACAACTCACAAATATTTAAAAGTTTGAATGTCCTGCTCAACTATTTGATTGACAGACATTTTGAATTTCTATTTCCTGAAAAGTGTGTGCCTCTTGACTGAACCTGTTTATAGTGTGACCCAGTGGAAGCATGTATCCGCGGAAAAGTAAGGGACCAAGTATGGAGCCCTGGGGGACACCACAGGAAAGAAATAACATAAGCAAAGAAATTTATTTTTCCATTGTCTTTTTTTTTTCTTTGAGGACATTAAAGAGTTAAAAAACAAAAACACAACGTCTTTTGTTTCACCACATCCACCACCGAGAGAAAGCCCCCCCCCCCTGATTCTTACACAGAGAGTGTATTGGAGGGAATATGAAAAGTGAAATAGTGACAGGCAGGTGACAGAGTTCATCCACCAATCTCCGATTAGCTTTATTAAAAATGTACCAAGGACAACTGAAGGACCTCTCAAGAGACAAAATGAACTCTGAAAGACAGGAGCCGTCTTTCAGCTTTGGACAGCACAAAGCCAGTGCAATCACACACGCACACACCCACACACACACACACCGATGCACACACACAAATACATCAGGGGGAAAACTGTCTCAGCATACATTCTTTGAGAGGCATAATGTGCCAAAGAGTGTTAGAGATGAAAAAGAGGTGAAGGAGGCAAAGGCAGTGAGTCCCAAAGAGGGATTTAGCAGAAAAGACGCAGGAAGTCAGCGAGAGGGGAGGATGGGTGGCGAGGGAGAGGCAAACCATGCAAGGGTAGGGGGGTCGGTGGTGGTGAGAGCGGGTGGGTTGGTGGGTGGGTGGAGGGTTCTGGAGAGGTTAATTGGAGGTTGAAGTGTGATGGTAGGAGCCAGAGAGATCATTAGCAATTCAGAGCTAAATATTAATGATGCCAGAGCTCAACTTCAGCCGCTGGAACGGCGCTACTGCAGGTGAGGCCCGGTGAACCGAGTCAGAGAAACAGAAATGCAGAGTTTGCAGGTCTGAGAGTATAAGCCATAAATGTTTTAACACCATCATTAACATACTTTTATGGAGACTTTTTTGTCCGCATGTGGTGGCTGGTCTTAAATCTCTCGCCAGAGAAAATTAAAAACGGAAGCTTCGCAATTACAGGTTTTACAATAAAAATCTTTTTTTCCCCTTTTTTTTTTTTGAATAAAAAGGCGAGCCCCCGATAACGGGCTGTGGTATAAGCTTTGAACATGCTGATGTCGAACATGGCGGATTTGAGCTGAAAGGCCTGGGAGCCTCGGTGGCACCGACAGACACGCAAGTGAAGTAATTAATCGTAAGACCCGAGATCAAAGTTCCTCCCTGGAAACCCTTGCAAATGGGACTATTTAATGTTTACTCGCATGACCACATTGTTACACGCAGACGGGCACACAGGGGTCTACCTGCCCAGATACGCACCGACACATATCCCCTCCGGATGCAGCGAAACTGCTCTGCATTGTGGGTTATTTATGGCGTTGAAATTGCGGGCCCGGGCTTTTTGAGCGTGTTCAGAGACATGTGAACTACAATAGGTGGCTTTGAAATCCACAGTGGCCCGGTATTAAAGAGTTTCTCCTATTAGTTCGCTGGCAACCGCTCACTGGAATGGAGATGGCTTCTATGAGTCACAGCAGACATCCGTTGTGTGTACTTCTGTGTACCCGCGTGGTCATGTGTGTGTGTGTGTGTGTGTGTGTGTGTCTGTCTCAAAAAGAGTTTTCAAAAGGATTCTAGGAGGACGGAAGAAAGGATTTGAGAAAAAAAAAGACATTACTCTTGAGGTAACAACACTTGAGCACATCTACAAAACTATTAATCTCTTCTTCTGCCTCTGCCCCCCTCCACCGCCTCTTTCTTTCTCTCCACCGTTTCTCCCGCTGCCTCCCCTCCTTCTTCTATCTCCAGAGCCCTCCTCTCCATTTATTTCATTAATCCAACTCTCCTACCCTCTTCCCTTGTTCACAGCTACTCCATCTATTTCTTTCACCTTACATCTCCTGCCCTTGCTCCGCTCCCTCTCTCCACCGCTCCATCGTGCTTACCTCATTCTCTGCCCTCCTCCCTCCATACTTCATTCTGTCCCTCTTCCTTTTTCTTCCTTTTCTTTTGACCTCATCTCCTCTTTGCTTAATCTCCACTTCTCTCAATCTTGTACTCTCAAATTCTCTGCCTCTCTGGACCTTTCACTCTCTTTCTCTTCCTTGTCCATTTCATTTTTTCACGCCGTCTTTCTCCGGCACTGCCTCTCATCCTCTCTCTCTCTCTCTCATCCTCTCTCTCTCTCTCTCTAACCCATTTCTGCACCAACTCTCTGCAGTCTGTTGCAGACATTTTGACCGGGGCCTTACATATGATGTCAAGTTCCCACCAGAGGTTTGAGTCAACAAACGCACATGCATGCGCTCACCAACACTCACAGTAGACTTGGTTACATGAAAAAAATGTGTGTAAAAAAAATGGAAAGGTGTTTCCTGTGTGTTCACTTCAATCAGTTCAGCGTTTCCAACGACAGCATTTTGGAAACAGGTTTCCGGAAAAAATCAATCCGCCAAAAAGATTGGGAAAGCTATAATATGCTTGCCATAACTTTTCTAAATCAACGTCACAAAATTACTTCAACGTCTGCGTAAAAAAGCTTGTGTAAAAGTGTAAAAAAAAGTGTAAAAAAAAAGATGATGGCTCATTAACAGAACATTTTTTGTTTTCGTCAACTTGATAGTCCAATATTGGTTTTGTTGTTCTGTCCGCACATAATTATTATTATTATTATTATTATTATTATTATTATTATTATTATTAATAATTTCTTTGAATTTTTCATATTTTGTGATATTTTTGTTTAATGTCACAGTATTTACAATTTAAATTCATTAATATACAATTCCATTTTTTTCTCTAAAATTAGTTCAATAGCAAAACAATGACCAAAAACAAAACATCTATTTATAATTAAATAGTTAGATGTATCAGATTATGAATCAGAAAATGAAGGAATGAGAACGAGCAGAAAAAAAACACAGAGAAGAAGAAAAAAACGTTTTTTTGGTTCTATTCCTATTTAAATGTAATCAATGTTTATCTCTGCGTGTGTCCACGTCCTTAATCAGAACAACATATAACCACATTCCCACTTGTGTGCATTCGTCCAATACGCACACACATGTCCAGCCTTTTACCTATGCACGTTCATAGAATTATACACACCTGTAAGTATCTTTTCACAGACAGGTTAGTCCCGTGAACTAAAGCCATCAAAAGGTGAGTGTTTGCTGCAAGAAACTGACGGACACACATGCAGCGGCGGTTCTGGCTCAGTGGCTCAGACTACATGGGCTTCCTTTGAGGGTGAGGAGCGCTGCTGCATCGACGAACACTTCGTCTTTCTTTCCTCCCCTCCCCTTTCCACTGTTTGTCTCACCCACAAAATGCTCCTCAATTCCCTCCACAGACTTTCATTGCCTCGTGGCCCTCAATCCGCCCCCATCCACATCCCCACCCCCACCCCAATCCTCTGTTCATCATCCTCCCACTCCTCCACAGTTGGAGCGGTTTGTTTTTCCTCCAGAACATCCAGCTGTCCCCTTGCACACCAGCACAAATCCTCACAACCCCCACATCAGCCCTTTGGAGCCCCCCCGCCCCTATTGTCTGCAAAGAGGAACAAACTCCGCTTAATATTCGTACTCTGCACTCCTACCCTCGGCCATGCGTGCCCACACTCACATTCATTCATCCTCATCACCTCCTTTTTCCACTTCGATGGTTACCGCTAACCGTCATGCCTCCATCCTCCCTTTTCCCCCTGACTACCTTCAACTCATCCCATCACATCCCACCTCACTCCTCCCGCATTCACATAAACTGACAGTCCCCCCCCCCCTCCCGACTTTTCTAATCTCTGTTATCCCTATCTCACCACAAAACACATCAGCATATAACAACGACTGACGCTCACTTCCACACGTTTATCCTATCACTCAGTTTTAAATATCTATATACCTGCCTTCCAACTATGACTTTTCTTCTTCTCAACCGCTGCAAAAGGTTGTGTTTGGCGGACTGTCCTTTATTTACATCCACTAATCACCCTTCCCTTCAAAAACAAATAAAAAATGGATCAGATCGTCCTCATGTTTCATTTCATTAATGAAGAGCTTGTTTCAACTAATTATGCCTCTTTATTTAATTTCACAGTCACTGAATTATTTCCTGGAAAGACAACGATCACATTGATGAAGCACAAGCAGCTTCCATTCCTGCTTAATTGTCCCGTGTCTGTGTTTGTCTCGCACGCCAAACACCGCACGCATGAGTTAAATACTGCTAAGTACACGGACAGTATGGACCTCGCCGTCTTTAGATGGACGCTGCGTACGCATATACGTAGAGATGTTAACAGGCGTGTTAGGGGAGGAGAGTGCGGGGAGGGAAGGTAAACAGAATAACAAAAGGTCAAAGTGGTCATAACACTGAGCAGACTCTCTACAAGACCCTGATTATTAAAAGTCAGGGATATTATGGGATAGTCATTGCCGCCACCACTGCCCCCGCCGCTGCCACATCCAACGCCGCAGATCCTTCCTGCCAACGCGATAGCTGAAAAACTGTATTGTGAATCAATTACAAATTTTGTACTAAAATAGACCTTAGTGCAGGGAAGAACTGGAATGAATTTGGGAATGATCAGTAGAATTTTTCTGACACTACCCCCCTAGTGTATAATAAATTGGCTTTATCTCCAATTATTTTCAGTCCACAATTTTTCGACATTTGAACCGATTTATACCAAATTTGGTGCGTATGAAACGCCGGAGGAGATCTATCTCGTACGTAGATCACACATTACCCTAGGGGTTCATATTTTACTCACCAGGGGGAGTTTTTTTTTAATGAAAAACAGTGTTATTTGGACATTACTTCCTAACCGTTGGTACAATTTTGTTTAAATTGATTCCATATGAATCAACTCGAGGAGACTTGTACTCTAATATTTCAGATTTTACTCACTTCGGAGAGTTTTCTTACAAGAATCACTGTGGACGTAACTCTACATTTAATTTGAATCAGGGGGATTGCTTATATAAAGCAAGCGATTGGGGACTTTTTCTGGATAAACCCTTGCTGTCGGGGACGACAGCGTAGGCCTAGTTGTTTATTGCTGTAAGAGTTTTTACAAGTGTTTGAATCAAATAACAAATTTTGCATCCAAGCCACCATTTAATTGGGGGTAAGTAACACTAATCCCATTAACACTCTCCCTCCTTTTGGCCACTATCCATTCTCTTTGTCTCCGACCGTCACTGTCTCCCTCTTCCTCCCCCTCCCTGCTTCCTCCAGACACACAGGCCTGCTTTACCTCTGCAAGTGTTGCATTATTAATTGACCTGCATTGGCCAAACAGTGGAGACTTCGTTCACTGTCTGGAACTCAACAGCCAGCCGTGCATGGCGAGCCTTACGCGTGGAAGAACTCTGGCACGCATATGAATGGAGCCGGGCGTCTTTGGAGCATTTGCACGCTTTTCAAAGGCATTGTTTTTGTTCTTGTTGTTTTGTATACAACATGCATATATTCTATCTGATACCATCATACATGTTAAGTTAAGCCGGGGGCAACTCCCCTCTGAGGCTTGATTATCACCCCAGTTATGATCACAGCAGGATTCCCCAGTGCGCATCGCTACATATGCCTTCGCCTCTGTCTGCATGGCTTTGTTTGATGTCTTCTGTGAGTGTTTGTGTTCAGATTTGTGTTTTTGTGTGTGTGTGTGTGTGTGTGTGTGTTCATGCTTCAATGTATGCCACCCCAGTCTGGTTTCTGTGCTGTGTGTGTCTTAGCTTGTAAGACAGTAACACATGACCTGTATGCTGAGTATCTACGGTGAAATGCATCCCCTGACAATAGCGTATGTCATAAAATGGTTCATAAATAAATGTGATGTGATCAAATCATCGGCCAATTAATTCTAATAAAACACAATGCTAACTAGGAGGATCTCCATTATTAACCGCTGCAGTCAATGGAAGGTGCTGCTCACTAATTATATTTGTCAAATTGGTTTCTTATTTGGTGAAATCTCTTTTTGTCGCTGCATTTTGTCATCAAGTTTACTCCGTCTGTGTATTTCATTCCCACACTGCTTGTTGTTCTTTTAGCAATTTTCATACTAAATATATGAATTATGGACACACCTGAATGCTTTGAGATCGTTTATGGAGATTTTCGCTTTTTTTCATGCTGTGTTAGGCAAACACGAGAGTTTGAATATGTGACAGATACAAAGAGTTAAAGCGCTTTATCCTCATTGGTCACGGCCGTAATCTTAAGTCTTGTGATTGGACACGGAGACGCTGCTGAAGTGCTTTGATTGCTTTAAGGGTTTTAAACATGTGGGGTTTTTTTTTCTTTTTATTTGGCCATGAGGGATTTTGTACTGTGTGCGTTCATGTATGTGTGTGTGTGTGTGTGTGTGTGTGTGTGTGTGTGTGTTTGTGTGTGTTTGTCTTTATCTATACCTTTGAAAAGTTCCGTGCTAAACTTAGTTTTTTATCAATATTTGTTTTCAAATACAAACCACAAACACACACCCACACACAGACACATGCGCACACACACACACACACAAACACACACACTGTAAATGCGTTGATCTGCACAAACACATAATGCATGCATGCATAAAGATACACACCTGCATACACAAACACTGACATAGCTGCAGTAAAACACACGGAAAAAGGAAGATAAACAGCGTTTATTTCTGTGATTTATTCACTGTCATTCAGATAAACAAGCACATTACCATCCCAAACACACACACTACACACACACACACACACACACACACACACAAACACACACACTTACCCACCCACTCGATTGTACTAAATATGGCTGCAAATACAATCCCAAACATCTGGGCTGAAATTTGAGCATACAGATCCCCGATACAGATGTGGATCCTCAATCCTGCTCTAGGAAGGGCAACTCTTCTTATTGACAGATAGCTTTGCCAGGATGATCTCATGTCCTCACTTTCAACTCACTCATCCGCTCCTCTTTCCTTCACCTCTCGGAGAGTGATAGCACCACTCCTTCAAATATAAATCAGGAGTATCAAACCATGTCAGCACTTGAACTCTTGCCTGTAGCCTCATCAATCACCAGCACAGCATGCCCACTACTCTGTCCTCCATCTGTCTGTCTCCCAACAACCAGTCTTATTTTCTGCCTCTTCTTCCCATTTCCATCGAGATCAATAAAGTTCTATCTTTTCTTATCTTATCTTATATTATCTACCGTGTCTTTTCTCATCTCATCTTGTCTTATCTTGTTTTATCTTATCTTATCTTATTTTATCATATCTTATCTTATCATATCTTATCTTGTCTTATCATATCTTATCTTGTCTTATCTTGTCTTATCTTGTCTTATCATATCTTATCTTATCTAGTCTTATCTTGTCTTATCATATCTTATCTTATCTCGTCTTATCTTGTCTTATCCTGTCTTATCTTATCTCATCTTATCTTGTCTTATCCTGTCTTATCATATCTTATCGCATCGTATCTTGTCTTATTTCATCTTATCTTGTCTTACCCTGTCTTACCCTGTCTTATCATATCTTATCGCATCGTATCATGTCTTTTCTTTCCATGTCTTATCTTATATTATCTACCGTGTCTTTTCTCATCTCATCTTGTCTTATCTTGTCTTATCTTATCTTATCTTATCATATCATATCTTATTTTATCATATCTTATCTTGTCTTATCATATCTTATCTTATCATATCTTATCTTATCATATCTTATCTTATCTAGTCTTATCTTGTCTTATCATATCTTATCTTATCTCGTCTTATCTTGTCTTATCCTGTCTTATCTTATCTCATCTTATCTTGTCTTATCCTGTCTTATCATATCTTATCGCATCGTATCTTGTCTTATTTCATCTTATCTTGTCTTACCCTGTCTTATCATATCTTATCGCATCGTATCATCTCTTTTCTTTCCATGTCTTATCTTATATTATCTACCGTGTCTTTTCTCATCTCATCTTGTCTTATCTTATCTTATCTTATCTTATCTTATCATATTTTATTTTATCATATCTTATCTCGTCTTATCTTGTCTTATCTTGTCTTATCATATCTTATCTTATCTCGTCTTATCTTGTCTTATCCTGTCTTATCTTATCTCATCTTATCTTGTCTTATCCTGTTTTATCATATCTTATCGCATCGTATCATGTCTTTTCTTTCCATGTCTTATCTTATATTATCTACCGTGTCTTATCTCATCTCATCTTATCTTATCTTGTCTTGTCTTGTCTTGTCTTATCTTGTCTTATCTTATCTTACTTTAAATAATCATAGCTTGTCTTATCTTATTTTATCATATCTTATCTTGTCTTATCTTGTCTTATCTTGTCTTATCATATCTTAACGCGTCGTATTTTGTCTTATCCTTGTAAAATGGAGGAACACTAAAGCCTGTAGGATTCGAGCCCACGTCACACTTGCAAATGGGCCTCAGGTCCGCCGGGCCGTCTCACGCTGTCGGTCCTCCGTCATTTGTCATGCAGTGTACGCGGGGTCACGAGGGCCCGAGTTGCAGCTTCAGGACAACCGTGAGACAATCGGAGGGTTTTCTGGAAGATCATAAATTTTGGCAGGGTCATAAAGTAGAAAGTGCCGTTTGTGGCTGGTAGCAACTGGACAATGAGGACGAATAAGAAGAAAAATTCACAGCTGTCAGAGCGTCGTTTGCTATCATGTTAACACTCTATACAGTCAAACTTACCTCAAAATCTCACTGTAAAATAGACCGGCTTTACGGCCCACGGCGTTCTAGACACCTACGAGTCCGGATATGCCAGCACCTTTCTAAAAAAAAGAGGTTTCTGCGCACAGGATGGCAAAAAATAATCAAGGCAGCTAGTTTCTGTATTGTTAGAATGTTGCTAACAAACAAACAATTTTTCTGCCTCGGAACTTTCAAAATAAACTTTATTTACAATTGTCGATAGCGACAACTGGCTGCAGGAGCCGGACGGGTCGTACGGTGTGAGCCCAGATATCGTGAGCTTCTGCAAACATTTGAATCGTACAGTCTGAGTTGAAATCAAACAGCCACTTTACTTCAAATCTGTTTTGTTGGAATAAAAAATGATGGTTGGATATGTTCTTAAAGAGGGTGTAGTTCATTTAATGTTAAGGTGCATAAAGTTCTGCACAGTTCTGATTTGACGCTCTTTCTTTATGTGCCAATACAAAGTCATTTGGTTGCTGATAGTGTTACGTGATGACAACTAAACTTGGAAAATGATATAAATGCAGTAAAACTTTGAAAACCTTGCATATTATCTCTGTAATTCAGAATAAATGACTGCTTGGAGGTTTATTAGACCAGATGCTTACGACAGACAAGCCAAAAAAAGAAAAAAATACGTGATACTAAATTCTGATTGGAAATTGGCGGATTTCCCTCCAGGAGTTGCAGTTATGGTCTCATCTACCTTTTAGAGAATGTGGCTATTTCCTTGCGAGTGTCAATAAAACCTGAAATGAGATTGATAATGTGCCTCGGTGTTAACGAACATGGTTTGCATCCCTTCGTAGGAAACACTCTGTCGTTCTCGGAGCTGCAGCTCCTCCCCACCGTCAGTTTGTTCACCTCGCTGTAACTCCATAATCAAAAAATTATTAGAATCATATTGAAATCCCTTCAGCAGAAGAAGGGTGGTTAATGCAATGGAAAGAATGTGTCCTGTTTGTCTGGGTATAAACATGGTGTTGATTGAGTGATTGCCCTGCGGTCATGCTAGGTGTTGGAAATATCCTGTGTTTATTATTATGTTTGAGGTATTATTCCTCGCAACACACACCCACACACACACACACACACACATGCACACACTCAGACGCACACACACAAACACACCTACACGCACGCACACACAAACATGCACACACATGTGCACGCCTGCAAACACCTGCAACCTATCGCTCTCAGCAGTGCTTGTTAGCTGGAATAAAAAACCTGCACCCTAAGAGCCACACAGTGACACCCTTTAAAAAAATCTGATAACATATCTTATTTATGAATATCTTATTAATCAAAAGTTATTAACATGTTCTCGTTCTAAGGAGCCATAGGAGTAATCTTTACCTCTACTATTATTGCTACGCTCCGCTCTAGTAGAACTAGTTAAGCCTTTGATTCTCCCACCAAGAAAAAGAAAAAAAAGAAAAAAAAATTCTTATATCATGTTATTTTATTTTATTTTGGATGTTTATTCATTTAGACACATTGTATTAACAATAAAATGACACATAATTGGGTCAAGGACGAAATTAAACACTGAAAAACAAAATCAGACTCTTATTTTTATAATTATTTCGTCTAAAAAAAATTTGTATGTCTTTGAAAATAGTAAAAACAAAACAAATGTTGTTTTTTTGCTTCAATATGCCTCAATAACTATAGTTAATGTATCCCCCAAGGTAACCCCTTTTAATTGTGGTGACCCCCAAGGCTCTAGCCTTGGCCCCTTGCTCTTCAGCATGTGCATACTGGCACTGGGTCATATTATCAACAGGTTCACTCACATTTTGGAATAAGGAATATTGATTGAAAATGAGCCCATTCAAACAACTGGGCAGGACATTAAAGGGGTTTAACACATGAAGCAAACCATCTAAACTAGAGCTCTAAACTAAATCCGCATCTTTGACCATTTTACTCGAGGGTTTACCTGAACAACAGACTGAATTTAAATCATTATATGGGAGTCAGGACGACTCTCCGGCCTGCTGAATGAGTTCTCATTTCAGGCGTGCATCGACCAAAGAAACGCTTTGACAGCCTCCTGGCAAATAGTGGTGCAGTTTGGTTTTGCTGCAGAACACCTTGATGTGGTCCAAGGGGAACCTCGAGGGAACTAAAGTGAACATATGAAGTTCTATTTGAATTCTGAGCAAAATGAGATCTTAAGACTTAGCAGTAATTTCAGCCATATATTGAACACATATATTGATGTGGGATCTTGATATCGTGCTGATCGCTCTACATTCCCAATCAGGGTGACAGAATGCAGGGATGTATTGTAATGGATTAGATGCAAATCTGGCCCATCAGCACAGTGTCCGGATTGTAAACAAAGTACTTTACTCCAATTACTTTTGGTATTTTATTCCTGATAGTGAAAGACAACTGAGTTTTGGACCGGGGGGAATCCTTAGGACCTGGAAAGAACAGCTACCAGGTCCAAGTTCCAGTTGAACTCAGAACATTTTTCCCCACTAGTGCTAACCAACACAGCAAATTACAAAAAAAGAGGGAGAGTCTCAGTCGTGGTGGACTGAGGTATTTGAACTCACCTCCTCCTCTAAGGGTTAGTGGTGGGTCCTCTACAAACCCCCTGTTGAAAAATGAATAGCTAACCTCCAGTGGACCTCTGGCTATCGTGCTGCTTGTTCTGGTTTCCATCTGAGACTGTCGAACAACCTTGGAGACCTGACCCTCACACGTTGGACTCTCTGCCCTCTTTAAGCGATTGGTGGAGACTTTGAGAGATGTTTTCTCCCTACCCCACTGTGTTTGGATGAAACTATACACAGATATAAAAAAGGTCTAAATTTCTTTTAATTCATTTCATCTTATCCTGTACCAAGCAGGCGACATGTAAGAGCAGAAAGAACCTGAGTCCTGATCATCTGCCCTACTTTAAAGTATTGACTGCAGGCCCATTGAGAGTGGAACACACATTCCACCGATTGGCGAACAACTTGGCTGCCTTCACATCAGAGTGGGCTGACAGCCCACTCTGATGTGAAGGCTGTGAAGCCTGTCTGCTTTTGGAGGAGGACACATGGAGGGGGACACATGACCCTCATTCTATGGTTTCTTTTACTGTTCTTATCTTTTTCTCTCTCATGTTGTTGATATTCAATGTTCAGTAAATAAAGGAGCGTTAAAAGTGAAAAGTCTCCTCTTCTCTTCTCTGAATGTCTTTATGCTTCGTTGTGGACCACAGCTGAGTCAATGAAACGGTTCAATTAGGCCTTTATTCCTTTAATCAAGCGGCCCTGACACAGAGTTAGAGCCTGACACAAAGGCCCTCATCACACAGCATCTGTTATCGAGGAGCAGAATCTACTGATGGATCACGTTTACCTACGTGAGCTCACACTCTACCAATTAACCATCACATTGATTCTAGGTTATTCCTAGACATGTGTCATCCAGTATCGGATGCTTGTAAGCATTTTGCCCTACAGGATTGCACTGCAAAGCAGGTAGGGCCGATGCTGAGTTCTAATTCTGTGGGAAATTAGCGCTGCCTTACATAATCCAGATCAATGAACCCGTCAATGTGAAGCGCTGGTGCCAATTCACTTTGGAAACATACTTCTCCAACTCATGTCGGCTACTTTGGATATTCATTGTTGTTCAGGTCTTCTTGATTATTGGGTTATGAAAAGGTAGTGATGTGAATCTGCGCCTTTGTCATCAATTAACTGGTTGGCGTATTGATTAGGTGAGTCGTATTCCACTGAGGCCGAGACCAATAGATTGCTTTTCCTTGCATCATTTAGTTTTCCCGGAGTAAGAAGGAATGTTTGTAGAAATAACAGAAAATTCACGGAAAGGACAGCGAAGCTACAGACGGAGAAAAAGAACACCGGGATAAAGAGGGGGAATTATATTAGTAAAGATGAGTTCAAATTAGTGTTTTATTTATCTCTTCTTCCATTAGTTGTTTTTGTTTTTGTTTCCCAGGATGCGTCAATCGGTAAACAGATGGGACTGTTGGAGCGCTGAAGTGTAAGATCCGATCAGATAAGATAACACTTTATTCATCTCCAGGGGGAAATTATAGTGCTACGGCGGCATACAAGGAGAACAAATACACAAAATTGACCAAACAGAAACTCGTGGTGAAACAAAAATGAACGAAGAATAATGAAAGCATAATGAAATTATTATTAAAAAGAAGTGCAAATCAAGCGTCGGCAGAATGTGTTCATGTTTCATTATTTGGGTCGTACATCACCAGTTCAATCACGATACGTTATTACATCGATTCTTTGGACAACGATGGGATATTTGCGTATATCACAAAGTCTGCCACGATACGATTACGGTTCGATTGGATTCAATTGCGTGCGATCGACTTCAGACGATATTATGTGTGAAATCTGGTTTCACCTCAAGAAAGAAAAATTATTAAGCACTTTTGACATGTTTGACAATTTTGTGCTGAAATGTAATAATAACAACAGCCAAAAAAAAATCAAAGACCCGTGTTTCACTTTAAGGGATCCATTTTACATGTTTAGATACAAATGTTGTTGTTTTTTCAGATCAGTTAACATTAAAGGCCCCGGATTACCTTTGAATTATGAACATAACTGTCCACATTTATGTTTCATGACACTTAATTTTCATGGTTCTGATCGGTGCTGTGCTCAGTGGTTTGGAAGTATTAAACAAAATGTTTGTTGCATTGACTAATTTGTGGTATGTAAGAACTCAGCGTCTCATTAACAAAAACTTATAAGTTTAACTGACAAATATATGTTTAGTGAAATAGTTCATCTGTATATAGTTGTTTATTGTTTGATTAGGGCTGGTATACGGCAATTACCACTATATGTTAGCATTACGCTAACGGACCAACGTTAATTATTTTTCCTCATTGTTGTGAGGCAGTAAACATTCAGACTGAGCCTGGAAGTCCTTATATCTCATTTGAAAAATGGTTCATCTGCCTAAGTGAACGCAAACGATCAGGGAGAGCTGAATAAAAGGATAAAACTCAACCGCAGCCTCTGGATGGACCCCATTGGTCCGCAGGTCTCTGTGCTGATAGGGGAGGAGCCTGTGTACAGGAAACACTGCAGGCATGCACCGGTAGTAATTTCAAATTAAAGGTGTACCTTAAAAAAGACGATATATATCAGTATTTTGACTTTCCATCGATTTGATTGGATCGTTGTTCTACTAACATAATATGGATCCATTAATCGTTACACATCGAATAAATTTGTCTTCTATAAATGTATATAAATAAGATATACTCCATTCAGCTCCCTCCTTTTAAATTACAGAGCCTTTGCAACTAACGGTGTGCAGTAGATTAAGCACACACTGCTTCACGTCCATCTCAGACACCTTATGCCAGACATGAGCAAACATATTTGAACACAGATGGTATTACTTCCCCATCCCCCACTAACCTCGCACAACCATTCACTTCTCTCACACTTCACTGCATTGAAGAGGCGCTGTAGGTACAGGGACTGTGAAAAGAGAAGAAAAGATGGAAACTCTGAGAAATTAACAACACACAACTTTGATTTTTAAATGCCTGCAATGCTTTAAACTTGTTTATCAATTTCTGCACCTCAGCATTAGAGATGAAGAAACCATTGTTATTGACATTCAACACAGTGCTAGCATAGCTAAAGCCTTCTATTTAAATCTTTATTACATTTTTTCCTCTTTCTCTTTGTTTTAATACTGAATCTCTCTCTCTCTCTCTCTCTCTCTCTCACACACACATTGTTTCGTAAAATGTACAGCTAATTCAAAGGACTAACTACTAAATGACTAAAACTCCCTGTCAGCCTGCTGAAGGATTAAAGATCTCGTTTTAAACTCTGCTGATATGCTCCTTTGATATTCTGACGTCTGCACAGATGTGGGTCCCGCCTTTCTGGGTCATTTCTGCGTCGCCCACAGTCCCGGTGGACTTCACAGGGCCTATGATAGGCAGAGGTTCAGCCCGTGGTTTCTTTTGCTTTATAACAAACACACAAACCCACAAACACACACAAACGCACACTCGTGGTGACCTACACACACACTTGTGGTGACCCACACACAGGGATGTTATTCATGAGATTCTGGGATGGTGTCAACCTCAGTAAAGTTACGTACGCGGCGGCTGTTCAGCTCCCCCTCCCACCGATGTCATTTCCTTTCTTTTCACTGAGCCACCTCCTTCGCTCAGGTCTGTCTCTCTCTGTCTCATCTCCGTCTCTGCCCTGTGTTTGCGTTCTACACGCTAACATTTCAAAGACAGAATACGCTGCTCAGCATCTCAGAACCATAAAGGGAATGCCTAGAAACGTTCCTGAATTCAGCCTTTAAAAAATGAATACAGGTCTGTGTAATAATGCTCCCTGTGCTGGTGGCATTGTGCCGCCACTCGTCCCCTCCTCCTGCTCCTCTTCCTCCTCCACAGTTCCTCTTGGGCATCTTTGGCTTGGAGGAGCAGAAGGTGGCAGATGCACACAATACCTGCTGCTCTCCCCCATGACTCCTCTACCTTCTGCACTCCTGCCTCTCCGTATCTGAGCCCTAAAGCTCCAGCACACTCCCTCACAATGTCCTCCGAGCTCTCTCCTTCTTTTTGCTCCTTGTGTCACTTTCTCCCTAGCTACCTGTCTTCCAAGCCAGGCCTCTTCTTACCTCTCTCCCCTTCTCGCCCCTTCTTTGCTTCTTCTTTTGCCCCTCGAATGTGTAATAAAGTATATGTTGACTTGTGTGCCGTTCACTTCTTACAAAGGCAATCTGGGAAACCAGCAGGATGACGGACGTACATCATCTCTGCCCTTTCTGTCCTCCTCCTACTATGCCTCGTTTATTCTCTGTCCCCACTGTAGCTCTGCCACCTGATTAAAGTCCTAATGATGTCGGTTGTCTCCAGTGTTGTCATCTATGCTGCAGTGTTCTGGAGGAGCAGCATCGGAGCCCCAGACACCGACAGACTGAATAAACTGATCAAGAAGGTCAGCTCCTGCATTGGCTGCAAACCAGACACCTTTGAGAAGCTGGTGGACAGGAGGACATTGGACACACTGTCTTCCATCATGGATTATCCTGAGCATCATCTCCTCTACCTACTGGGCAGAAAGAGGAGCTCCTCCTCCAACAGAATTATCCAACTCCGCTGTCACAAGGACAGATTCAGGAAATCGTTCCTGCCTCGAAGAAGACGATGTTCTTTTTTTTGCATTGTATTCCATTTATTCACTTTTATAACAACATAGATAGATAGATAGATAGATAGATAGATAGATAGATAGATAGATAGATAGATAGATAGATAGATAGATAGATAGATAGATAGATAGATAGATAGATAGATAAATGTATTTTCTATGAATATATACACAGTATATATATATTCACATATTCTATATGTCTGTCTGTCCGTCCTTCCATCCATCTATATATATATACATATAAGCCGTATTTTTTCCCCTGATATCTATATCTATATATATGTAGATATAGAACACATATATATCCAACTATATATATATAGGTTTTTTATCTTATTTTTTTATGTATATGTTTTATGTATTTATATATTTATATTCAAATAAAGTTCAGAAGATATAAAGAAAAGGAAGTCTTTAATCTCCAAATACATGTATAAATATGAATTAAATATAAATTAAAGCAGTCCAGTGCAGACGTGTAGTTGTGCACAACATGCAGTTTGCATAATGTCCCTGTATATAGCTGTATTTTTCCTCTATGCTTATATTTATACACATTCCTGTGTGTGTGTGTGTGTGTGTGTGTGTGTGCGTAATGCAACCTGCTGCAACCTCCTGCTAATACCAGTTTGGGATTAATAAAGTATGTCTAAGTGTAAGTCTAATGATGTTCATGCACAAACAAAGACAAGTACTTTTACATCATTAACACACACTCACACACACACGCACACACACACACACACACACACACACACACACACACACACACACACACACACACACGCAACACACACACGCACACACACACGCAGCACACTTCATTCTGCAGGGGTATAAAATGACAGATGTACTTAGCCCTCACCCATGCTTCTCCTCTTCCTCTCTGGCCACATAACCCCCCCCACACACACACACACACACACGCACATACACACACACACAAACACACACACACACACACACACACACACACACTTCCGGTATGGTGCTCAGTGGGTACAGTGACATCTGCACACACAACCTGACTCATGGATATTTCATGTTGCAGCGGTACAGATCCTCAGCACACAGTTGTAGAAGGCAGACCAAAGCTGCACAGTGGCTGGAGTCACACCCATGCTGTGCTGCTCCAGAGTGGGGCTCCATATTGCTTGCCGTGGCAGTAGCTACTCCTGAGTCATCTGGTTTGCCCTGCCCTGTAGTCTACTACTGGACTGGGATACGGCTGCACTATGAATTAGGCTGTGAGGAGGATGGCGTTGGGTTTAGGGATATGGTTACGCAACGATAAGACAGACATAAAAGTCGGGTGTGGTGGCATGATGAGTATTCCACCTACATAGGTGCTTAAAAAAAACAAAACTGCTGCACATCCAAAACATTTAATAACAAAATGCGTACTATGGGGATCAAGAGAAGAAAGATGAATGTTCAAACAACAAATTATGAAATTCTCTTTTAAGCCTTTAAAGCTCCCACCCAGGATAAATACACTCTAAGAAAATTATTTTTTTGCAAATTCTTTTGGGTTTTTCTATTAATTTATTAGCTAAGATATAAAAAATTTACCATAAAATGACAAAGTTTAGTCAAGCATAGTTTTAAACAGAAGAAAAAGGGTTTTATAAATCAGACATGAAATTATTTCCAGATGGCGTTTTGTATTATTCATGGAAAATTGTCCCTTTTAATTAAATTGGCTCAACCTTTTGATACAGCAAGCTTTTCGAAAAACTGTGTGACCCTTATTAGACTTTTTTGGTTGTATCAAGTTCAATAATTCTGGTTAGTAAGTCCTCACAGGCTGAACTATGCCCCAAAAAAAACCTTACTTATCGAAGAGGACTTTCTTAACATCCATGATTAATGCCTCCTCTTCGAGGGAACCTTTGACCCGTGGTGTCCCTCAGGGCTCCATCCTCGGCCCCTTACTCTTAATCATATCCATGCTGCCACTGGGTTGAATTATAAACAGGTTCAGTCAAAGTTTTCGGTAAGAAATAGATACTCAAAATGATCTCAGCCAAACAACGGAGCAGGACTACGAAGGTTTAAGATTATTGATATCCATTCGGAAACAGTGCATCCAAACATTTGCATATATACGTGAAGGACCCAGCGAGAGACACTATTCATGAGAGCGAAGTTTGGGACTTTCATCAGTACTTTTTTTTTATAGTTTTCTACTTCCGTTGTTCCTTCCATCCATGGGCAGGAAAGAAATAGAGGAGCGATCGTCACGCCGTCTGTCTTCACATTATAGAGGAGCAGACGTAAATCTGGAAATCCCTGGGCAGACAGAGATGTGTGCTGTGTTCAGGAAGCTTTTATTAAAGTCATATTGCACCTAACTATATTACTACTTTTAAAATAGACCTTTCACTCGCTGCTGCTGTGCTCTCACAGGAAATGTGATATAATAAGAGCATGCAAACCGTTGAAACCCCGGAGATGCCGCATGTTATTTCAGAGCGGTATGGAAAATTCTGCGGTGATTTGATGACGTCAATAAATGTCTATCTTCTGGAGACTGAGGCCAGGAAATATGAACAATTATTAAACTGGTTATCATGTGTGGGGCTGCAGGAAATACGGCCTCCTTCAGAAATATTTTGTAAGTCATTATTCATGTAAGTCTCAGTATACATAAAATAATGTGATATGTAAGACTGAAACTTTATGTTTGGAAGGGGTCCGAAATCTTTAATTTTTACTTAACTTTGAACACATTTTTCACACTGTCAGTTGTTGTAGATTTGATGAATGAGCAGTGGGCCTTACCCCTAATTTGAGCTCGTTAGTCAAGAAGCTGTTTAATTCATGTGGCGGTTGAATCACTGCATATACAGAAGCAGGATAAAAACATGGCAGGAAACACGGCCCAACCAAATCTGGCTTTGGTTCAGTGAGGCTTGTTTGTCGTAGTGAACGCGGTAACCAGTGTTGCACCTGCAACATGTGTGGTTACTGCTGCAACTGTGCACGTTTTTAACCCCACCAGTCTCAAATGACGTTAGCTGCAGAGGAACAGGAAAAAACCGCTTCCCTCTCGGCGTGCTGGTGAGTTTCTGTAGAAGTACGAGTTAAAAGCAGCCTGCCAAGCTCACGTATCTTGAACCTGTGACGATATGCTAACAGGCTCAGCATCATGTTAACTTAACCGCTGGGGGAATAGTCTGATATTGTTTCTGAACAAACATTATTATATCTCTGAGAAGTTGGGGAAGTAAGGGAATCATCATCCGCCGCATATCTTTCGTGTTAATGCGATAACTTAAAACTTCATGGATCATTTTTAATTTCATCCCTACATAGAACTTAGTGTGAGGTAGAGCTGGAGTGACTTTTGGAAATGTCATTTTTCTATTTCCAACACTAGAAGGAGCTTTAGCTCCAAAATGGGCACTTTTGGTCTGATTAAGTCCAAATCTGGTACGATGAGGAGAGGTTATAAATAAAACATATTATTATTATTATTATCGTTATTATTATTATCTATCTTGTGGTTATATCATTTATCTAGTTATTCATATTTTACTTACTAGAGGGAGTTTTTTTCATGAAAAAACTCGGATTTTTAGACATAATTCAATAAGAATGTTATGAAAAAACACAACTTCACATTCAATTTTAGGAGTTCAGTCAGGGGGACTATTTGTACAACACACAGGATTTGGGACCTTTTTCGGGGATAATAATATGACAGATGTACATCATCTCTACCCTTTTCTGCGGGTCCTTTGGGACGACAGCATAGACCTAGTTCTAAAACTGCATTCATCAAGAGAGTAAAAAATTGTAGAGAATATAATGGAAAATCAGATAATAATAAAATACAGCATACTATATAAGTTGATCAGCCTGGTTCCCGTGCCCAGCTCTGGTTCTGTTTTTGGCTCCTTACTGACATTCTCAGCAGGTTCCCTTTCCTGCCTGAGGATGTCTTCCCTGTAAAAAGCTCCAGTTCAACATCCAACAATCCATTCTTCTTAGCAGAGTCAGCCAGCTGGTTGAGCAAACCCCAAGCTGGTGTTCTTTTTGCACATACATTCTTAAGTTTCTGTCCTCTGAACTCTCCAGGCCATTTGCTGGAAGCATTTGCACTTAAACGTATTTCCTTATTCGAAACATAAATGTACAAATTATTATTACAAAGGCCGTAAAAAACAACAAAACTCCGATCGTCCTCATGTGAATCAAATAGTGAGAAACTATCTGTTGTAGCCAAAGAGTTGTTTGTTGCAGGCGAGAGCTTGATCGAGCAGCATCTCTCCCCAGAGCAGCAAATTCTTAGAAACCAGAACCTGTGAAACCACAGCGGAAACGGGCCCACAGACTCACGTATTGCATCAGTAGCCATTACATTCACACCATAACAGGCGTCCTACCACTAAGGCGAATAAATCGAAAACAGCCTGTGCCCACCAGGAAAACCACAAGAGAAGATGAAAAAAATTGCGGACGTAGAGAAACATAACCCCCATAACCTTAATCTAAGCTGTGTCCACTAAACTGCCCCATCGCTGCTGCCTGATGCCCCCCACACGTCAGAGACTTATATCGATGTGGAGTTTGTGCCATGGTCCACATCTGCCCTTTGAACTCTGAGTGCTTTGACTGCCTCTGCTTCTCCAACTGAATTTAGGGATGGAAAAGAGCGCCAGCTCTGAGCTGTGGTTCCAGGCTCACAACCATCTACTGCCCCCCCCTCGCATAGATCGGTTAATGTGCAGAATCACTCAGGTCTTAATTGTTTGTAATAAAGATCTGAAACCGAATGTTCGCCCGAAGATTTTTTATCAATCAGAGAGAAATGACAGCCACTGTTCAAAATTCATTTTCATATTCCATAATTCTTCATGCTTGAATCAAATTTTGGAAAAAAAAAAAAACAGTATTTCTTTTTGACGTGAAGAGTAAGGCTTTTAAGATCAGCATAACTCAAAAACTATTTCCTGGATCATTTACAAATTTTATAACCCCATAGACTTTAGTGTGAGTAAGAACTGGATTGATTTTGGGAAATGTCGGTTGTATATTTAAGTCACAAAGCGGAGCTTTACCCACAAAAAATTTCCGGACATTATTTCTCAACCGTCGGTCCGACTTATTTCAAATTTTGTGCATATGAAACGACTCAAATTTAACTTCTATATAACCTATTTTAATCTAATAGTTCATATTTGTCTTGCTAGGAGGACCAATTTTCCAAAACAAACTGTTGTTAAGACATGGTGCTTGTGAATCAACTGGATGAGATTGATCTTCATATTTTAGTCTAAGATTTCATGTTTTACTCAATTTCTTTAGAGATAAGACACTGCTTGTTGTACATGACATCATATTTACTTTGAGAAGTTTAATCATACGGAATGCTTGTACAATGCTGGGGGTCAGGAGCTGTTTCGTGGGTTTCATTTAGTTTCTTCAATTTTCTTAATTTTGAACAATACTAATTAAAGTTTCTTTATTTATTGTTTCCTTTTTTATTCTCATTAGCGCTTTAACAAAAACATGTAACTTATTTTATTTTTATTTTCAACATGTCCACTCAACTTTCAAATAAAGACAGACAAAAGTTTCCATAAATGGGGTGGAAAGTGGAAAACTGGAGCATTACATCTTGAAAACAGTTTTGAAGGAATCTTAAAGTAGGAAAAATCTGACCTCTTCATCCACATTAGTCTGTGCATACCCTTTGCTGCTGTCACATATGACAAGCTCGCTGGCGCCATGAACGTTAAACCAAGGACAAGGACTTTGTCAAAGCACTTATCCACTCATGTGAAAGCACAACATCACTCACACCTTCGATGAAGAAGCACTGCTTAAAGCAGACGCGAGCCAATACTGTTCTGAAAATAAAATGCTGATGTAGAGTACGAATATCCTCTCTATAGTCAATGAATATGCCGTGCACATAAATCTGCCCTGCATGGACTATACGTCTATAAGAACGGCGCTTTTCTGTGTGTGGGCTGGGAGATGAGGGTCTCGTTTCCAAGCCTGCTGACAATGACACTCAGATGAGCTCACAGTCTGAAAGCAGCGATATCGCTCTTCATTACATATACGCGGTATGTATAGTACAATATGTTATGTGCAGCGAATCCTTTCAGAGGAGCAGTTTGGCGGAGATAGCCGGAGTTAAACGCCGGTATGGGTGGGCAATACATCAGCTGAGCGTCATGTGGAGGTTCCCTCCTCCATTCTAACAAAAAGCTGACAGTGGCAGGCGTTTCTAGGAGTCATTGCTTCACTCGGGGGAAGTGTGGTGTGTTGTAGGAGCGCAGGACGGGTGCCGTTTGTCATGGTTGTGGGTTAATGGACCCGGAGAGTCTGAAACATGCATCACCTATGACCTTTGGAACAGGCAGCTAAGTCATAAAACATGCGCAAATAAACAAACAAAGCTATTAGTGGCAATAAAATCATGGCTCGGTTCGTTTTTTTTAAATGTCGAAATAAATATTTTATGGAAACGTTTGCTTCACATCTGCTGTTAATCGAGTGAATCTGGAATACTTCTCGACACTGGTACTCTAAATTGGGACCGTGGCTCAGTTGATTTCAACGTTGGATGGATTTAATGGAAGAAATGTGTCATCTGGGAAAGGCTCCAGCCCCAACGACCCTGAACGGTATAAGCGGTTACGGATAATGGATGGATGAAATGTTAATTGAAATGCTCTTCATTCAGAGGAGCTGGAGAGCGTTGCTGGGTAAAGGGATGTCTGGAAATCCCGCCTGCTGCCACCTCGACCCGACCCCGGACAAGCTGAAGAAAATGGATGGCTGAGATGTTCACATTTAAAGGAGAAACATATGCAACCAGCCTCCATCCATCCATCCATCCATCCATCCATCCATCCAGTCACTATGTGTAACAGCTCATCCTGATCAGACACCCACAGTCCTTCTGAAAAGTAACTCAGGCGTTCTAATAATAAACAACTACCCTTGTAAAGGGACAATAGTAAAGCTGGGACCTGAAACCAACAGCAGGCGGGCGAAAGTAGCAAACCCAAAGAAACGCAGTCACACATCAATTTGTCTGTGATGAATTAAGAACAGAACTCATTAAATGGAGGAGACATTAGGTCAAATTAGCTTGTGCAGGTGGCGTGCGAGGTCTACCAACAAACACTCGAGCAGGGATGAGATAATATACTCAAACTAATACTCTGTGACACAAATGCACACTCACTACTACACACACATTTACGGACACTGCGGGGCAATCAGCGGCTGTTCAGTCATAGCTAAGTCATGCCCTCGTAGTTCCTCCGCCAGCCGCCATGGCAATGAATTTCAATTACTTTAACTCTCGCTCTATTGTTTTCCTCTGGCCTCCTTCTCTTTAAAATACCATTCCACTGTGTCCTTTTCTCTTTACTTCCTGACCTCAGATTTCTCCCCTCCCACCAAATACCCCCTCATCGCATCATCTCCCTCTCTCCATCCTTCAACCAATTCCCTCATCAAGTTCTCCCATACCCTCTCTATCACCTCAACCTGTCTCTGCCCTTCCCTCTGTTCCCTCTGCTGTCGCTGCAAAGCTTTGAATTTGCATTTAAACACTGTGTCTCTTCACAGTTCTGCAATAACAGCTGATTTAAGTCTGAGTAAACATCTCACAGAAAGACAACAGCCCTCACCGACGAGACAGCCGGTATGGAGCAAACATGAAGATGCATGAGGAAATGTTTATTTAGCGATGTAAAAGTGAAATGATAATAATTATAACAAGGCCTACGCTGTCGTCCCAACGGAAAGTGTATATCCCTGAAAAGCCCCCAATTCCCTGCATTGTACAAGCAATTCCCCTGATTGAACTGCTCCAATCGATGTGCAGGTATCTCCGAAAAAACGCTGCCCCTAGTGATTAAAATAAGTACTTTTGGCGTAAAATATGTTATACCAGTTATATCCCCTCGATTCTATGTATAAGGTCTCTGTGGGTATAAAATTTGAAAATGATCCGCAAGATAGTTTCTGAGTTTTCGCTTCAACACATTAGATCTGCTGCGGCCGACGAGACGGACGATTTCATATCATCCCCGACTTTACCGGGACATAAAAATAATAATAATAATAATAATGATGATAATCTTTATTCATAGAGCCCCTTTTCAATACCTTGTTACAAAGTAAGTATAATACAAGAAAAAGTATAACGAATTAAATTATATATATATATATATATATATATATATATACACACATATTTATTTAATATATACTTAATGTGAATTGTTTCAATTGTTGTATTTAATTCGCAAGTTGCTTTATATCTATCCATATATAGTAAAGTATAACAATATATATATATGTATATATCTATACTCCTACGATATATGGAGAGAGAGAGCTAGCGAGAGAGAGCGAGCGAGAGAGAGATCATTGACACAGTTGACCTGATCTCCTCAGGAAAATTGTTGCAGAGCTGCCGGGCCTTGGTCTTCATCTGGGCCCCAGGAAAAAAATTAAAGACCTCTGCCCCCCCAAGGACCTCAGGGTGCGCACTGGTGTGTAGGCTACTAACAGTTCACATATGTAGAAGGAAGAGAGGCCATGAAGAACCCTTATAAATAATCCGTACAATCTTAAACTCCATACTGGAACACACTGGGAGTCTGTGGAATCGGGCTAAAAGAGAAGTGGTGAGATCATAGTTCTGGTTTAAGGGCTGGCAGTTCTGCAAATTCTGAGGTCACCGGATGGATTTTTTTATTCCGACATGTTGACAGGCTGTTGCAGCCATCTATTAATGAAGATACACAAGCAGGAAAAATCCCCTCTGCGTCTTTAACGGTTAAAATGGGTCATGGTTTCTGAAGCACTTTTAAGATGATAAGAACAGAGGCAGTGTTTAATGACGCCAGACCGAAAACAATGAGGACGGCGGCGTAAAGAAGGCTTTACAGCTACACATGAAACATGTTTCTCAGGGCGGCGGGCAAACAGTGATGTGCATCAGAGAGGGATGGAGTGTCATGGAGATGCCAGCACAGCAGGGCAGAGGTGTCAGTCAGAGCCATCAGCCGCGACGCCCTGTGTGAGACAGCATGAGTTCATGTCACTGAGCCGTTCCCCGTCACAGGGAACAGCAGTCAGCATCCGAGCCAAGGAAGAGAAGGACTGAAATATTGACCTCTGATGAGAAATGAAGCGCCGTGTTGTAAAAGATGTTCTGGGTTTTTCTTTATGATTTTCTGAAACAAAGAAATCAGGATTACCAAAGTCCCGATTCTTAAATATAGATTAAAAATGTCAGGAGATACAAAGTGGATGGATGAATGGAGGGATGGATGGAGGGATGTATAGATGGATGGATGGAGGGATGAATAAATGGATGGATGGATGGATGGATGGAGGGATGAATAAATGGATGGATGGATGGATGGAGGGATGAATAAATGGATGGATGGATGGATGGAGGAATGGATGGATGGATGGATGAATGGAGGGATGAATGGAGGGATGGATGGAGGGATGTATAGATGGATGGATGGAGGGATGAATAAATGGATGGATGGATGGATGGAGGAATGGATGGATGGATGGATGGATGAATGGAGGATGTATGGAGGGATGTATAGATGGACGGATGGAGGGATGTATAGATGGATGGATGGTTGAAAGCATGGATGGATGGATGGAGGGATGAATGGAGGATGTATAGATGGATGGATGGATGAATACATGGATGGATGATGGATGGATGGATGGATGGAGGGATGAATAGATGGATGGATGGATGGATGGATGGATGGATGGATGGATGGATTGAAAGGTGGATGGACGGATGGATAAATAAATAGAAGTATGAAGAGGTGGATAGATAGATGGAGGTGAGGGGAGCGAGGGAATTAGAGAGAGAGAGAGAGAGAGAGAGAGAGAGAGAGAGAGAGCGAAAGATGTGGTTTGAGAAATATAAGCAATAGAAATCCAATAATAATCCATCTGTCTGTTTTATGAATAAAAAAGGAGAAAGTAAATAAAAATAAAATCCCTCATCCAGACATTTACAGGGAGAACATTTGGAAATATTAAACTTTGTCTATTCTAATCAGTCGATACACTCGCCTAACTTTAAATATTAACATCAACATGCTAACATGCCGACACCGTCATTCCTACTCAAGCGCTGTTTATCATATATTTACTGCTCGGTCATAACATTACGTCCACTCATGATCTCATCACAATGGCACCGGTCAGTTGGCGGGATTAATTAGGAAGCAAGTGAACATTTTGTTGTAGAAACGATATTCTGTGTATTGGAATGAAAAAGGTCCAGCATTAGGATCTAAGTGAATTTTGTGATGGCTAGGAGACTGGGTCAGTCCATCTCCAAGACTTGAGGAAACAAAAAGATGGACACAGCTGAGGAGCTCATCTTGGAGGACGGAACTGGTTTTCTTAATTAAAACCAGAATGAAGAGCAATGCGAACATCTAGACATGATGTTCTGCAACCATGAAAAAAAATGCTTAAAATTTCAGATAACCCTTATAGAGGTATCCTAAAGAATCCATGATTGTCTGAACAAAAAACTCTAATGTTTCCCTCTTCCACATGTAGAAGTATTTCCTGTGTGAATTATGTTAGTAAACTGTAATTTGACTACGTTCGTTCATAGTTTTAATAAATCTACTCTCTTCATACTGGCACAGGGATTACGGTAGTTAAATTACCTTTTTTTTTTCTCCAATTTTGTAAGGGTTAACTACTGAAACTATTTTGAACCGTATAATATCGTGTTCCATTTTCATTTCTGTCTGGCTGCTGTGAAGTCCTGTCCAGGCAACGCATTCGTCAAGCAGCCGCCACCACACATCTGACCTTTTATTCCACGTTTGCAAAAGGGCAGACGCTGCTCAGTCATCGGTGCTACGCAGTGACTGAGTCATCACGGATAAACCTTCCCAATCTTAGCCTGACCACCAATCGAAATGGCAACGATGACTAACTATATGACACTTCCAGGAAGCTTGATTGTTTACTCGCCTTTTGAAAATGATTTTGCGAGCATTTTTATGTTTCGACACTGAAATGGTTAAACTTAACTATTTAGCATCGTTTTTTTCGTACCACATCCTCAGAGATGATGTTATATCCTATTTCATGTATTACCTGGTAAACTGAGTAATCCTGCTTGGTGCAATCCCCCCTCTGGACTTGTTGACTTTATACTAAGTATTCTGACTGGAAACTTGGGATTTCTGACTTTAATCTCAGAATTCTGACTTTAAAGAAATCAGAAGTCTGACTTTAATCTCAGAATTCGGACTTTTTTCTCAAAATTGTCCCATATGATAATTGTTGGAATGCTGAGAACAAAGTCAGAATTCTGAGCTTAATGTGAAATTTTGGAAGGAATTCCCGACATTAATCTCAGGATTCTGACTTTGAACTCAGAATTCTGACTTAAATCTAAAAATTCTGATTGGACGGAATTGGACTACATGATCTTTTCTTTTTTATTCTGAATTTAAAGTCAGAATTCTGAGATTTAAGTTAGAATTCTGAGATTAAACTCAGACTTCTAAAAATAAAGTCAGAATTCCCTCATAAATTTCACATAACCATATGTGGCCCTTATCCTCCTCCGTACTTTTCTTACCTTGTAAATTTAAATGTTGAAAAGAGGTAATGTTTTTACCTCTGTGCTTGATTGTTAGCAAGATTACGATAAAACTAATGAACGGATTTACATGGGATTCTACTCAAAGATAGGTTTTGTAATATCCTAGAGATGATAAAATTTCGTTAAAGTTATGTGTGTTGCATCGTTTAAGGTCAAATAAAATAATAGATAACATAAAGTGGTTTGGATCGATGACGCAACAAAGACAAGGACAAGGACCAAATCTTGACTTGTTGCATAATACCCCACCCAATGACGGGTACCAATAAAGCAAAATGTTATCCTAACTTCACGTGTCGCTGGTTACGATGTTATGGCTGATCAGTTTAAATGTGCAAAGACCGTGTTTCTCGTTACAAATACAGGCACCACAGGGACTATTGATATTTTCAAACAGCCAATCAAAGTTATCGACCAAACAGCCAATCAATAAACCTGAAGAATGACTATTCCACCTCAGAAGCCACTTTGCAGGCGTAGCTCTGAAAGGACAGTCACATGTTTCATATGAACTCATACCTGGATTCTAAAACTTCCTGCCAGGAATTACATCTTCCTCTTTTCAAAAAAGTCTGCAGAAAATTCACAGCGACGCCTGCCAGAGAGAATCTATGTCAAAGGTGTCAATCAAACCCACGACCTTTAAAGCTCCAAGCCCTTGGAAGCTCTGCTGATGGCCTCCGATTGACTTATTAATTAGCAATAAAGATACGCCTTTAACGTGAATTAAAGGCGATCCTACCGTTGAATCATAAAAACAGTAAAACTGGGGTGAAAAATCGCTGGGGGGAAGCTAGAGGAAAGGTGGGTGTCTTTGCTCACACACTCATGGTTAGCTCCTAATGCAGATACGAAGACCTCAGAGTGAAGTTAAGTTTGAGGAATAGAGTGAAGAGGCAGTTTAAATATAGTTTGCACAAGCAGCACAAGTGTTGGAATTCTCTGCACTCTGTCTTCTCATCGTGACTTACAGAGGTTAAAGCAAGTGTGTGCTACTTTGTGTGTATGTGCATGTCGGTAGCCAAGTGTGTGTGTGCGTATGTGTGTGTGTGTGTGTGGGTGTGTGTCTGTGTGTACAGTCTTCACACTCAGCTAGCTCATCATCACTTTCAGAGGTTAAAGAGACATTTTGTGTGTTTGATTGTGTTTTGTGTGTGTGTGTGTGTGTGTGTGTGCGTGTGTGTGTGTGTGTGTGTGTGTGTTTGATGCAGTTCTGCTTTGTATTCATGTCTTGTGCCGATTGTGCTCTGAATGAATCTTGCTCCAGCCTGTTGGGTAGAGCGAAAGAGAGAGAGAAAGAGAGAGAGAGAGGGGTGGAGAGAGCGTGTGAGAGGGAGGTGGGAAGAGAGTGAAGAGGAAGAAAGGAGAGAGCGAGAGGTAAAAGGATGGATGAAAGCTGAGCGGGACTGGAGGATTAAATGGGGTACAGGAGGATTGGAAAAATGCATGTGCTCAGGATTTTTCTCCCCCCTCAATCAGGTGCAATGCGGAGAAGGTGTTACGATCTGCTGAATTTGCTTACCCATAAGCCTTTGCAGGATGCTGTGAGTAGGTCACTGCTAGGAGCAGGAACTGTAGTTAGTGAGAAGGATACCAGATGAATTAAGGATAATCAAACTTCTGATCAGATGAACACCTTGGGGGCGTTTGCTGCGACTCGAGTCAGATTTTGAAGCAGGTGTCTTTGGTTCCAGAGGTGGAGCGGTCGTGTTCTTACCATTGGTCGGTGCCTGGTTCCGCCTGCATTTGAAAGTTCCCTTAACAAAGATACTGAATGCTCATTTGCTCCCATTGGACCTTTTGAGTGATGATTCAGACTTACAATGTGCGATTCTGTAGAAGAAACGTGGAATTAGCATTTACCATAATTATCGGGGTTATTATATCGGGTCATTTTAGTCCAAATTTGGTGCATATGAATTAAATAAATGAGATCTATCTAGTATATATTGTATTTGACTCTAATAGTTCAGATTTTACAGATTTTTTTTCACTATGGGGAGCTTCTTTTTTTTTTTCAACCAAAAAAAACACAATTTTCCGAACATTTCACTAACTATATCATGGATCACTCGTCATGGAAGCCCCCCCCCCCCCGGATCCAAGGGGAGCTTTATCTCCAAAAGTTTCCGGGCCATCATTTCTCCAATGTAGTCCAAATTTTGGTGCATATGCATCGATTTGTGAAAATCTATCTTTTATGTAATACATTTTACTCTAATATTTCATATTCTAATCACTAAGGGGAACAAAAAAAAAAAAACTATGGTCATAACTTCACAATCATTATTGCAGATATTACTTCACAGTCATTCTTAAAGTTGGTTTGGAAATATTTGTCTGCCATACTTTTGCTAAAACAGACATTTACTCACTCAAACCAAATCTATAGGCGCTTATGTGATTTTGAGTCAGGAGGAAAAAGCACAAACGAGCTTTCAGAAGTGAGAGATGCCGAGACTGTCCTCGTAGCAGTGGGTGAAGAACAACCGCTGTGTACAAAACATTATTCCGTCTATTTTGTATAAACTTGTTAAATAGGAACGGCCAACGCCGTCTATGAGTGAATCACGGGGAGAATTGACTCTGCGGCATATGTTTCTCATTGGTTCATTCATCAAAGACTGCTTCCTGTCCTCTGTCTCCCACCGGAACCAATTTGTTCATAACCCTTGAATTCTGGCAACCTGTGTGGGGACAAGGACTGATTCCTACATAATTAGTCTGTACCAGCAAGGCATGAGCGTCACAGCGACAAGAGCACAACCTTATCCAGGACAGTCTGTAACTCTGGTCTGAGCTGACGTTGAGGGAGATGGAACGCCGCTAAATGAGGGGAGGGGAAATGATAAGGTAAGAGCAAAAAGTGAATGAAAGCTTAAACATTTGTTTTAATTAGGTTGTGCTGTCAGGGGGACTGAGAAAAAAGAGGGAGAGAGAAATTGGAAAAAAAATTGAAAAGATCAGCAAAGGTCAGAATAAAAATGAAGAAGGATTTAAAAGCCAAGAAAATGAGTGCTTTCATGTGGAAAAGACATCAGAACATGATGTTATAGTTAGTGAATGGAATAGAGAGACAGCCAGTAGAACACAGAGGCACTACGACACAAAGTGCTTATGAAACACGACAGTGGTCTCAAGATGGATGAGTTTCATTTCCTGAAAGTTTGCAATAATCGGCGTACGGTTGGTGCCGAAAATGTGACGAAAGGAGCCACCAAACTGTGAAGGGATTTCTGTGAGGGGCTGAAACTGGGAAAAGGTGAAAGAGGAAGGCAACAGAAACTTCTGGGGAGGATGGTGGCCCTTAAATCTGGATCTTTAATGGATTTTTTTTTTGGCATTATCAGAGATGCAATGATGATATCGTTGTTCTTTCAGCACATGCCCCAAGAATACATTTCACTGACAAAGTCCTTCAACAGCCATGACGTATAAGGAAACAAAGCAATGGTTCGACCACCAGCCATTAGAAAAACAAATAATACATTTGAGAAAAAGAGAGAAACTTTGTGTATGAAGAACTAGGCCTAAGCTGTCCCTGAAAAGCCCCCAATCCCCCTGCGCTGTACAAGCAATCCCCCTGTTTGAATTCCTCAAATTAGGTGTAATTATGGCCGAGAAAAATTTTGGTTTTTTTTTTAGAAAAAGCTCACCCTAGTGAGGGAAATAGGAACTATTTCAGTAAAGTATAAAATACACAAAATGGATCTCTATTGGTGAATTCAAATGTACGGAATTTGGTCTAAAAAAAAATGATTGAGAAATCATGGCCCGAAAGTTGGGAGACGAAGCTCCCCCTAATGTTTAAAAATTTCCATAATCAATCAAGTTCTTCCTTGCACTAATGTCTAAGTGAGTCTAAAATTATTATATCATTAAATAGTTTCTGAGTCATCTCGTTAGCAGAAATTGGCACGGAATGCATTTCACTGCACATTGGACTGATTTTGTTTGTGATAAATAAATTTGAGCTTGAACTTGATCTGATGATAATTCCATTATATCCCAGGCTTTTAAGGGGATACAATTTGGAGTATGTATTCTTTTCTAATGAAACAACTTCATACTTCACCTTCAATATCAAGACAAGCTGTTTTCATTGCCAATCCTAATATAATAATTATAATAATAATACATTTAATTTCTAACACACTTTACATTTCGATCAAATTTCAAAGTGCTACAAAGTAAAAGCAGATAAAAGCATCAATAAAAAATTAAATAATAACTATATAAAAACATGACCAAAAAGCAGGAATGTTAATTAAAGTTATAGGTTCTGCTAAAAAGGAAAGTTTTGAGACCTTTTTTAAATGTGTCAGTCGTCTGTGGAGCCCTCAGATGGTCGGGGAGGGCATTCCACAGACACGGGGCAGCAGAACAGAAGGCAAATATATATCCTTACGAGACAACACCTTTTGTTTTCAGCAACAGGGAACACGACAGAACCATTTATACCTCGACACCATAAAGGGCAGAAAACAAAATCCCATTTATGCATAGTCAGGAGTTTGCAGGAACATCGTGAGAAAGAAATATAGGGAGGTAACAAGCTGGCCCGTCATCATAAGCATGAACAGAGACGGACAGACAGGAAGAGGAAGGACCTGAGAGCGTGTGATAGGAACGAGTCTGACGACAGAGCCTGGTGTTAGAGTAAGCCTTATGTTTGCTGTATCGGTGGGATGCAGGGCTCCGAGGTTAGATATCGCCCTCAATGACTGCCAGCTGCACACACAACATCTATTCATAATGATAGTAATGACAGGATGGAACCAAACAGCCCGCTCTCGTATTAAAACCTTCTCATTCTTTTGTCCTGAGCTTAAGATGACTCACATCCAGGTACAGATACCACAATTACACACATACTGTACTGTATGTGCGTAATTGTGGTATCTGGGTAAGAGTGGGCAAAAACGCATCCTGTCATCTCATTATGATTCTTAGAGAGCAGTGAAGTAAAATTATAATAAGGAAAGTGGGTGGAAAAGGTTAATAAACACCCTCATTAATTTTGGATTAAATATGCTGTGAAGAAATCACAGATCTCGGCTCAATAAACTGTTAAATCTAGCACTTGAAAACCAGCACACAGTCGCCTCCAGATCTCTCCCCTGAGCCGTTGTCTTATCTGCTCGCTGGAAGGCTTTCATTTTTGTTTATTTGGGTTCTTTTGCAGAAAACGAAGGGTAAGTGGAAGAGCAGATGTCATGTGACCTGAAAACTGGGTTAATAAAGCTGTGTGAATCATGTTCAATGAATTTGATTGACTTGTCAATGTTTTGACTGATAATCTCCAGGATCATTGAAAAACAGGCAGAAAGTAGACCCTGACGGCGAGGGGGCGTGTCCCCGAATGGTCCCCAATCTCCTTTATTGTACAAGCAATCCCCCCTGAGTGACCCCCTCAAATTAAAATGTGGAGTTATTTCCACAGTATTTAATGAAATGTTTCAATATCTACAAGATCGGTCTCATTGAGTCGATTATCATGCACTCAATTTGGACTAAATTATGTCACCTTGTTTTCCAAGGTATGACATTATGTTATACCTTGTTTTCTGTATAAAATTTTAAAGAAATCCCTATAGCGAGTAAAATATGAACTAACAAGTAAAAAACGAGGGCTTATAATATAGGCAATATAAAAGCTCCCCCTAGTGTCAGAAATATAGGACCTATATCTCCCAAAATCAATTAACTTCTTCTTCGTGCTAAGGACTGTGCGGGTATTACATTTTTAAATGATCCATGAAATAGTTTTCGGGTTATAGACAGAAAACAGTTTCCATTTTGAAAAAATAGCTCCCCCTAGTTATTAAAATATGAACAACTAGAGAAAATATAATAGTCTATTCATACGCCACTAATTTTGATTAAATCTGTCCAGCGGTTGAAAAAATTATTGCTGAAAACTTTTGGAGATAAAGCTCCCCCTAGTGTTTGAACTATTAAAACTCACCCTTCCCCAAATCCCTCCAGTTCTTCCTTGAACTAAATAACTCGAAACTAATCCATGAAATAATTTTTGAGTTGCCGCATTAACACGAAGGTTCTGCGGCGAAACACGGCGACGACGACTCCATAATATCCTCGACTCTTCGGCGATGTGATGAAGAGTTTGAGGATGAATTTTCACCACTCGGCCTCGTCGGTGGACATGTTGTGTTTATGTGTGTGTCTCCGCCGGGCTGAGCGAGCCCGATTGCAAAACGACCATTATTATGAATCATATTTTGCTGAAAATGCCAATGAGACGGTTTGAAGATCAGTGTTGTCCATCTTATATTTTCACATGATTGATGACCCTCTTCTTCTCAGACCAACAAACTGCTCCAGACCTCAGTTAATGACTCTTCACCGGACCTTCTTCCTCCACTCGTCAAGGGCGCAGACGAAATGACGCACTGCTCCACTTTTTCAGCTCAATGATGGTTACTTACTGTTATCGTAATAAAAAATGACGAGCCCCCCCCCCCAACAAAAAGCCCCCGTTGTTTTCCGGATGCTTTGAGATGATTGATATTTCCATGTATGATCCATCTGTGTGAGTAATGAATGGCTGCAGACTGATGGACTAGGAGGTTCTTCGGTGACCGAAGAATAAAGTGGCTTTTCAAACCTTTTCTACAACAAATTGCTTCAATTCACAAACTCTCCTTTTCTACTTCCATGATTACCTCTGCAGCGGAGAGATGGAGGAGGTTTGTAATCGAGTTTGTTTCTTTGTTTTATTGTCGGGTTGTTTACTCCTTTGTACACAATATAGCTCAAAAACGTCGTCGGTGGATCTTAGATGCAATTTTGCGGAGGCGTGAATTGTTTTGGCCAAAGTAAGTTTGATTTGATTATGTGGCAGATCGGACCGTTCCTTGGAAAATTCTGGTTCCCTTTTTCATATATGAAAAAGTGGGGGATATTATGGAATCATTAACGCAAACTCCTTCATGGTAACCGGCATTAACGGGAAATGTTGAAGGAAAAAAGGAACATGACATCACAGGAACAAGGACAACCCAAAGGCCAAACTCTGTTCCCCACTGGAAAGAGGTTCCACTCACACACCAGGAGGCAAGATGGTTTATTATGGTTTACTCCATTGTTCACATTCTACTCTATAGGGGGAGCTCTTTTTTTTTATTTAATTTTTTTTACAGAAAAAACACTTTCGGGCGGTTCTTTTTTACCATCGGCCCAATTTTGTCCAAATTTGGTGAATATGAATCGTCTCGTGGAGATCTATCTTACACATATTCTGTTTTACTTTAATAATAATAATGTTTTACTCACAAGGGGGAGCTCTTTTTTTTATAAATACACTATAAAACACAATTTTTCGGACATAACTTCCTAATTATTGTTCAACAGTTGGTGAATTGTCAATATTTTATTCTAGTAGTTCATATTTTACTCACCAGGGGGAGCTTTCCTTTTCCTACAAATAATCCTATGCACATTCAATCAGGGGGATTGCTTGTACAACGTCGGGGAATGGGGACTTTTTGGGGCTTATCCCTTGCTGTTGGGGATGACAGCATAGTTTTCAAAATTGCAAGATATGGCCATTTTAATTAACATGATGCAAATATCATGAAAAACAGGAAATACTCAGAGACTGCATACCTTTGCCGATGCCACTGACACTAAGACTGCCTTCACACCGCCAGTCTTTTTGTGTAGCTGTTCACATTACTTTTAAAATGTGTAATAGATTCCAGTATGAACAGTTCACAGCCCTAGACAGCACAACAACATGAGCAAAAAGACATCATATGCAGCCTGCTATCAATACAGAAGCAAAATGGTAGCCAATAAAATGAGTTTGAACGCTTTGGTTTATAATGTGTTGTCCAGCGGAGGCCAGAAAATTGAAAAAACAAGTGAATCTCCGTGCTGCACAGCTTACCTCGGAATATGAGCGAGAGGATCGTAACTAAGGCCATAATATACGAATATAAATATACTTATACTGTATTACTCATTTCAGCTATTTGCCTTTTCAGGGGTCGCCACAACAGATCGTCTTGCTTTGAATATTGATTTGCTTTTCACTTCGGATGCCCTTCCCTGACACAATCCTCCCATCTATCCGGTCTTGGAACCAGCACTAGATGTGGCTGTGTAGGCTGGCAGCATAAGGTCCATGCCTCAAGCGCCGCACTGGATTTCTGCTACGACCTCTACACTGACCAAAGTCAGTGGTGTCACCCACTAAGTTACTCAGCACACACACATATATATATATATATATATATATATACTGTATATAATTGACCATTTTACATTCCACCCTGTTGCACGAAACGTTTCTGCAGTAGTCAGAATGGCGAAACCCAACAGTGGGTTTCAGAGGGTTTTAGAGAGGGTCTTTTACATTTTTAGTAACCAGTGTAGGGGGGAGTGAGATGAGGGCTCTTTAGATCTTTGTAATATGCAGCCACACCACTCGATGCCACTCAATCCAACATAATAGGCCTTTTAGCCAAAGTAATATAGATGTAATAGTGGGAATTTTTATTCAGATTTGGTATAGGGTAGATTTAAGAGAGCAGATGCTCTATGATTATCTAGCAGCGTCTTGAAGCTAAATGTCATTAACAGCAAGTCTATCGTGATGGTTGGGGGGGTTGGGGGGGTGTCAGGGAGGACCTCCTCCCTCTCTGCCAATTTTGCTTTACAAAGAAGAGTCAGTTTCATGCATTTTTAATGATCAGAATAACAGCCTTATCAATACCCCAGCTATCTTCACTGCCGCCAGAGGCAAAGGCTTCACATTCGCTTGGACTTTAAACGAAAAAAAGAGAAAAAAAAGAAGAAAAGATCTGCAGTGTTAGTTTTTTGAAGGAATTTTCCACTGTTTTCTTTTATAGGTTTACATTTCACGAACGTTAGCATCTCTTTGTCCCCACGGGACCACTGGTCAGTTAGATAAGGTCCAAAGTTTAAGAACCTGCATCTCCTATCTTCTCAGGAAGCTCAGATCGACGGTCTCCTTAATAAACCAATAGATTGGTCTGGGTCATTGCCAGCTTCTAAATCTACTGACAACTCCAACAAATATCTCAAATACTCTGTAGCCGGTCATCTTCTGTGTCTTCCACTTCTGCGTCTCTGTTCAGCCCGCTCAGCCCCCAGCTCCACGGCCAAATAAAATGAAAGGAATCAAAGGAACTCCTAAAACTGAGCCTCCCAGCTCCACCCCAAAAACAAACATCAAAGGAAGCAAAGGAACAAAGGCGGCAGTTACCACTTTGGGATGTCACTACTCCAAACCACTTATTATTTTATTTATTTCATTTTGAATGCTGCGAAACACGTGACATCACCAAACTGCAATCACCTCTAGGATATGCCAAAATCTACCTGTGGGTAAGATGTCATGCAAATCCATCCTGTAGTTCCTGTAATCATATTCACAAACAAACAGGCCTAGTAACAAACAAACAAAAAAAGATACAAGCCAACATACAAACGCATAGGAGTGGAAACATTACCTCCTTGACGGGGTTTAAAAAAGAGCAAATACCTCGAAATTTTGTCACATTTCAGTTTTTGAACTACATTTTTTTGGTCTATTACAATAATAATAATTCAAACCGAAGAATTCCAGAGAATTATATAATATATGTCCATTGAAAAAAAGCAAAAATGGCATTGAATATATAAACATATGAAGTTTAGATCAGAGAATTAGTTTAGAATAATAATATATAAACACATGAAGTCTAGAACCGAGAATTAGGCAGTAAGTGGCTCCACGTTTTTCTGTTTTGTCTCCCAACACCAGTAAAGCATTGAAATATAATCTGGATGTAAATGTATGTTTTGAATGTTCTCAATCAAAAACTTAACTACAGAGAGGCATTTTATTTCTATGGAGAAATTCCTCGACTGTACTGTAAATACAGCCAAGAACCTCATGCTTCAGAGGAATAATCTCATTTTCTTTCTTCTCTTCCCTTTCTTCTATTACCCATGAGGGAAGGATAATCTAAATCCTGCCTCATCACTCGATGGTGGCTTTTATCTCTGCTTCGCTTAAGATTACTCTCATTGTGAAGAAGAGTTTAGTGATGGAGACAACTGATTTGAGACTAAATTAGCCAAATATGAGATCTTCTGGGATTTTTTTTAAATTTCACTTTAAAAATCTGCCCTTTATTGTGATAATCAAGAGATGAGGCGATACGGACCAAATGTGGTGCATGTGTGTAATTTCATTTAGTGGAAGGAGGCGGCACCTCTGCGGCACTGAAGAAGGATTAAAATGTCTGCCTTAAGATTAAATGCAGAGCAAATGAGTGATTCTATCATATTGAGTGAAGTGTCCTGTGTGACCCCTGATTTCAGCTCGGCAATAAATCAAATCTCAAAAATGTATTGATGGCGCCCGTGCTAAACGTAACAATGAGCTCACGGCAAAATCCTCATATATAGCTGCTGCTCTGGGGTCCCCACCACGATCGGGACTTTAACGTTTTATTAGGCTCAGATCCAGCAGAAAAACAATCTTTCATTCTGCTTTCCTTTTCCTCCATGCAAAAATAACTAGTGTAAATGTAAGATGTCCTCTGGACTGTTGACTGGATCACTGTTGACTACATTTATTTCATTTGATCCCAAACCTGCCTCCTTATCTTGAAACTGTGTTTGCCAATTATCTCGGTGCCTACGCTTGTTCTGTTGCCGTGTGGAGGCAGCCGGCGTTGTTTACACATCAGGGTCTGCTGTGTTTCAGAGGAAACTTTTGAATACTGCATTAATTTTTGTGCCATTTGAAAAACAACTTCCACTGACGAGGAAAGTGCGTGCCGGTGCTTGGTAAGCCACGACTATAAATAAGAATAAGGAACAGCCTTCGTTTGGCTGAGGGTGGAATAAGTTCACCTTATTTCACACCTATGCTGTACTTCCTGTCAATCACCTGCCATCCGCAGGAAGAGACAGTCTCTGTCAGAAAATTATATCTCAAAACTGTCACCTTTTAACTCTTTGGTGTCCTTTTTCTTGTTAGTCACTGTGTTTTTGGATCGCGTGGACCCACAAATAAAGGATGTTTTGGTTTTTTTAGCAAATCCAGTGACATGAAATCATGTCAAATTAGGGCTTTCAAATTATATCAAAAAAATCCAATTAATAACAGGCTTTGGGATTAATCCATCCAAATGAATTGCGTACATCAATATTTGGCGTGAGAAGCATTTAACATAATTAAATCCAGACGGATTTTGGTTGATGAGTGATATTAATAGATCGACATTAACAAACGCAAAGGTCCACATCTCCTTTCTTAATTCACAACCATTCCACTGCAATCCATTTTAGCATTTGAGTTTAATGATATGTCTTAGTTACCATCGGGGGGGGGGTCATGAGGAAGCAATGATGGCCTCCTGAGATCTCTCAAGAAGAAGCGGAGTAATGCTGATAAAATAACTGAAGGTGCGGTGTTTGCGGGGTCTGACTCTGACATATACATTCCCACCATCTCAATTACCCGCCTCGCAGTTTGAAGCGTCACTTGCTATCAGCTGTACGTCTTCATCACTGGCATCACTGTCATCTATCTGCTTTCTATTTAAAATATGATTCATCAGATTCATCTGGTTCCATTCATCTAGTTGTTCCATGCTGCTAGTTTGCCCTCCACCTCTTGATCTCCACCTAGTCCTAATAAATCCTTCGACTTCATCATTCATCAGTTTAAGCAGAGTCATCAGCCACCGCCGCCGCTGTTTTCTCTCCAGAGTGAACTGTTTTAATCTCTGCCAACAGCAGTATGCCAGCTGACGTTGGTCTCCAGAGATCCAGAGAGAGTGTTTGCTGTTGCTTTGCAGCACCGTCAGCTGGGTGATATATGCTAATCAACCATTTGTGAGAATTTCAGCTTTCAGCTGTTCCGTCTGTGGTTTCACTAGAATTCACAGAATGACCAGACAGAAACAGACAATTGTTCTAAATCCTTCCTGGTTAGACATCAAATTAAATTTCCTTACATTCCTATGGTTAATAACGTTATTTCCGTAGCCTAGATGAAGTATGTTCTATTGTAGGTTGGTTTCGCAGTGCTATGAATTTATAAACTACTCATAAGAAGTTGAATTTAAATATTTACAGGGAAATTAACCAATAACAGCAAACAAAACCCCGATTGATTCGATGGTTAACTATATCAACTCACTTTTTCCATTAATTTAAGAGTTATTGACAGCATTTTAATCTACAAAAAAACTGGATTACTCACCACAAGGTGAAATTGTATTTTATTTTATTTTTAATGGTGCGACACAGAAAATATGACCAAAATTTGACCACCTCTGTAACATACTGGGGAAAAATTTACGCAAATCCGTAATCTTGATAACAAACTGAAAAAATAAACAAACAAACGCACTGAGGTAAAAACATTACCTACTTAGCGGCGGTAACAAGTTTGTGGCTAAAAACATAAATGCACAGCACAGAATCCATTCTTGTATTCGGCTACGGCTACAACACCTGACAGCGACACAAACGCAACAAGAAAACAACACTCGGTGTCTGAAACATTCAGTGAGAGCTCTGACAGACGTTAGAACGCACTGAGCCGATGAAACAAAGCCGTTAGACATCATCCCCATAACAGACATTCAGGCTCAAACCAGCGTTTTTTTGTGAAACCCAATGCCGTGTTACAGTTTATAGAACGTAGGTATTTTCACCGGGTTCGCTGTCATTATTTTACATAGTCTTTTCTGACCCGGTGAAGAGGCTCGGTCGGGAGCTGCTCTGGTCGTGACCTCGCCTGACTTCTGCTCAGCTCTGCTGCTTTTCTTCCTCTCACACTGCTATGCCGGTGAGTCATCCTCACCGGCTGGCAGGCTGGGTGGCGTTCTGGCCGATGAGTGTGTGCATGTCTCCCCCCCTCGCTTCCTGTCTCTGCCGAACAATATGGTTGTAAACCCGCTACTATGCATTGCTACGTTCAATGACAGCAGGAGATAAACACTCTGTCACACATTAACACAAACTACAGTAGGGAATTAAAGCTGAACAGAATTCTTCTGGGGGGGACGGAGACCTCTTAGCGCCAATGTGAAGCAACAGTCTCAACATTCTAGGTCTGAATGATTCTTAACGTTTGTGTATCTGCCTGTTATGGCTTTGATTCTCATTGACCCTGCTTAGACTAGGTTTTAAAATGCGATCGGGTCTTTTAGGTTTTAAAATGCGATCGGGTCACAAGGTCCACATAGTCAAACTAGAGAAGAACAGCAATACATAGTACGTAATGTAATTATTTCTCTTCATTTGACCCATCCCTGGGGGAGCAGTGGGCGGCCCTTTTGAGGCGCCCGGGGAGCCTGGGTTTCAGGGTCTTGCTCAAGGACCCTATGACAAGTAGACCCTGGAGGGACTTGAACTTGCAACTTCAGATCTGGAGACATCTGCTCTACCCGCTGAGCTACAGCCGCCCCTAGAAATAAAAACAAGACATTTCCTTTCGTTCGTGCTCAAACCACATACACTCCCCTCTCTCTACCTTTTTTCAACCAGTTCCGCGCTTCCCGCCAAACAACAGCCTGACCCGTTTTCCTACTACGTCCTTGTCGGAGACACATCAGGACACATTAATGTTTACACTACAAAAGATACGCGGTCAAATGCATCCCAGACCACCTCATCAAGTTGTTTGAGTGATCGGATCACTTAGGTGGTCTCGGTGGTCGTTTACACTTGTATTTAGTGATGAGCCTCGTTGTCCACTTGTGATCAGAGAAGCGACGACGGCAATTTTCTTGGCCGATCACAGATTTTGGCCAACTCCAAGTTTTCAAAATCATAATAAGTAATACATTTTTAGTGCTCTTATTTTGGAAGGATTATACAGGAAGTAACAAGGCTGATCGACTTATTGACCAAAATGTATTTTATATGGAAGGTTAAACAGAATTATTAATATCTAAGGAGCATCAAATGTCAAAAACACATTTCCCACGAGACGTTCTTGGGGTTGTCACAATGGGGAAGTCGACAAAGGCTATCAGAGAGCATCATCAATCAACGTTGTCTTTTTTATTTCAGTAATTAGTTAATCAAAATGAATGAGTTATTTTATTTTGACAACCCTTGTTAAAAACTTGACGGATGTTAATTTTATTTAACTTAAAAGCTATGCGAACAGCAGCGGCTAACATTTGCTGCAAAGCTCACCAGTAAATGATGCTATGTGTTTTTTTTTAACTAGCTTTCTTATTATAATAAAGGAATCGTGGATTAAGTCCTCTATATACTGAAAACACACAGAAAACATACACAGAAAAGCTTTTCATTTCACGATGCTTATTTATTTTCTCCCACTGTGGGAGCCAAAGTAATTACTTTTAATTAAGTTTACCTACATTTTCCATACTTTTATTACCCTCAGGTCGGTGGACCTGAACACAACACACAGTATGTAATAATATAAATGCGAAAGGCAGCTTACGGTGCCTTCAGCGAACCTGGGTCCTCTTACATGCTCTGCACAGAAGATATCAAAGGGTTTCGGGTTGAAAAATGATAAGTTACATCATGAATGATTGTCTAAAGATTGAAAATGGGTCCAGCAAGAAAATTAACTTGATTCTAAACCTGTGACTTTTTGTTTGGGCCGTCTGGGCTAGGCAGGACAGTCTTTGTTAGGTTCAGTGTTGCAAGGGTGGTGCTCTGCTACACATCTATTTATATATTTACATATCTTTGTATTATCTGTTAGAAATTCAGAAAAACATTGTTTTTATATCCCTGAAAAGTTAGGGGTATTATGGAGTCGTCATCGCCGCATCCACCGCAGATCCTCCGAGTTAACACGATAACTGAAAAACTTTTTCATGGATCACTTTCAAAATTTTAAACCCACAAGGACCTTGCGAGGAAGAACTGGATTGATTTTTGGAAAGGCAATTTCTGTATTTCCATCAATAGGGGGAGTTTTATCTCCCAATTATCAGGCCATAATTTCTCAGTTGTGGGTCCGATTCAGTCCAAATTTGGTCTTTGGACCCTTGGATCCTTGGTTTTTACTACCTAGGGGAAAATTTTTACGATAAGCACGTTTTTTTCAGACATTACTTCCTTATTGTTGGTTCGATTTGGGCCAAATTCCATGCATATGAATCTGGTTGAGGAGATCTATCATGTAAATATTATATTTTAATCTAGTTGTTCATATTTTACTCACTAGGGCAAACTTTTGTAACCAAAAATAGTCTTTTCCAGACATAACTCCAAAATCATTTCATTGGTCATTTTCAAAATTGTATCCTCACAAGGACCTTAGTGCGAGGAAGAACTGGATTGATTTGTATAAAAGTCAGATGTATATCTCCCATGCTAGGGGGAGCTTTATCTCTGAAAATTTTTGAGCCATAATTTCTCAACCGTTGGTCCCACTAAGTCCAAATTGGCTGCAAATGAATTCCACTCGAGGAATCTATATCGTACGGATCTACTTTCTCCAAAAGTTCATACAGGCCTGTTTTAGAGCTTGTTGGCCAAATCCTCACTGCATTTCAAACATCATTTCATTAAAAGGGGCATTCGATTATTATTATTATGTTTATTGAAGTAATGTATGAAGATATTCACACACAGCTGGAGATGGTATCCTTTGATTGAAAACAAATTCAATTACATTGCATCCTGTCCATTAATTGATTGACTGGTGAAATAATCCTTTCATTCATCAATCACTCTTGTGATGATTGATGACTAATGTTACCTTGCCACCATAGATACCACTGAATGATTAGTTTACTAATGGTGCTTGCGGCTACTTGCCAGACATACTTGTCCCCTGTGTGCTCTTGTTGTTGTTCGCTGAATAAGTTGAATTCCTGCCCAAAACATTATTTTTTATTTCATTCACTTTTCTAAAAAATATGATCAGAAATCTCCCACAGACACACTTTGAAAAAAATATACATGAGGTCGTAAAGGCATTTTAAACATGGAAAAAATAAATATTTGCGTACAGAGTCACTGGGTGAATGGTTGTGTGTGAGGCACACACTCTAACACACACATGTGCCCACACACTGAGACAGCTTTTTCTACCTCCCTCTGCCTCTTCCCTGAGCGTAAAAAATTTCTGTGTTGATGACACTGCGGCTGACTCAGCCAGACGGTAGAAACCCTCATTGTGTTAATTAGATCCTTCACTGTCTGTTAAAAACTTTTATCTCCCCCACATCTCCTATCTCACGACGATTGCTGAGATAGTCTCTGCCACAGAGTTAAAAGGGGCGCCATTGTCTGAGTGAGCAGAAAGAATAACTTAGTTCCCCTCAGTCAAACGTCCACAAAGTCAGCTTTCACATTAGTGGTTGGTGTGTGTGTGTGTGTGTGTACATGTATGTATGTATGTGCGTGTGTGTGTGTGTTGTCACATCACCTTGCGGGAAAAGTCTCTGAATTGATGCAAATATCATTCTGTCACTGCAGACCATCATTCAGCCCAGACACACAAATCATAGAGAAACCATGCAAAGTTGAATAAAAACACAGCTGGCTCATTCAAACCCAAGACAATTGGTTTTGTTGCAGGATAAACATTTTATTCAATGCTGGTACCAGCTGTGTTCAGGTCGTTTTCATACTTTTCTTTTCTGCTCACATTGAGAGTGTTACATTCGGGGCACACCAGGGAAGCAAACCCCATATGACTTGGTTGAGGCAGCTTGGCGGCGTGTTGATTCTGCACAGAGCATTTGATTCAGAACCGCTGAACACATGAGACACGCTCTGAAGCTGTGGCAATGGATTGCTTGTTTGAACGGGAGGTGTCTTTATGTTTGGGCCTGCTCTCAAATAGGAAGTTTGTAATCTTCAAACTAGGCCTATGCTGTCGTTCCCGACTGCAAGGGTATATCCCCGAAAAAAGCCACCAATCCCCTGCATGTACAACTGATACCCCCTGATTGAACTCTTCGTATTAAATGTGAAGTGAGGTCCAAAAACTCCTTTTTAAAAAAGTTCCCCATAGTGAGTAAAACATAAACTATAAGAGTCAAATATGATTTAGAGGCAGTAGATCATCTCTTTGAGTCGATTAATTTTCACAACATTTAGACTGAGTCAGACAAAAAGTTAAGAAGATCTGTTCACGCAACAAGTGGTTTTGTCAAGAAGCTCCCGCTAGACAGTAAATTATGAACGACTAGAGTAAAAAATAGGAAATTTACGAGCTAGATCTCCTCCAGTCGATTCATATGCACCAAATTTGGTGCAAATTTAGTTTACACATTGAAAGAAATGATAATAAACAAAACTGGGTTGCACTGTTTCTGAAATGGGGGTGTGCGTACACCTAGGGGTATGTTGAGGTACTGCAGTGTATATTTGAGATTTTTTCGATTCTATTTTGTGCTCACATACAATCAATGAAATTTTTTACGGTTCTAAATACATTCACGTTAAAAACAAAGCCGCAAGTCAAGGCCAGGCGATGCAGATAATACGTTGTCCTGGTATTTGCGTAATTCAGAATTTGCTAATAGGATTTTGCGTGATACTGTGCTGCCAAAAAAAACTGTCCAGATCTGAAATTTCCAGAATATGGTACAACGTTGAAGCACAAGTGGAGGGAAAGCTAAATAATGTCGTAAACTCATACATGATGACGTTTGATTATAAGACTCAGCTGTTAATTCATCAAAAACACAAAGCAGCAAATGTGTTCATTTCAGGCATGTTTAATAATAGAGTGAAAAGTATGATTTCCACTAGTTAATGGCATGTATTCGCTGGTTGTAATCCCATGTGACATTTACCGGGGTGGCGTTCCAGTGTCACGTTCAGTGAGAATGTAACTTTTGTTTGAAATATATAATTTACTATATATATTATTTACTATAATGAATTAATGAAAAAATGAAAATAGGAATCCAATAAATCTAATGTTATACTTACTGTTCCTACTTTAAGCAGAATTAATAAATGTAATAACAAATGCAGTCACACCAGGAAGATTGTCCTTGGGTCCTTGGATCCTTGCTACCAGGGACACTCAGTACCGAATCTGGTGCAATTTGTACTTTTGAGATATTCAATATTAATAAACTTTGAATCACCATGCAAACAGAACTCATCTCTGTCACCAAGAGACACACACCCACACATTCTTAGTTCTAAGGGAAAATGTCTTGTTTCATAGCAATGTTTCGATGACAGTTTTTAAAAATATTTTCTCGTTTTCCTGTTCTGTGAAGTGTTTTTAGGATAATGTGTTGGATGATAAATCCAAGTCAGGACAGACTGACTCCTCATGGTTCCCCACAGCCTGCTATAAAAGGAACTCAAACAGAGGTTCTGTCAAGAAGACTATCCCTTTGCACACTGAGGGCATAGTTTATGTATCATATATCATATTTGTATTCATACCTGAAACGTATGCTCCGTCTTAATTTTCTTACTGATGTTGTCTGGCGCTGTCAGGTGAGATATCAGCTGAATCATCTCACTCCTGACTTTTAAAATATGAATCTCTCTGTACTTCTCGCTCTTCATGCAACTATTATGCAGGACCTCCTACTCTCCATCATTTCCCAGTCCTCCCACATTCACCAACTTCATCATTTCATCAGACTCATCAGCCACCACCACCACCACCAGGGGGTTTATCTTGCAAATAATTACGTAACGTTTTCTCTACTGATTGAAATAGTAGGATATGACGACATGTCTTGGAAACAACAGGAGATAGTCAGGAAGTATGGATAAGTGACTCGTTATCACTTTTAATATACACTGCATACATGCAGTACAACAGTAAGGAATTACTTCTCTCTGTTCGACCGTTGCTCCTCTGAGACGCCCGGAGAGCTGATTGGGGTCCAGAGTCCTGCTCCACCATCAAGCAATACTATACTCTGTAACTCTTACTTCAATACAGCAGTGGATGATGCATTACTATTTAATCATAAGTTAAAGTACCTGAAAATTTTGAATTTTGAGATTTTCCTATCTGCAGAACATTTCCGACTAAGAGCCGTTACAATTACTTATGTAATGTAATTACGTGTTGCTGGTAAAAAGTGACTAACACGTGAGCAGCAGGGCAAAGTAGTCTGCAAATAAAAGCTGCAGTTTCTCAGAACCAAGTGGAGACTCTGGTGTGTTTACTACTGCTGCTAATGAAATGTAAACAGGGTTAGCTCCGACGCATGAGACTTCACCCCATTAAGGAAATTAACTTTTATCTACCATGTTCCCATACACCCAGAACTGAAAAAGGCTAAAAGAAGGTAGACATTATTGCAAATCTGTCCATTTATTTATGAGGTATTGCAAAATAAGAAACTCCAAATGTGAAATATCTCAAAATGGTTAATTCTATTATGACTATAATTATTTTTAGGCCGCCTGGATTAATTTTGATTTTTATGGCTGTGAAATTGTCAAAACATATGTAATGAGTGAGTTCTTCTGCCCCTTTTTTCCAAGTTAATAATATCTGGTGTTTATTCAATATTATGTGTGTTTTTGACTCTGCAATAACAGTTTAAAAGGAAAAAAGACAAATAACAGATTTGGATTTTTCAAGTTTATAACAGGACTCTGAAATGACCTGAACAAAAAATTTCACATGAACAATTTGAACTTTGAACTATTTTGCATAAATAAAAAAAAAAAAGTGCCTTGTGGTTTATTTTTTCTCCCTGTTTTCATAATAAATGTCCAGGCGTTTTTTTATCTGGTGTGGTAGTCCCTGCAGCAGTTTCTCCTTCGCTCCCTCTGACTCTACTCAAAGCAGCAGGTCGATCTTCCCTCGCCTAGCATATCCTTACCCTAATGTCTAGTGTATCATGCCATACAATATACACTACTTTCAGAAACCGTGCAAAGAAATCGTTCAGGCGTTACGGTACTGAGAAGCTCATGTTACAAATGTGTGACACGCCGGTGAACCTTGTCTGTGATTGGACGGATTTTCTAGATATCTCAAACGGTTCAGGAGTTAGGGTAATGAGAAGAACACCTGCTAAATCCTGACGGCGGCGACAGGAGAAGGATAAGAGGGTTAACAGACATTACTTTCGTATCATGTTCTGAGGTCATGACGTACAGTCACCAAAATGTAATCATCTCTAGGGTATCCCAAAAACCACGTCTGGATAAAATTTCACGGAATTCTATCCATTAGTTTTTCGGTCATCTTCCCTCAAACAAACGGACAGACTAACAAAAGGAGGCTAAAAGTCACAACCTCTTCGGTGGAAAAGTAAGTCATGAGAAATTGCACAAAGTATGAAATATTGAAAATGATAAACTACAACAAGGGAACTTTGGCTCAGCTTCCTGTTAATTAGTTCCCCCTGCATAACATTATACTTTCTTTGGCTCACTAAACTTTGCGACAACAATAAGAGAGAGGTGACCCATTGTTCTAAGCATTCCATCTCTACCAGACATTTTGACATTAAAAAACCTCCTGTAGGAATGTGTCTATGGCGTCCCGCTGTAATGAATGCATTCCCAGAGGATCCATATGCATATTGAGTGGCGCCAGGCTCCATCGGTCTGTTCGCAGTCACAAAGAAGCAAGTAAATATATAAATCTCAAGATTTCTCTCCATAACACTATATCTTCCTGCTGCAAGCCTGTATGAGAATCCATGTGTAGTGTGTTCCCAGAGATGTGTTACTTTACACGGTGGTTAATAATACAGTGCACCCCGGTTTATTTTATTGACTTCTGTATTAGGTGAGGTATATAGCGGTTGGATGATATCGTTAGATATGAAGTCGATTGTGATAAAAAGTAAAGACATTGGATTATTGCAGTTATTACATGGATCTAAACTGAGCTGCTCATGCAGAATTAAAAATGAATACCAAATAGTATACTATACCTGCAGCACACAGTATAAAGACATACACACTCTTACACAAACACGTTTAAACTAAGACACACAAACGCCTCGATAGATTCAGGGTTTCATTTTTAGAAAGGGCTTGTTTTATTTTAGCCCTTTCTTCCTCTCACCTACTTAATTGTCACGGGAGACGTTCTCCCGTGACAATTTCCCCTCAGATGGAGCAGATGTTGTGACAAATTCAAAGGCTGCGGTGGATTGTGAATCTATTCATACCGGAAAGCGTGTGACCTTTACAAGATGTCTAAGTGTTTTTAATGAAAGCGTGTTTTTTTGTACATGATTATCGTAAACTATGTTTGATAACACAAGTTTAAAGATATGCATATTTCAGCAACATTAAGATTCAGAGAATGTGAGATCAATTGAAGTCTACATGTTGTATATATGTTAAAATCGGAATGCAGTATCCAGTTTAAATGTTTACATTTGCTTGTTTTTTTAAAATTTTGGTGTCCAGCAGTAATACTGAGATTACAAAGAAAATCAACAGCCTGCTAAAACTCCAACTAGTAGTTGAATCAAGTACTTTTCACTGTGCTTTGAATTGAAGTTTAATAAAAACTAGCAAAGTTCAGTCAGGAAGACTATCCCTTTGCACACTCGGGGGGTACACACCTCCTCATCTCCACCCGGTCCTCACACGTCCAACATTCAAGGGTTTCTGTTGGAGCCTGAATAGTATTCTGATGTCATGGTATAAATGTTTAGTATTAGGACGGAGCGTAACAACCGAAGAGTTCTGTTTTATTGTTAATATTTACAAATCTGTATAAGAATTGTTCTGAAAACACTTGTTCATTTTCTAAAAAATCAACATTTTGTATTGTCTGTTTTATCGTAACTACCATTAAATATCACACTTACACTTCTACAAATCGCTTGTAGTTTGTGAGACATGTTTCTAAACACATTCTAAAACAAAAAACTACCCAGGATACCCTTCCTCTTACAGTCCCCTAACTACTGGGTAAATATATGGTAATAATAATGCATTATTGGGCAATTGCCACTGTAGATAAATACTGTTTTGAAAGTATTTATCAGGTAAATAAATGGTAAATTATAATATATTATTTGGTCATTACCACTTGTTTAAAAAAAAGAAACTGTAAGTACATAGAAACTACACCTGAAATACTAGGTAGTAACCCGACAAATATATGCTATTATTGGGTAATTACCATTGGTAATAGGTAGCCTCGTTAAATACAGGGAAACTGCTGATCATATACTAGGTATTTAGCCAGTAAATTTATGGTAAATAAAGTATATTATTGGGTAAATACCATTACTAATAAATAAGTAAATATAGATACTACAGGTGAAATACTAGGTATTAGCCCAGGACATTTATGGTATATCGAGAATAGCAATATATTATTCCCTCTCCCACGCTAAAAAGGTAAAGCTGTGGCGTGTAGGTTCTGAAATATTAATTAGTAAAACATGATAATTCATTCTGCAAGTAAACACAGCAAGCAGCAATTTTAAATTTGAAGGTATTCCAAAGACCTTCAATGAAAAACAGCTGTATAATAAAAGTATCCTCTACAGTCACATATGGACATATGAAAAGAAAAAAAACATGTATGTATGAGTGGAGAGGGACTTTATATTGTTCTCACCATATATACATAATTTAAACACTTAATAGAAACTGTGTTTAAAGAGATAACTCTTTCAAACGAAAACAAAAACAACCATTAAAAATACATTGGATCTTTTTGTCTCACTTTGTAAAAATGCTTTTCTGTCTTTAAATAAGCATCAAAAGATTCCTTTCTCTGAGTTCTTTTCCAAGACAGCGGTTCCGCTCGATGAACCTTAAGGTCATGTTTTAATGACTCCGCGGTCAAGTTTTCCCCGCGTCTATAGATGTTCTCTTTATAATTCCGTCATGCCCGTTCAATGTGCCGCGTGTGAACGCCGGTCCCAGGATGGACAAAATTCCTCCGACGATTCACCTGGTAGTGAATGTAACATTCACGAGACAATCTCTGGTGGTTCTGTCCAGCACTCACTAATCACTTCACACATCGCCTACTGGATCCATTTTTTTCTCCAACTTCAAGATCAGATTCTGCAGGACATTTTCACTTCCACCATTCCAAAGGTGTGTCCACGTCTTCCACTACCGATCGGTGGTTCCATCCCCAATGACCACGGCGCTATCTTACATATGACCTTTCAATAATACCAGCTGACTGCTGCTCTAGGCCGAAACCTTCCATCATAATCAGTCCGAAGAGTCTGAGAACCAAAGACTTCCTGACGGACTAATTATCGCAGATCTTCCGATGTGATAACCTCTCCTCTTTCCTCATTGAAATGAATTATATATATATATAAATATATATATAAATTGCTCTGAAAATACTTGTTTGTTTGTAAAAATCTCATCAAATGTAGATGTTTGTATTGTCTGTTTAATCGTAACTATCGTAAAAAAAGTCCTACATTTTTATCATTTATTTCACTTGTACAAATGGCTTCACTTCTAGTATTCTATACATGTGTGAAATCTAGATTTAAGAACTTAAACCTAACCTCTGTGCAAGTTTTCATTTATTTTTCATCCAGGTTTGAATCTCTACAACTTGAAACAATTACTTGCGTATGTTGTCTACGAACATTTTGGGTTATGACATGACAGACATCGCTTAAGACGGTTGGAGGTGGTCTTTTTTCTTGCGCTCCCGATCATCGTCCTTCTGCGTGACCCAGTTCCACGAGAGCTTCAACTCACAGCCTTACATTCTTTTTCTTTTGTTTCCCTCAATTACTGCAAGTCCTGGCCCTGAGGCAGCAACACATCCACGCAACATTACACCGCCACCTCCGTGTTTCTCCGTAGGTGTTATGTTCACTCTGCAACGCCGTGTTGGATCCAAACCAGATTTAAAGAGGCACCTGTTTTACAAACTTACGAAGAAAAGCCTTTTTCTTTTTTCACTGTTTTTTTTTTTTTTCAATAATTTCAGCCGGCAAGGTAGAGCGAGTCCCGCTTCAATGGAGAATCACATTAATATAGAACTAGACCTTGGAATAAAGTGTATGAAATTGTGATATAAAGCAAACGGGAGAGAAATAAGAAAACACAGGTCGTTGGAGACTCTAACGTTATAACATTGTTTTCCTTTTTTTTTAAATTAAATCAGGTGAAAAGCAGGTTATCGTTCTCGTGTGTGAAATATGTGTCCCATTTTCCCCAGAAGGCATCACTTTTGTCCTTTTAGCCGTCTTAAATTGAGGGTCATATGTTCCGTGTTTACAATGTTTTTAATAATGGTTGAGAGTCGGAGGTTCCCTAAAGAGCCATCGCTCCGTTATGGCCTCTTTGCTCGCCGCCATAGCAATTTTCCACAGATATCTGTCATTTTTTTGGTCATTTTAGATCAATATTTAAGGTCAAAAGAAGCCTTTTTGATTGATCAATTACAGAATACTAACTTGACAACCAGGTCAAAAGGAAGATTCATATTTTATGGTATTTTCTATGGTAATTTATTTATTCCATGTAAACCCCTCTTTTGGTACAGCTAGCATATATTCTGTTGTAAACGTTGCTGCTTTTTTTTCAGTTGTTATGAGTGTTTTTTGGGCCAAAATTCCATCTACTGGAGGTAGTTTTTTGTTCTTCCTCCCTCTCTTGGCAACAGCTCTATATGCAGACGGAATATTCTCGATGGTTACCACCACTTCAAAAACTCCCACATATCCATGAGATCTGTTTGACTCAAGGATGAAGACCTGAAGCCAAATCGCATTTGAGTTTGAATTGATCATACAATAAAAAAAAAAGACAATAAATTTCCGTGGAGGTCCTTTGAATTTCCTTTTGATTTTCATGTCTACATTTATTTTATTTTTTTTTAAATTGAGTCCAGGAGGTATTCTTATCTTTCAATCTTTCTTAAATGATTTTATTTTACCTGGATAATTACCTTGAGCGCTGTGCTTAATGCATTCCCTCAACATGCGATGATGTCATACCTTACTAGCTATATATCAACCTTTCACATTTCAATGTAATTATGTGTTCTACTTGACTTTGCTGGTTAAAGCGTCTTCTTTTTCCTTTTTTCCTCCGCGCTCTAATCCTCTCTATAATTTGTAATCCCTGTCCTGGCTGCCATTTCTTCTTTTTAACATTGGCAAACATAAAGAGGCTCTTAGTGAGGGACAAAACGTAAAGTTGCAACAATTCAACTGTCAGTTGAACCAAACTGTTATGAGAGAGGGATTTTTTGTCCAATAAAAAGTGCAAAGTGCAACCCTGAAAGAAAGAAGCTCTGATATCTAATTATTAATGCTTAATTGCAATTGAATTAATGTTTGTCATTTCAAAAATCCTTGCCAACACAAATACAAGAATGCTGGTTCTGCACGCTGGGGACTTTTTGGGAAATTTCCAAAAAATGACTTTATATTGGCAAGTTTTTCGCACAACATTATGCTTATTCTTAAAAAATGATGATGGACACAAAGTGGATCCAGGCCCTTTTGGCAGCAAGCAAAAGAAAAAAAATCAGTTAGTGAAAAATGTTTAAATACAGTTTCCCCAACATTGGATGAGTGGCATGGAATAATATTGAAAATATTCCAAATAGAAAAATTTTAATTCCTCTCTCCGAAATGACCAATTCTATCAAATATAGAATAAATAGATTGAATATATAACCACAATAAGAGCAGACTTTGTATAACCTGCAATGTAAACTCCTTTTGTTCTGTTTCTGTTCTGTTCAAAAGTGTGTTTATGTAAAGGTGAGTGTCAAAGATCAAAAAAGCAAAAAGTTGTGACAGATTTATGTTTTTATGAGCAAGAAATGGACATGAACGATAGAATGTACTCAGAAAAGGATGACAAAGACGGTGTGAACAAAGATGAGCAATAATATGCTCTTGTATAAAGACACTTCATGAATAAAAAGGAAAAAAAATGAGTTCATGGTGTCTTAATATTGGTGAAATAAGATATGGAGAACATCAATTTTATTCAAAGTCATGATAGAATAACTTACAATCACAGATAAATCCAAGTTAATGGAGATTCATCTACAACAGCAAACGGACTAACAGATTGTTGCAGGTATTTCAAACTACATCAATTGTTACAGGATCCAGGGCAAAAGAAGTACCGTCAGAAGACCATCTGTTGGGGGTGTTCCGCGTGTTAAACTGACACCTAAATCATTGCATCGCTCAGTTTTCTCTGTAATACTAAAGTGTTTTGTGAATGCATATAATTACATTTTCCATCCCTATTACACGATTACATCACCGATGTTACGTAAACAAACAGAGAATTTGTGGCTTCTTGTTGCTCGTTGAAAACGAGAGGTTAGTTGCACACTGGTAAGCCTCCGGGGTTTGATTGACTTATGCATCAGAATGTTATTCCTACCGCGTGAATTCGGGATGGAAAGATTCAGTTAAGCCTTTAAGAAAAACAAGCGATGGAAAATACGTCTTTGCATATTTTACTTCTTTTTTTCCATTTATTAAGTAAATCTTTAGACACTCTGAATTAACCATAAAACGATAAATCGTTTCGTAAAACAAACTTTTTTTTTATATAATCAGACAAAAGAAAAATAATTTCATGATGGAACTTTGTATTTCATGGAAAATAGTAAATGTGAATTAGATCAGCTCAATCATTTAGGAAAGCATGCTTTGTAGGAAACTATTTGATCCGGATTAGACTTTTTTGGTTGCATTAAGTCCCTTAATTCTGTTTAGTAAGTCCTCACATGCTTTAATAGGCGAAAGAAAAAATCCTAATTATCGCTTGTCTCAATAGCCATGGAAAATGCATCTTCCTCAGATGCCATTCCCTCTGGGAGTCTGAGGTCCCACTGGTGTTAGGGTCTAAACATTTAAATACCGCATTAACGAAGGGTTACCCCCCTACGCTATTACATTAATCATGACTCTGACCCTGACTCTACATCTATTGAGGTTTATCGTACTTACATGGTATGTTACAGTGATTGTGTTTTCTAGTCATAGAGGTGATCTTGTGCTGAAAGACACAAGATCTTTCAGCACAAGATCACCAAAGAAGAAAACCAAACATCGTCCAGTTGAAGATGTTCAACAGGACGATGTCTACCCACTCCCCACTGTATACCACCTCCTCCTTCCCCGGACTAAGCTCAGCACCATGGGTGATGGGGCCTTCTGTTCTGCTGCCACTCATCTGTGGAATGCCCTCTCTGACCATCTGAGGGCTCCACAGACGACTGAGATATTTAAAAAGGACTTAAAACTTTTTAGCAGAACCTATAGCTTTTATTTAACATTGCTGCTTTTTGGTCATATTTTTATATAATTATTATTATATTTGTTATTGATGCTTTTATCTGCTTTTACTCTGTAGCACTTTGAGATTTTATTCAAATGTAAAGTGCGTTATAAATTAAATGTATTGTTATTATCATTATTATCATTATTTCAATGTTCCTGAGTAGTTGGGGATTTGATGGAGTCATTGCTGCCTTGTCCGCAGGTCCTTTGTGTTAACGCGATAACTACAAAACTTTTTCATGGATCATTTTCAAATTTTATACCCACATATACCTTTGTGCAAGGAAGAGCTGGAGTGATTCTGGGAAAGGTTGATTGAATATTTCAAACACTACGCGTAGTCCAAATTTGAATGGACTTAAGATGATCTTATGTTTCACGCTTCTCTTTCTGCCGAAGATTTTTTTCCTTTCCATCTGCATTTATTGACAGGACAGCTGAAGATAAACAGGAAACAGGGAGGTGACATGCAGCAAAGGGCCACAGGTGGAATGGAACCTGCGGCGGCCGCAGCTAGAGGACTCTAGCCTCTGTACATTGACCACCTGATCTACCATCTGAGCAACACTTCTACACTTCGGTGTTTTACTCCAATAGTTCATATTTTACTCACTAGGGGGAGATTTTTACGAATAAACAATTTTTTCTGGACATTACCTCCGAACCGTTTAAAATTTCGTGCTGGGGGAGATCTATTATATCATATTTTATTCTAACAGACTTACACACTAGGGGGAACTCTTTATTTAGGTCATAACTTCACATTATTTTGAGGCGTTCCATCAGTGGGATTGCTTTTACAACACGGGGGATTGTTTTGTTTTTTCGAGGATATACCCTTGCTGTTGGAGACGACAGCGAAGGTCTAGTTCAACGTATTAAATAAAAGCTTGGGGTTAATGTGACCTCATGAAACCATGTCAAACATTTTCCGTATATATATATATATATATATATATATATATATATATATATATATATATATATATATATATATATATATATATATATATAGCACTCAGGAGACATAACCAAATCTGTAACCCTCACTATAAAAATCCTGTTGACAATCTTATGGGTCACATAATATGTTTGAACAGGACCATCCAGGAGGACCCCACCGAGAGGCTGATTTATTTTCTTCTTTCAAACGTGGCGTCGCAGGAGGTTATGTTTTGAATTTCTTTGGTTTAAAAAGGTAAAAGAAAAACTTTTTTTTTTTTTTTAAATTGAAAAGCAATATCTGTCATCCCTGGAACTCTTTGAAGCTTTTAATACACTGGAATAAAATCAGCCTGGCGAATATCAATCTTATCCTGTCTGAAGGAGATATATTCTGTCACTCAACATTGTTTCCCAAGTTCTATTGTTGAATGGGGGATAGACGGCACTTTGTGACAAGAGGCCATTACTTAAAGTGGATCATTTATCCAATGAGCAGCTTAAACTTTGCATGGGCTAATACTGAAAAAGAAGAGTAATTTACATAATTTATAGCCACAGAGGCTGAGGCAATAAAGTGGAAGTCATTAAACAGGGTTTTCAGAGATGAAATTACTTTTCATGCAATTATGACTCGTCCCCAATTTTTGACACACAATTGGGTATGAGCAAATGGAAGTGTTGTGCTTCGCACACACACACACAAACACATACATACTCTCACCTCCACATGTGTTCACAGACCACCACCCACTCATACAGTCATGAACACATGTAAATGCTCTTCCTCAAGCAGGGTAGGATGCTGTTAGTTGTTACCTTGTCATCACAGGAAACTGCTGTTAATTAAAAAGCGGTGTGATATTTATTAAGAGTACAAAAAGACATCCGCTCACACCTTCCCCAAACTCCCTTTTGAATTTCATTATCCCCACCCAACACTCTTGACTCCACGAATACACTCTAGATGATGCCTTTCACGCTACGTGACTCTCTCGCAAACACGTGCAGGGGAGAGGTTTTAGATCCCTTTCTATCATTTCATGACGTGATGAATTGTACTGAATCTGTGCATCACTGTAAATGTTGGTGCGAGTTCTGGAGTGGTGGCAAGCGGCGCCGAGTAACCCTCTGACACCCGAGCTTGTGCGTCCGCATACAGAAGTGTGGAGGTTCTTTGATTGTGCATGTCAAAGGTGGCTGCCCACACAGCAATTATAGGTGCTGAAAGTGTGTGTGTGTGTTTGTGTGTGTGCGTGCATGTGTGTGTGCGTGTTTGCTTGTGTGTGTCTGTGTGTGTGTGCATACGTGTGTGTGCATATCAGTGTGTGTGTGTGTGTGCGTGTGTGTGCGTGCATGTGTGTGTGCGTGTGTATGTGTCTGTGTGTGCATGTGGGTGTGTGGGCTTGTGTGTGTCTGTGTGTCTGTGTGTGTGTGCGTGTGTTTGTATGTGTGTGTGTTTGTGTGCATATGCGCGTGTGCATATCTGTGTGTGTGTGCATGTGTGTGTGCGTGTGTGTGTGTCTGTGTGTGTGTGTCTGGTTGTGTGTGCGTGTGTTTGTGTGTGTGTCTGTGTGTGTGGGTGTGTGCGTGCGTGTGCGTGTGTGTGTGCGTGTGTGTGTGTGTGTGTCTGTGTGTTTGTGTGTGTGTCTGTGTGTGTGGGTGTGTGTGTGCGTGCGTGTGTGTGCGTGTGTGTCTGTGTGTGTGGGTGTGTGTGTGTTGGGGTGTGTGTGTGCGTGCGTGTGTGTGTCTGTGTGTGTGTGTGTGTCTGTGTGTGTGTGTACAGTGATTGTGGTTTCTCTGAAAGAGTTATTATTAGAGGTGCAGAGGCAGATGGCATGCATTCATTAAAGCATGATGGGTAATCACATCTGAAATGCTCCTCTTTCATCTTTCTATTAAACTTTATTCAGCCTTGCTTTTCTCAATAATCACTTTGGACACGGGGCCCGCTGCTGTAATGGTCCCTGTCGAACGCTTTTTAATTACAAGAAATCTGCAAATGTGATATTTTGAGTGGGAGACTCATACCAGGAATGTCTGAAATTAGATATGATTTTTCCAAGAATTCCCTTGAATCACTAGGAAATTATTTTCTGTCTAGTTCCAACTCTGATTAAGACTCTTCTGATTGTGAGAAGATTGTGATTCCCAGAAGTGAAGGGCGAATATTTGCATGTTCGCCTCAATTTACGCAACAGGTTGAAATAAACCCGGGTGGCATTCGCATGTTGCGTTTTGTGTTAAACCAGCATCAGTTTGAAATGTACAATTTATGCACCGTTACTTAAATAAATGTCCTTTAATCGGTTGATCAAGAATGCAAGTATAATCCCCGTAAACCTAATCTTGTATTTAATATACCTTATTTCAAAGGAAGCGTTAACTGTGGTCAAACAACTGCAATACGAAGAGCCCAGGTTGTAAAACTCTCTGTTCTGACACCTTCACTTTATCCTGACAGTCTGAATCGTAGACTTTATGTCCTTCTTTGCCGTTCTCGAGGACACGCACGGTCTGTAAATAGCTCAAGTGCACTTTTCCCCTTCGTACATCCTACGTGGAGTTCCCACGTACCTTAGCCTCTTGTTACTTTATTTTTACGTTGTTGTTTTTTATTGTCCTGCTCTTCTATATTGTGATTCTATACTTGTATCCGCTTTAACTGCAGTGAGCTGTATGACTCTAACGCTGCCCAGGGCAAATTCCCCCAGTACATCTTATCTTATCTTCTTCTCTCAAACACGGCCACGTTCACTTAATGAATAGATGATGAAAATCAACAAGAGTTTTCCTGCTTGGACAATAAGCAGTGATACAAATGAAAGATTGGAAATATGAAAGCTAGAACAGACCCAACTATTACTCTTTTGTAATCTGTAAACAAGTGGAGTGTGCGTGTAAGAGTCAGTAAGTGTGGATTCATGAATCTCACACCTGTTGACAGCCTAATTTCTGATTAGAACCGGGGGAAAAGCTCTAATCAGAGAGAAAACGCTGCATGTAAACCTCAATTTCTGAAAGAGATTTCAATCCTTGAAAAATAAGACAGTCGTGAAAGTCTCCGACCGTTGAACCTAACATCCGATGATGGTCATGTTAACGTGACATTTATCACTGCCCTCATTTCCTGGATTAGCATAGCGGATGTCTATGCCTCTCTCTCTTTCCAGCTGAAAGGTGAAAAGTGTCCTCGCAAAAACACGACTACTGATGGCACAGTGCTGTATCGTCTGCATAAAGGCATCTTTTTTTTTCCTAACAAAGTGTTCTGCCGTCTGCAGGGGATTCTTCATGAGGAACACATTAAATGTGTTGTGAACCAAAAGTGTCAAACTCTCGGCTGTTCCTGACTGTTTTTTTTACTTTTGCTGTTTTATTTTGACAGAAGACAGAAATGGCTCTGCATAGATTCTGTGAATCTATGCTGATAGAGAACGGGTCATAAAAATGAGTTATGCTGATCAGTTTTTAATCAAATCTGTAAATTTTGAGTAAATTCTATGCTGTTTGTTCAGAATTCTATAAAATGAGTGACTAAAACAAGAATAAAATTGCATATTACCTGAGATAAAAAAAAAAAAAGGCCAGTTTGAGTCCGGCTCAGCCCTCCATGCAGACTCCATCTTTAATTTTGGCCCCCATCCTGCGGTTGAGTTTGACACTCCTGATAAACCTTTCTCCTCATTGTTTCGGCACCATGAAGATACCAGTAAATTAAATGTTTGTTCTTGAATGAGATGGCAGAGAGCAACAATTTTCCGGCTGCCTGAGCAACTGTCATGAAATGACGTTGATTCTTTTCTTTAATTTGTTTCTGTTAAGGTCAACCTGATTTATAACACAATAAATTGTGTTTTCATTCATTTGGCCTGTTTACATTCCTCTTTCACAAACGGTGCTTGAACTCTTCCCTCTCCTTCCCCTGGCTAAAAAAAGAGAAGGTTTGCTTGGATTAAACATCATACTTATATGGAAGGAAGCTCCACTGGTGTAGTGTGTAGTTCAACACAAAACACACAAACCTCGCTTCAACACAGAAGTAGGTGTCTGCACTAAATGTATTCACTGCTTTGCCGAGGGATTTCACTTGCACAAAGGAAGCAATGCAGAATCTCTAATGCAGTCCATAATACTTCAATTGGGGAGTTGAAATATTAAAACCACTACTCTGCCATGAAAACTCCTGAAATGTATGAGATTTTGTCCATTCCCACCCGCCCATCCTCTCCAATGTTCCAATTGCCTTTTCAAAACAGATCGAAAAGTCTCATGCACTCCTCCGTCTCATTTCTACGCCTGTCAAAGATGCGTTTGGTAAAAAAAAAAAAAAATGGGAGAGGAGTGCTGAGACGGCAGCGTACAGATCAAACATTTTTATAATGTATTCCAATGAGGTGGAGAAGTCCAAACGCCATTACCCGCAATGACGCGCTGCCAAATAACCATCAGAACCTCCCTGACAGCTTTTAAGGAAATAGACTTTAAATTTTAGAGAAAGAAGAAGGTTTTGACAGTTTAAGGTTGCGGTGGGTGGGAGAAAATGAGTCTGCTGGGAAATGCAATGATAAAGAAACATAGAGAGAGAGAGAGAGAGAGAGAGAATGGAAGGAGGAGACTTGAAATAAGATGGAAAGATGAGAGGTCATTGCCTCTATTATAAAGGAGAGGGGAAAGTTGCGTGTGTGTAAGTGTACGTGTGTGTGTGTGTGTATGTGTGTGTGTGTGTGTGCGTTTGTGAGGAGGAGGGTTGCTTTAATTCACGGGATCTGCTTAAAAAGGTCACGTGACATGTAGGAAGCCATATTTGTTAAGAACATGCTGCAGTGAACTCCAGATAGAAAGTTGTTTTTTTTCTAGTTCTTTGGTCTTCACACAGATTTTTAATGACCCCAAAAAATGTAATACACTCTTTAAATGAAGAGAAAGGATGAAAGAAATGAGCATCTGTCTTGCATCTCTGATCTTTTTTAATTTACAGTTTTTGACATTTTTAATACCTTATTTATCTTTATTTAATGTATTTCTATTCATGTGTGCATAGATAGACATATGTTTATATATCTTCATTTTTTCTCTTCTCACTGTACGAACGCTCGAGCTCCTCTGCCGACTAGATTTCCCCGTGGGAATTAAAAAAAGTTATTTAAATTCTGTTCAATTCTATTCAATTCTATTCTACTCTACTCTACTCTATTCTATCCTCTCAGTCACGAGACCCAGATTTGCAACACTATTATACTCTTTTTGTTTGTGCAGTCATCGATATTTCTACATCAGCTGTATGTCGCTGTTTTTGCGGAGAGACCTGGCGTTATTCACCTTCTTTCATCATCCTCTTCTTTTTCATTGGCCTTAATCTCGACTGACTGTTCAGCTCCTCTCCTCTTCTTTTTCCCATTTACTACTCCGCATTTCGTCCCTCATATCTTCCCTTCTCTCTGTCCACTCCCTGCTCCTCCCATCCTCTTAAAACCCCCATTTCCTCTTTTTTTTTTAAATCTCTCCTTTCATCATCCTTTTAGTCCCGCCCAAATCCTACCTTTTCACCTTCTGCTCCATTTATCCTTCAGCTCCTCCATCCCCTCCAACCTAACCTCCTTTTACTCTCTTCTTAATTCAGCCCCCCCCCTTCCTTCAACTTCAGTGGCTTATAACTCTCCTCATTTCCAGCTCTTATGCCCTCCTCGTGGCTCCTCCTTCCTCTTTATGTCTTCATCCCTTTGCTCCACATCCTTCACCTGCTGCAGCGCTGCCAGCGAGGCTGCCCGTGAGATAAGCAGTGTTGCTGTAGAACCGCAAGGTTCCCGACAAGAGACATCCACACGTGTTCAGGCATGACCCACAGCCAGGCACCGCTGAACTTGTCGGAGAGAAACTGGCGGCTCGGGGGCACATGATGGCTGCTGGCGGACAGCGTGGGCCCGGCTGAGGGTACTGTTTAAATTATGAATTGTTGTGTTGACGCAGTGGCGAGGTTTGACCCTGTCCACTTGAGCAGGCTGTCACGAGTTGTCAACTGGATAACGTTGAGCACGCACCGGGCGGAGGAAGCCGTGGGTAGAGACAAAAGCACTAGCACAGGATTCGGTTGGACTTATAGAGCAATAAACAAGGAAGAAAAATGACAAACTATGGGCGGTACAAAGATAGGACACACAAAAAGAAGCCCACAACCGGAGACACAGAATAATCATGTCTATCTGTCTTATTACGGAAGCCATCATCGTCGAACACATCCACTCACACACATCCACTCCTGAATAACTAATCAGCCGCCTACTTACAATCACACACCCACTCACGCACACACCAGATCCAGGAGTCCCTTGGGGCCTAATAGCACTGCGTTGGTCTTGTAGTGGGGCCTGTGGCTCTTACCAATTAGCAGAGCAGAAGAGACAGATTTAAAACACGATGACACCATCGTGTTTTTAATCCCACAGGCCACTGAGGCCCCAAAATCACACATCACAAATGCTCAGATCAGATCAAAGTGCTAACAGGGCAGATGACACACACACACACACACACACACATATGCAGCACGCACACACTTCAGAGTGCAGTGATGAACGCAGACATCGTGGACGAGCGCTCTTGCCTGCGGTAGACTGAACAAAGAGGATCTTCACAAACATTACAAATGAATGGATATGAATATATTGAGTCGCGCCGTATGTCCAAATAGATTTTGATTACGCTAGAAGGATGAGTAGCCTTAGAGAAAGAGTATGACATCAGGTCGGACGTCCCAAGAGAACTGGAACTCTTCCTTTGCGTCGGAAGGGAGCCTGTTGAGGCGGTTCGGGCATCTCATCAGGACGCCTACCCTCTGGCATTTTTTCCGGTCACGCCCAACTGGGAGGTAGACCCCGAACTCGCTGGAGGGAGTGTAGCTGGGGAGAGGGAATTCTGGAAATCCCTTAAATTTTTCATCTGTCTGCATAGACTAGCGGTTTGTGCCAAGATTTGGTAGAACACATTTCTTAAAACCCAGTAGATATTATTTCCGTGCGTGTGCGAACAGCCCTCCTAGAATGACTAACCTATTACTCTTTACCCGTATGTGAAACATAAAGACAAAACAAGACAAACAAAGTTTAAAAAAAACAGGCAGTAGCATTAACCAGTAACATTTGAAACCCCTTCATTAGCCTGCTGCCACCGCGACCCGACCCGGATGGCTGGACAGAACCATAAGAAAAAACCTGGAACGTGTCTTCGTTTATTTAGAGGAAAGTAACTCCGTTAACAAAGGGGTGGTATCTTGAGTAAAGGGCCATGGCAGTTGTAAACAGAAGGGAAAACAAATGTGAGTCTAAATAAAATGATCTTTAGTATCACATCACCGACACCAAAGTCTTTTCCTGCTGATGGAGGGCGTTTAATTAGAAAATGCCTCTGTTACGCTCCAGGAGGCAGGCAACAGTTGTTGTTGTTGTTAAAGTGACATTTAAGTGGAACTTTTTTTCAACAATAACATCACGAAGCACTGGGTGGTACATATCTGAACGAGTAAGAGAACAACAGGAACAGAAGTAAAATGTCAGATTATTAAGGAGAGGGCATTTCTTTCTTTTTCTTCTTTTTTTTTCCAATCTGTACATTCGGCCTCTTGAAAATTGAATCAATGAAAAGAAGATCTTAAATTGAATTTAAGGAGCGTTTTTCTTTCCTCACTTTGAGCTCTGTGACAAGGTAAGATCGTTATTATGCAGATGATGCAGGGATTTATTTATTTATTGCGAAGGAGAAGTGCTGTGAGTTTTTTCTGAGCCCTGCTCTCTGACTCGAGACGCTTGGCTTTTGTTTTCAGACCATTCAAACAATCAATTTTTAATTGCTTTCGGGTTATACGTGCTTTCCCTTCTAACATTCTATCGCCGCGCCTTTTGCACTCTGATACGCTTTTTAAGAACAACACATTTGAATCCCTTGCTGAACTGCAGGCATTGTTTCACCGAATCGTTACAAAATTTAGGAAGCGTCTTCTCAAGATAATGATGTCTCATCATTTCTTATGGATGAGGTCAAAGGAGTACAGAATTTGTTTTTGTCTGCATAAAAATCTGTCCATCACTGTTGCAGTCATAGGAATGCCCATTCACTGTGATTCATATACGTGATCAGCCATAACACTGTAACCACTGGTAGGTGAGGTCACATTACCGTTGATTGGCTCGTCACAACGGCACTTTGACGTGTTGGAGGCAGGAAAAATGGACAAGCGTGAGGTTCTAACTCATGACTGAGTCACACAATCTCCAGAAGGGCAGGTCTTGTTTGTGATCGTGGTCTGCAGAGGTTAGTACCTACAACAGTGATCTAAGGAAGGACAACTGATTATCACAGAGCTGTTTGGCAGCAAAACAGCCTAATAGGCAGATGGTCTTAATGTTATGGCTGATGGGTGTACTTTCCTCGACCATTTGTGTTGGTTAATGGATTGTTTGTTTGTCAGTAAGAGTACTTTATGGAGTAATAATGACTATAAAATCACAATATTTTGTGGAGGTTGAATCATTTTTGTTGTAGATCAGGATTAAGATCCAGTTCATGTTTAAATACGACCCTAAAAAAACCCTCAAATATCATAATGGTTTAATCCTTTCCATGAATGAACTTCCAATTTGATCATTTCCATCATTTTACAAAAAACGTAAAAACAATTTGCAATTAAATTGACAGAAATTCTTCTTATGGATAATAAAGAACGCAATAATGTTTTAATACATTTTTTTTTTTTTATAAATTAGCTCCTAATAAATGGAGACTGCCTCCATATCTCCTGCCTCGAGTGATTGTTTGTGAGTGGCCCTCTAGTTATTCATAAATTCATTCTGATTGTACTTTCCTTATTTATGTATTTATATTAGAGAGGACTATAGGAGTGTGTGGAACAGGGTTTTAAAATTCCCTTCCGCCGAGTGTCCCAAAAGCTTTTTCAACAAATATGGACCAGAAATGTATCTTGATGTCTGCCGTCGCAGCGAGGAACAGCCCGCAGGACGATTTCAGACTGAGAGAACGAGCTTCTCGCCAAGTTCAAAGTGGTTGATACAGCTATGAAAACGATTCTACTGGGAGTCGTTAAGGCTTTGAATCGGTTTCTGTTTGTACGGCATCTGGATTGTACTACATCTCTCTCTCTCTCTCTCTCTCTCTCTCTCTCTCTCTCTCTCTCTCTCTCTCTCTCTCTCTCTCGTTCCCATCATTGGCTATTTTCTGTGATGTCTCTCTAGATATATTAAATGGTCCGTCCCACATTGTCCTCAGCTCAGCCTTTCTCCTGAGTGCAGCAGAACCCATCTAAGGTGGAGGCTGGGGGGTTTCCCTCTGTGCGTGTCTGACCTTGTGAAAACCGTCACATGTGACCGTTTCACATGTTAAAGGGCCTTTTGGAGCTTGTGAGCCATTCTGTGCGTGTTCATGAGAGTGTGTGTGAGTGGTCTCAGTTGTGCTTGAGGGCACAGTGCCCTGAGGGGCTTCACAGTGGAACCACTCATAGGAAGGATAAATAACCTCTATCTTCACTTATTACCCCCTCTGTTGTCTTCCTCCACCGCTTTCTCGCCATGATTCAGGAAGGAAGGCTTTCCACTCATCTATTTTTCATGCCTCTTGTATAGTTTTCATTTGTGGAAAGGGTGCAGTCTAAGCTCCCCGCTTCCCTTCTGCCCTTAAAATAAGACACCCTTAATATCATCCACTCTGCCCCGCATCCCTCCATTAACTCACTCTCCCGCTCCCTCTGCCTCAGGAGGGGTAAGTGAGTAAGGGTATGTTTGGACTGGCCTGTGTGTTTGTGTACTTGGGTGCTCAGAATGGCTTTAGATGTGTGTGTCTGTGTGTGGGGAAAATATCTCATCTCCTAACTCATCTCCTCCTGGAACAAATGCTTCCTGAGTGAGTTCTGCCTCCAGACGCATTTCCCTTCCAACAACAGGGCCCCCTTTTAGAGATCCAATAAACAACAGCACATGCACACACACACAGGCACACACACACACACACACACAGACACACACACACAGAGGCAGGCAGACAAAAGCATCAGAACATTCACTATGGCCTGGTGCTCCCTGCAGTTAAGAATACACAATGTTCTCAACATGTATGAGGAGGAAAACATCGGTGACATGTCAAGAATGACATTAGTGAAGAAGTGGAGTAGAAGGAGGGCAGGGGAAGCATGACGTGCGTGTGTGTGTGTGTGTGTGCGTATGTGTGTGTATGTGTGTGTGTGTGTGTGTGAGTTGCCAGGAGGGTAAGTGTCAGTTTTTTATGGTTGAGTGAATTTTTTGTCTCTCCCTTTCACTGGAGTTGTCCGTGTACAATCTGTGTTTCATATTTATTATTCACCTGTGTTCGCCAGCTGTAACCCTTTAATGTCCTCAGCAAGAAAAACAAACATGGAAAAAGGTTCTTTTTACATATTATTATTATTATCATTATTATCATTAATGTTATTATTATTATTATCATTAAAGTTATTATTATTATTATTATTATCATTAATTGTTATTATTCATATTAATTCATTTATTTAATTAATAATTCATTTAATTGGGCATACATTTAAATATCCTGGACACTTAAAATCACTATTTTTTTCTATCAAGCCCGTTTTAAAAGGCAAAAAAAAATTCGGACATGAAAAAATATTTCGTAATGGAATTCTGACCCTTATTACACTTTTTTTGGTCACTTCATGTTACATAATTCTGTTGAGTAAGACCTCACAGGCTCTGATATGCCAAAAAGAAATCTTTCTTATCGAATATAACTTTCTTTACGGCCCAGATTAACGCCTCCGCCCCTGTGGGCCCTTTGGCGTGTGGTATCCCCCAGGGCTCCATCCTCGGTCCCTTACTGTTTAGCATATGCTGCCATTGGGTCATATTATAAACAGGTTCAGCCAAGTGGCACACAAGATACATTTCAACCTTTGAATATACTTTCCCAAAGAGATGAAAAGGGAAGGATGCATTTATTTATGTGTGTTAAGTGCATGGGGAGTGCCGTACGCTGGAGGATGAGTGCGAGGTGGTAGGTGGGTGGGGGCGAGGAAGTATCAAGGGTTTTTCCTTCCTTGCCTTTCTGTTTGTGAATACAGAGAAAATATAGATCACCTGATCTACAGAAACGATGGTATAATTCATTTCAGGTATCTTCTTAAATGAGTCTTATGTAAATGGCGAGGTGCTGCGATGTTGGTGGTGAAGTGCTTGACGGCTTCATACGTTTTCTTTTCCTTATATAAATGCAGATGGTTGGGGGAATGACTCACTTCCTGCACAGCTTCACATCTACTTTGCACTCAGAACATTTTCATATATTTCTCTACTTTAAATAAGCAGGTTTTTCCTCCTATAAAACTAGTTTTCCTTCCCACACATGCAGCAGCAGATACGACATGTAATTATTTGAAGGAAGCTGAGACACTATAACTATTGTTCGCATACTAACTATGTATGTGTGTGTGTATGTGTGCGTGTGTATGATTGTGTGTGTGTGTATGTGTATGATTGTGTTTGTGTGTGTGTCTGGGTGTGAGTGTGTATGTATGATTGTGTGTGCGTGCGTGCGTGCTTGTGGTTGTGTATGACTTTGTGTATGTGTTTATGTGTGTGTGTGTTTCTGTGTGTTTGATTGTGTTTATGTGTGTTTATGTGTATGATTGTGTGTATGTGTGTATATGTTTGTATGTTTGTATGTGTGAGTGTGTGTTTGTGTGTGTGTGTCTGTGTGTTTGATTGTGTGTGTGTGTGTGTACATGCGTGTGTGTACACGTGTGTCTGTGTGTGTGTACATGTGTGCATGTGTGTGTGTGCATGTGTTTACGTGTATGATTGTGTGTACGTGTGTTTTTTTGTGTATGTTTGTATGTGTGTGTACATGTGTGTGTGTACATGTGTGTCTGTGTGCGTGTGTGTACATGTGTGTGTGTACGTGTGTGTGTACGTGTGTGTGTACGTGTGTGTGTACATGTGTGTCTGTGTGTGTGTACACGTGTGTATGTGTACGTGTGCATGTGTGCGTGTGTGTATGTGTGTGTGTGCGTGTGTCTGTGTGTTTGATTGTGTGTATGATTGTGTGTACGTGTGTTCTTTTGTGTATGTTTTGTATGTGTGTGTGTACATGTGTGTGTGTGTGTGTGCGTGTGTGTGCGTGCGTGCGTGTCAGTGAGTTAGTGGAACCATGCTGCCTTCCTACAGTGTGGGTCTGTTCATGTAGCCATTGAACCGGCCAAGTTGCCCCACAGGTCACACCTTGTCTCCTCTAGTCAGCACATGCAGGTAACATGATGTAATATATCCTTTCCCTAACTATTACACCATGGCCTGGGGTTCTGGCACAACTTCTGACCGGTGTGTTCAGCAGCACACGGGCCATCTCCTTCCTAATTGAATTATCAGAGTGAAAAAACAGGCATCAGACACGATTCACGTCATACTTAGCCCCGAGCATCCAGCCATCCAGACATGTTGTGGTTATTCAAAAGCAAACACAGAGTGAGCGTGAGTGTGAGTGTGTGTGTGTGTGTGTGTGTGTGTGGGTGGGTGTCTGTGTGTCTGTGTGCCTTTGTGTATGAGTGTGAGTGCATGTAAGACCACATGCTAAGGGCAGGAATATGTGTATGTTTGCGAGGCGTTCCATGCCTTGCACGCATGGAACGCGTGTGCACATGCGTGTGAACGTGTGCGCCGCCACGCTCCAAAGAGAGCCCTTTAAATTCGGTCTCAGTGGAAAGTGTGATTGAACAGAAAACCTTTTTTGCCAGGGGTCACACGCAGCAACAACACAAGAGCAGCTTAAAAAAAAGCAGAATTCTTGTTTAGTCCTTTGTTTTCCTTGCTTCTTTTTTTTCTCCTTCTCACTCATTTTTTTCGCCTTTCCAAATTGAGTACATTCTCGCCTTCCCATAGAATGTTCCTTCTGTCCTGTGTTCACTGATTTGCTGTAAGTGGAAAAGTAATATGGTGTGTTTGGATTTTTTAGCATATTCACTGTATTTGTGCACCTGTAGGAACAGCTTCTAATGATTATGTGATGGTGAATGTACGCCGGTTTGTGTGTGCGTGTGGGTTTCTGTGTATGTGTGTGTGTGTGTGTGTGTGTTTCTGTGTTTCTGTGTGTTTGTGTGTGTGTGTGTATCTGTGTTTCTGTTTCTGTTTGTGTGTGTGTGTGTGTGTGTTTCTGTGTTTCTGTGTGTGTGTGTGTTTGTGTGTGTTTGTGTGTGTGTGTGTGTATCTGTGTTTCTGTTTGTGTGTGTGTGTGTGGGTTTCTGTGTGTGTGTATTGTGGACCATCTGGCGATAGACAGACTATGGATACGATCACAACAGATTAGAATGAGGCGAAGGAGAAAGCTTCTATTCTCTCCTTCATTTAACTCATCCCCCTCGTCTCCCTCGCTTCATTTAACCTGCTCCACTTCTTCACTTTGTCTGCATGCGTTGGTGTCACAAATGTGTGTGTGTGTGTGTCTGTGTGTGTGAGTGTCTGTGTGTGTGTCTGGTGCGTGTGTGCGTGTGTGCGTGTACGTGTCTGTGTGTGTCTGTGTGTGTGTGCAAGTGTTTGTGTCTGTGTGTGTGTCTGTCTGTGTTTCGGTTTGTGTGTCTGTGTGAGCGTGTGAGCGTGTAAGTGTATCTGTTTGTGTGTGTGTGTGTTTCTTTCTGTGTCTCAGTGTGTACGTGTGTGTGTGTATGCACGTGTGTTTGTGTACGTGTGTGTGTTTGTGTGCATGTGTTTGTGTGTGTGCAAGTGTTTGTGTTAGTGCATGTGTTTGTGTGTGTGTTTGTGTGTGTGTTTGTGTGCGTGCGTGGGTGTGTGTGTGTATGCACGTGTGTTTGTGTATGTGTGTGTGTTTGTGTGCATGTGTTTGTGTGTGTGCAAGTGTTTGTGTTAGTGCATGTGTTTGTGTGTGTGTTTGTGTGTGTGTTTGTGTGCGTGCGTGCGTGCGTGTGTGTGTGTGTGCATGCACCACACTTCCTCCTGTAACTTGACTGAGTGTGATTATCTTTTATTGGTCAGTAAGTGAGCATGAGTCACCTAATGATTGCTGACGAGGTGAAGTGTTGAGCTTTTGAGACGGTTAATCCACTGAATTTTAATCCCCGCGGGGTCATCGGGCGTCTCACCCTGCTGCTAACAAGTGTGAATACTCCACTGATTAAAAAGATTAATAATGTTAATGGGTGAAAGCAGCATCAGGTTACGCTGAGACAAATAGACCGAGAGGGAGAGAGAGAGAGAGAGGGAGAAAGAGAGAGAGAGAGCGAGGGAGAGATTGTTTGGGTGGGCTCCCCTCGTCTCTTCATCTGTTTGCCTCTCATTGACCGCGCGTGGCTCTGACCCCGGTTCTGGCATATCGTGAGACTCATCCTTATGGGTCAGTGTGTGTTTTCTGTGTGTCATGCCACGAGTCTAGGACTGTGCGAGTGTGTGTGTGAATGTGTGCGTGTGTGTGTGAATGTGTGCGTTTGTGTGGAGTGGGAGTGACACAGAGAAACGTTTTTCATAATCCTCTTCCTCCACACCTCTGCTCTGTGGGGCCATGAGAACTGAACGTCTGACTGACACACGGACTCCCTGTTTCTAAAGTGTGTATTCACGCGGCGAAGAATGCGACGCTCTCGAGGCTCGATGTGAAGGTCCTGCACATCGACCTTGATGGGAGGATGGAGTGAGAGCAGCTTTTGGTCCCTTTCTTCATGCTTCCCTCTGAGGAGGTTCATGGTGCAGTCGTAGGATTTGTTGTTCTAGGTATCCCTTTTGGTGGTTATTATGATTCTGTGTTTTATGTGTTACAGGAATGTAAGAAACACATCAACACAGTTTCTAGAAAATACACGCAGTTTTTTTTTCATCAAGTACCTTTAACATCGGTATTAGTCTGCAACAAAGTCTCCTCTTTATTTTCTTTACAGCTAATCAGTCCCAGCATACGGCTTTCAGAGGGAAATGTGAAGCCGATGGAGTTACGTTCTCTGGAAAGACACAAAAATGTAAATTATGATCATTAAATTGTTCACTGATAATTAAAATACGGAATGGTTTGCCATCACATATCCCACAATTAACAAATAAGTCTGTTTTTTAAAAAGCGCTTCAAGCTGTATCTGATGGCGCCGAATACCAGCTGTTATTAAATATACGAAACATCGCAACACATTTCTGTTTCCTAGCTCATTTTTACGCTGTTCTCGGTTTGAGCTTGTTTTCAAGTGGTCCAAATTCATTTTAAGTTCTTTTGACTTCTTTTTGAGTTGATGCCTCATACTTTTACTTCAGTGAGGTTTTACCTGTTGGACTTTTGCTTTAGTAGTGTATTATTAGTTCAGGTTTCACACAATATGAAATACTGTCATCTTCACAAGGGCAGTATTCTCTATATTTTCCTATATTTCATGTACGATGTTGTATGTATGATCTTTCTTTTATAGTATGTCTGTACTTTTTATCTTAATACCTCCCACTGGTGGGATCTTATGCAATCCTATGTCAATAATTTTCCTGTGATATTTTCCTCTATTCTATATATAAATATAGATATATATATTTTTTAAATTATTTTTTCGATATATATAAGATTCCACTTGATGATAATCCATTGAGTTCTACGACTACATCGTGGCCCAAAGCAAATGTCCCTTTAACATCTGAGTACTTCACCCGCCTCTGCACCACCTTATGATAACTTCTTTTTTTTTATGATGTTCATATGTCTTCTACTATTCAGTGTTGAGAAAACACATGAAAGTAAACCTGGAGCTGGTTTCAGTCTTCTGATGTCGTGCTTTTTGGGCTGATTGGCCGAACCTTAGGGGCGAACTGAGCCTTTGCAGATAGAATCTGTTTCAGGTGGGCTTTTACTTCTTTGGCTTGTGACAGAAAAATGTTAAAAGCTTGATTCAAACCTTGGGTTGTTTCAAAGGGCACAGCTCGGGATGCTGATTGTGCTGTACTGCGAGGGATTGTCTCTATTTTTGATTCCCTCAGAGCCCTTGAAAACCTCTTCAAATATCAATAAAAATTGGTTGGAGAAAGCTTTGTAAATTGGATAAATTGGGATTGAGTGCACCCCATCATGCAGCCATGTCTATCCCCGTAATTCAATTTGTCATTCTTTCCCAAGATATTTTCTGTTTTCAGGTCTCCACATTCTGAGCAAATAAGTGTGTCTTTATCATAAATAATTGCTCGGTGGTCTAATTATAATGCAGTAAATGAGCTCATTATAATCATCTTTGTTGTTCGTGATACTATTTTAAGTGGCTATATTTTCAAGGTATGGATAATATTTCTTATCACCACATTGTAAAATGAAATGTAAAGGCTGTAATCAACCCTATTACACCAGCCGAAACGCTGACATTTTTCCTCCTTGCACTAAGCACATTTTCAGCACTCAAATACATTTAATATTTACACCATTGGCTGCGGGGTAACAAATAAGACCCTACAGTGATGGAGGGAGATAAACACCTTGAGTCTAATTAAATTTTGCAGTTAGCAGGCAGTATGCCCCCAAATTCCCTCAATAAACATCCACATTGCCATCTAGCGGCAGTGTGAGGAAATGCAAGCATTAGTGGAAGTCGCATTACCGCAGCAGATGCTTCAGTGTGTGCAGGGTAGCGCTGACCTTGCGTGTGTCATTGGGGTTATAATCATCCATTTAAGCGTTCTGTACACAAACAATTGCAAGGATTAGAGTGCACACACACACACGCACACACACACACGCACATTCATCCCCACAGTGAATCAGTGCTCAAAGAAAATCCTGCAGCATCTGCTCATGAAATCATTTATAAACTGGTCTGGAGAATCAAAGAAATTCCGTGCTGCTTGCAAATGTAACCTGCAAGCTTAAAATATGTTGACCATAACGCTCTGCACATGGGGACGTGTATGATATAATTCTCTGGTATATCCTCACACTTACAGTCTGATGAATAAACTGCAATTAAACTGAATTACATTCATTTCAAAGTGTTGTCTTAAATCAAACACGGGGTTTAATGATATGCAGACAAATTCACTTCCATTCCTCATGTAGGGTATTCTTTAAGACAAGTTAAGATAAGATAAGATAAACCTTTATTAGTCCCACAACGGGGAGATCGCAGGGTTACAGCAAGTATAAATATTCAACTATACTAGAGTATTACACCATAAAATAAATATTACAGTATATAATAAAGTAAGATGAGAAATTATGAGATAAGGTAAGATGAGATAGAATAAGATTTGAGGAGATAAAATAAGATTAGATGAGAAAAGATACAGATAAATAAGATAAGATGCGATACGATAAGATAGGGTGAGATAAGATAAGATGAGATAAATCAAGATAAGATGAGATGAGATAAGATGAGATACAAGGAGATAAGATAAGATAAGATGAGAAAAGATACGATGAGATATATAGGATAACATAAGATAAGATGAGATAGGTTGAGATAGGATTAAATAATAGAAGTTAAGATTACATAAGATTAGATGAATTGAATTAAGATATGATGAGATAAAATAAGATTAGAGCAGATAAGATTAGATGAGATAAATTAGGATAAGATGAGATGAGAAAGGATGATATACGATAAGATGATGAAAAATGAGAGGAGATAAGATAACATAAATTGAGATAAGATGAGATAAGATGAGATAAGATGAGATGAGAAAGGATGATATACGATAAGATGATGAAAAATGAGAGGAGATAAGATAACATAAATTGAGATAAGATGAGATAAGATGAGATAAGATGAGATAAGATGAGATGAGAAAGGATGATATACGATAAGATGATGAAAAATGAGAGGAGATAAGATAACATAAATTGAGATAAGATAAGATGAGATGAGATAAGATGAGATGAGATGAGATAAGATGAGATAAGATGAGATAAGATGAGATGAGATAAGATGAGATAAGATGAGATGAGATAAGATGAGATAAGATGAGATATGCCTTTATTAGTCCCACAATGGGGAAATTTCCCGCACTACAGTAGAAAAGTACTGTAAGCAGATCAGAGGTATAAAAATGGACAAAGTAAAGAGAGGAGAAGAATAGAAATATGAACACTACAGACAGGTGGAGGTGTAGAAATGCTGACATATCGAGCACCTTTGTCTTTGATACCCACCTTCATACACACCACAGATTGCACTCTGGTTGGTTATCCTATTCTGGTGATTCCATTTTCTTTCAGACAAATGCATAATCCACCAGCCTTTTTGTTGACACTCTCCACGTCTTGAGAGACGGAGGGGGTAGATAAAGGTCAAACAAGATGAATGAAAATTGAATGCACAATAATCATGCGGAAACAATCACTCAGTCCTGACAGTCGTTCTGTTCTTAATAATTCCGAAGTCTCAAAGCAGCGTTTAAATGTTCTCTGCTGGAGGTCTGTGTGGAGTTGCCGTTTGTAATTATGGCTGCTGAAAAAAAAATGCAGATGTCTATGCACACACTCACACTCTCACACACACGCGGATGCAGCGGGTGGCTAAGGTAACGAGGTCAGACACGTGGATGGAAACAGTTGCGGTTTTCTGCAGACCTCCTGTGTTGCTACTGACTGGCTTGAGCTTGAAATTGACAAAGCTGGTGATGGTCTGGATAAACACCTGTGACAAATCACATCGCTGTTTTGTGCATAGAGACACACAGTCAGAACCAACACAAGCAGACAAAGAGAAACCTGCTTTACATTTCATCATCAGGCATCAGGCAGGTCATCAAGCAGACCCCCGACCATTTCTGTTAAACACTCAAGGCGTTGCAGACGGCTTTAAACACTCGAATCAAAAATGTATCGGGCAGGAAGCCTAATACGTGCATCAGAACACTCAGAGCTGTTTGGTTGCGCAAAAAAAAAGGAGGAACTAACAATATTACACAGGTGGTTATAATGTTATGGATGATCAGTTTATAATTCGGTTGCATATTCCCGGCAGGGAGTGAAAAACATTATGCTTCAGAGGCCAAATATGAAAAAACACACTTCTTTTTTTTTTAGGTCCAAACAGAACTATTTGTTTCCAGCGTACTTTATTGCCAGGAGGCCAGGTGTAACTAAAAATGTGCTGCCAACTCCATCAGCAAGCTGCCAAGTCCAAAGCAGAGGACTTTGCAGCCTATGGTTTTCAGATCCAAAAAAAGGATGACTGTGAAATAAGTCGTTTTTCATGCTCAAATGCAAAACAGTGACTTTGTGAATACAAATACGCCGCCGCCCGCCGTGTTAACACAGAGCCACATAAAAGGCGTCTGGAGAGAGGCCAGCGGTTTCATCTGTGCGACCCAGTTTGGTGAGGCCTCGGTGTTTGGTCAGCAGATGTGTTTGAATCAAAGCCACTAACGTGGGTCAGACGATGAAAATACACGGAGCAATACAATAGAATCGTTTTTTGTTTGGGGAGAGAGGTGACCTTTGTACGAAGAATTGTAAGAAAAACTGTACGAGAATAAATCTAACGAGAGGGAAGTTTTGCAATCCGGGCTTTTGTCATCTACGGCCTTAGGTGCCACACAAACGCCCACCTACACGCCCCCAGAGTCCGATGCTCGTCACCGTGGTAGTGAAGTCGTCAGATTACTTTAGGATCGCCGTTTACGGTATAAGCCTCAATCTACATTATGTGACGACGGTTCTTTCTCCTGAACAAACCAAGTTTTTATCCCACAGCGTTTCAAAGTTCTAATACTCGTGTTCATGTTCTGTTTATCTGCCAAAAGATTCTCAAGAAGATACTTGTTGATTTGTCAGATTTATATTATAATTCATATATAGCTTGATAAGATAGTCAACGCTCCTCATTTCCCCTTCAATGAGCCGCCTTACATAACGACTTTTTTTCTTGAAAAATCATGACTTCTTTCTAGTTAAATTACGACTTAATTCTCGTAAAATTACGACTTTTTTTCTTGTCATTTTATGTTTTCACATTAAATTATCACTTTATTCTTGTAAAATTATGACTGTATTCATGTAGAATTCCGACCTGTTTTCTTGTAAAATTCCGACTTTTTTTTCTAGTAAAATTACGACTTTTTTCATGTTAAATAATGACTTTATGCTCTTAAAATTATGACTTTATTCTCTTGAAATTACCACTTTTTCCCCCGTAATGTTACGACGTAATGTAATCTCGTAATCTTAATTTTGTACTTATTTTGTCAATGTGGCTTTAATACTGCGACGTACCTTTGCCAGTGATTGGAAAAGCATAACATGTGATATGTGACAAATTCCGACTTCAGTCAGACTTTTTTCTCATAAAATTTTTTCTTAAATTACGACTTTATTTCAGTAACATTACGACTTTATTTACGTAAAATTAAGACTTTTTTTCTTGTAAAATTACAACTTTTTTCATGTTAAATAATGACTTTATTCTCGTAAAATAACAACTTTCTTTCTCCTAATATTGCGAGTTTAATCTCGTAATCTTAATTTTGTTCTTATTTTGTCAATGTGGCCTTAATACTGCGTCGTACCTTTGCCTGTGTGTGGGACAGCATAACGTTTGATATGTGGCCAATTCTTTGTGATCGGAAGTTCGGTTATCGCAGGGCTCTGTTCGGGCAGATTGCAGCGCAAACACATCAGAGGAAATCATTGACGTTTCCCCGGGCTATTAATGCTGCTAACATCCAAAAAATGGGAGGGAAAGTAGAGAGGGAGGAGACTTCCATGTTAATAACTAGATAGAGGGAAAGTAGAGAGGGAGGAGACTTCCATGTTAATAACTAGATAGAGGGAAAGTAGAGAGGGAGGAGACTTCCATGTTAATAACTAGATAGAGGGAAAGTA